>VXAD01001027.1:2186171-2667956 GCA_013399195.1 Dicrurus megarhynchus | reverse complement strand
TCCCGGGGGTCCGGGCCCGCCGACCCCCGGCGCGGCAATGGGCCCGTCCGCCGCCGCCGCCGCGCGTTAAGGTGGAGCGGGGCGGCAGCGGCGGCACCTTAAACCGCTCGGGCCGGCGCTCGGGCCGGCTCTCCCCGCCCGGCACCCCGGGTCCCGCGGGGCTGTGGCTGAAGGGGAGCGGACCGACCCTCCGGGCCGCGGGGTTTGTGCAGCCGCCAGCAAACGAGGAGGAGGAGGAGAGTAAGCAGCCGGTTCTATTTGATGTACGGGGCAGCAGCCGGAGGGCACGGAGTGGTACAAGGGCCGTTCAGGCCACATGAACGCGGCACACACCGAGCCTTTGAGAACCAGCTACTGTGCACACACAACAGCCCTTCTCCCCCTCCCCCATATATATAGATATTCATACTTAATACCAGGAAGCCTCATCGACTTTTATCCCAATAACAGAATTCGTGTTTAATACACCAGAGCTCATCCTGTGTAGCACTCGGGGAACACATGGGCAGTGGTTACTTTTCTTACCTCTCGTTTGTGCCCTTGGCTGGCATGGGAGACAGAACCAAAACAGTGCTTCCCATGTCACCCGCAGGCTCCTTTGCCACCTTACACCTCGCACCTGACACCAGCAAAAGCTCTGCTGCCGCACCTACACACACTTACTGACACATGCTGCCCTCACAAAGGATGTTGGCAATGGCTTCGTGAGAACAATCCACGGCAGGAAGGATGTATCCTACCACAGGAGCACCTTGGGCACAGCCCTGCAGGGTGCTCAGGGACATGCTGAGTGCCCAGAGCATCTCAGGGGGGCTACATTTAGGCACCTGCTGATTTACCTTGCTGTGTCGGAGCTTACCTCCATGGTAGTGTGCAAAGCAGAGGTACAGGAGCTCAAAATGGTTCTTAAACTCAAGTGAACAGTCCCAGCTCTCCTCCTGTGCCGAATTAGCATTACGTACATTTCAGTCCCCAGAAAGATCTACCCAAAGAGTCTGGCACAGCACTGTGGCATGCACAGAACAAGACAGCCTCCGTGCTGTCTTTTCCACGTGTAAGAAGCAGAGAGAAGCATACTGCCATTTTACATACAAGATACATGAGTATCTGCCTCAAAATCTGCATCGGTCCGGCAACATAGAGGAGGTGAGAGGGAGCAAACCAGGAGGATCCCCACAGCCTTTCCCAACCAAACTGTGGGACAGATGTGTTTTGTTCACATGAATCAACAGCTGGTTTTGTAAGACATGCATTTGTCAACAGGAGTCACAGGTTTGCACCTGAATTCGGTGTGAAACTCAGCTTCCCTGCTGGTTACGAATTTTCCTTCTGAAACAGTCTCCTCATATTCCCAGGGCACACTGCAGTGCAGTGATGGAGGTGACTGGCTACAAGGAATCAGGTTTTTGCTATCAGCACATCTTGCCACCAGCGAGGGCAGAATTGGCAAAGCTGCACACAGGAGGTCATTTATACATCCTCAGAGATGTGGAAATATTGTCACTAAATGCTGGGGACACAGCAGTCCTAGGACTGATAGGCCAAAGATTCCAGGTTTAGATCTTTAAATCTGAGCACCCCACTTTGTATTTGGGCATCTTAAACAGATCACCCTTCAGAGCTGCACATTTCTGCTTTGGTGGAGATAGCTGCATTTTGCCAACCAAGCCCAATATTCAGACAGCTAAACCTGAAAATCTGTGATGCATTTCATGCCAAAGTCAGTAGCATTTGAGAGGAAAAGCCTGTGGCCTGGCTCCTGTACATCAGGTATCTGGGCTATTGCTCAGTTCTCAGTAGCCTTCCAACCCATGAGAAATACTAAAATTATGGACGGAGGAAAGCCAAAAAGTCCTCTTTCAATTCCAGCCAGTATCTGGAGCAGCATTAAGTTTCTTGTAGTGCATATGAGTTAACAACATTGCTAAAGGGGAATTGCTGCTGTGGTTGAGCGCTTATACAATACAACTCCTATTTAAGTGCATTTTTGTATCCTGCTGAGTCACCCCAAGGAGCTCTCAAACAAAACATCACGTTCAGTTTGACAGCAGAGGCAGTGACAGCGTCCCCTGAAGAGCGTCCCCTTTACCAGCTCTCCCTGGGGGGATGTGAGTGCAGGATGGGTGACACTTCAAACCCTGGAATGAAATACAAAGCTAAAAGAAAAGAGTGCTTTAATATTTCAGCCAACTTTTCCGCCATACAGATTTAAGCACATGACATTTCCAGTCTGTTTCAGCTTCAGTGAATAGAATAAAGTGGCCGTACAGCCTCTGAACTCCTCAAGTCAGAGTATACTTCAGGTACACTCTCACTAAATCAGAGGATGCATTATATATGTAGCATAATATTTCCCTACTAGGTCTAGATGAATGGGGCTGTTTGTTGTCCCATATTAAAGCTGAATGGGCTAGTGCAGCATGAGCCTCTTGGCTTGTTTTGTTGGCAGCTGCCTTTTGGGCTGCTGGGACACTTCCCTTGCCCAAGCTCTGCAGCAGGAGGTTGCAAACACGAGGGTTTGCACAGCACCACAGCAAGGCAGGGACTGTTTGTACAAAAAGAAGAGAAATGTTTTCCCTGCAGGAACAGTGCATTGAGTAAGATTTTTGTCTGTACAAGTTCCTGCTGGTGCCACATAGCCAGGGATAAGAGGTCACTTCAGGGAAGTCAGAGGATGGAGATGGGGTTTGAGGGGATGCTATGGCCCTCCCAAGAACTAACCCAAGGTGCTCCTGGCATCACTGTCTGGAGGACAGGCAGGTTGTGCTGGAGCAGGGAGCTGTACCTGCCTGCACCCTGCAGAGATAAACGCACCAGCCTGCACCAGATCAGATCTTGCTAGAGCAGAAGTCCTGCGGGCTTGACCCTTGGTGTTGAATTTGGAGAAGAGCACAGGGAGACCACAGCCTGAACCCTGTCTGATGGCTCAGTCTCAAATGAGCTGCAAATAAAAAAGTTGAGGTTTTCCTACACCACCACTTGACTCCAAATCTGCATGAAACCAATGCAGTAGCTTTGCTGCCACTGTAAGTCCAGTTGGTCAGAGAGAGCAGATCACTCCTTCGGGCTATGGATGAGCAATATTGCTGTGCTTCTATGGGCTAGGAACAATGAAGTTATAACATAGCTTAAACAACTGAGATTGATTTCACTGAATTTCTCTGGTGCTTGGCACAGACCACGCTGAAGCTACTTAGCAGTAGAGGACATCTAGTGATATTCACATGCAACTACATAAACGTGATAAAAGTTCACATGTGACTGCCTCAGAGGCGATGTGGCTGGAGATGGGACACGGACACGGTGTGGCTGTGACAGCTGCGGGAGGGCTGGGACAGGCTGACCATGAGCACCCTCTATAAACGCCTCACGAAGAAAAAACCTCCTGAGAGGCTTAGGGAACATACAGTGAGGGCACAGGTAGGAAGCTCAGGGGAACTGGTGGTGCTGCACCTTTTAAGGAGACATTATAGGGAACTGCAGATCTTTTATTTCTATGGCAAAGACCATGTAAGCGGGGATACAGAGATTAAAATCAGTCATTTTCTTTCAGGAGTCTTTGCTCTTATCTCAATTTCCCTTTCATGTGACTCATCTCGAGCACACGATGCAAACATCAGCCTCAAGATCAAGATTTTTTTTCTCTAGTACGAGAGATCAGCCCTTTCTCTGTGCCCTTTTACAGCCTACTGCTCTTTGTTCTAGGAGGGATACAAAGAATACTTCCCTCCAGGTTATTTATAACAGGGGATTCTCTAGAAATATTTTTCCAGACATATTCCAGGCCTAGGATGAGGAATTTGGCTGTGAAACAAAGCGACTGCTAATTTGGTTTCTAAAAAGGCAAGGATTGGCAGAGCTTTATAAAAGAACATGCTTCCCTGAGGAAATAGACTCATTTTATCTGACACTTCCTTTGAATGGAATTGTTCCCATTAAGATCACCCTTAATTTAGGAGTAAGGGATTCACATTTGAGGTCTCACCATCTTGCACTTATTTCCATGTCAGAAGCACTCAGTTTACAAGTGTTGAGGAAAGGTGGGACTTTTATTGCTCCTAATAAAACACAAGGAAAGTAAGTTTTTGATGGCCAGATTAGATCCTTGGAAATAGCTGTGCAAAGATACAGTACCTACTCAAAATGCAAAGGGTGATGTTGAAAGGCCTCAGTGACACAGGCGAAAGGACAGAGGAAAAGGCTGCATTAGCAACTGCAACAACTGTTGATTCTTGTGCCCTTCCTGCATTTATGTTATTTATCAATGGACTATATTTAGCAATCATAAGACCAGAGCATGGAGCAGCCCCAGGTCTTTGCTCTGCTCTCCAGAGGGCAGCTGGTGGCTAGCAGAGACTGGCACAGCTCTGAGAGATCCACAGTAGCTGCTCATACAAGGCAGGAGTAATTTCTGCAGCACACTGAGTCATTGTAGGAAGGAGACTGAATCTTACCCAATTTCCGAAAGCAGAAGAGCTCTAAGCTCTCTTGTGATGAAACAAAAGCTGGCAGAGCACATGTTGTTATGTGGCAGGCAGGGAGGCCACTTGAGACACATTCAGGAGGTCTTCATGTGAGCAGCAGTGAAGGACACTTCAGAGGCTGAAAGCTGCTGGTGTTGAGCAGCAAAGGCACAGTGCAGCTGCTTCAGTACTGGAGAGCCACAAATTAATGTATGATGTAAGTTGCAAGGCAGAGGAGATGAGGAAATCAATGACCCAGACAGAAGGGGAGATAGTGCCAGATGAAGCCCGATGACGACATTTCCAGGCAGTTTGTTCACACTGCTGGGTGAGCTGCTTGGGGAGAGATGGAACAGATTAGAGATGACTGCATATACTTTGCCCAAGAGCAAGACTGTGAGACTCACAGTTGCGAGGGCCTTGGTGGCTGTGCTGCTTCCATGCAGAAATATTAATAACTGCTTCTCTTAACTATCAGAGCATTAGCTCCAGCTGATTTTACCATTTGTGCATGTAAAAAAGCAATTACTTTTCCTCTTAGGGATTTCATCCGAGGGATGTACAATGTTAGTCAATTATGTGTTCACTCACAAATGTAGTTTAGTGAAAAAGGCAGGCTCTCAGGGGAATTTGAACCTGACAGGACACATGTCAATCAGAACTCTAGCAAAATTTAGCTATGAAAATCATATTCTAAGGAATGTAGTAAATTCCATTTTACTGGGAAAAAAGTGACAGCGGTGTCTTATGTTGCACAGGCAGTTCCAGGGCATTAACCTGCAGAAATCTGACCTTGAAAAGGAAGAAAAACTAGCTAATCTGTCTAATGAATATATCTGGTTATTGCTCAGGTTTCTGGCTGGACGTTCACCACACATCAGGAGCTCAGGCAACAGAGCTAAGTGCAGGGGAAAGACAAATGGCCTGTAGACTGGCTGTGTGCTGCAAGGCATAAAGACAGGACATGGCAAGTGGAAAGTGAGGTAACTTTTAGCATTGTTTCCATTTTAATGGTCTCAGTTCTACACATAGAAATGAGTTTATCTTCTGGGACTGCTTGAGCTTGGGGCAGGTCAGTTCATCACCACATCTGAAATGCAGCAGTATGGTGCTCTGGAACATGCTGTGTCTTGGTCTGTGATTCCAAATACAAAGCGGGGAACACACCCTGGGAAATACTATACTGGGAGAGCTGTAGCAGCTTCAGTTGGTAGTGGCTCTGTCCTGCTATTCTCTGGAACCTCCCTACAAGTTATTTATTATTCCTAAGCACATTTCAATCATCTTATCCAGTGATCTTGCGCATCTTTTGGGCTGCTTCCATATGGTTAGAACATAAGACAGATGATCCTCCAAGAGAAGACACAAGACAGGCTTAGCATGGAGACTAAGAAACAGAGGCCCAGGATTTCCCAGATCTCTGTCCTTGCACCTAAAGCTTATTTCTGCTGGTGCTGCAGACAGACCATAACTATATGCACAAGTGCTATGTGGGTGACTCTCTGCCCACATGCTCTGGAATTGGCAGGGCTAATCCACCCTGCCAGTTACTGAGGGCAATACCTTAATAAAGCAGTTGAGCTTGTAGTGGCTGTCAAACCTACACTGGGACAGGGAACCTGCTCTTTACTTGTCCCTGTTCACTTGTATACAGAGCAGAATGCTGTAAACAGAGCTATAAATACTCCTGTGCCCACTGAATGCTCGAGGTCAGAGCAGATCAGCATAGCAATTCCTTCTGGCTTTGAAAATAAGCTATGAATCAATGTATTCATTGCAGGCTGAGTATCCCTGGAATGAGGCTGATAGTGCTGCTCCAAAACATTGGCATTCTGGGCAAGAGCACTGCAGAGAACAAGATACATGGTGGTGAACAACACAAAGGGCACAAAGCAGCCAGGTCCCTAAAACCTACATTTGGCAAGAAGTAATTCATCAGGACACCTGGATGCCAAACCTGGAAATACCTGGTGGCTCAAGGAAATATTTATAGCCCTCTGAATGGCAGTGATTTTTATTTATAAATGATATGTTTATAACCCTCTGAATGGCAGTCAGGTTACATTTTGGATCTCTCTGCTGCGTCTCAGCCTCCACGCTTTCCATGTGAAACTCACTTTATCAGCTTGTAGTTGAGGAAGCAGGACAGGTGAGAGGATGGGAATTGACCTGGAGGTGGAAAGCCAAACCTCAGCTCTAGGCAGGGCAGCATGTCAGTTACCACCCTGCAAGCCCAGAGAACACAGTCAGGAAGGCAGAACGCATCCTACTCAATATTGCCAAGAGCAAAATCTAATGCTCTTCAAATTCCTTCAAGCCCAAACTCCCTACACGGGGAAAAGGTTTTAGATCCAGAAACCAGCTTTAGATTAATCCAGCTCGAGCCAAGCATGTGAATGAAGGTCCTTGCTATGTCCTTTATGGGAAATCCCTGTAGTTACAGCTAGAAGTGATGCACCCTCTGGATCCACCTTGGGTGTCTTCTGCAGGGAGATAGTTCTCTGATTTCTGAAAGACAGTTTTATGTGAAAAGAACAACCATCTCCAGTAAATTATTGATGCTACTGGCCCAAAGACTACAGTAGCTGTGGAAGCTGGTGAAGGGTCTGGAGTACAAGTCCTATTAAAAGCATTTGAGGGTGCTGGGGGTGTTTTGCCTGGAGAAACAGAGGCTTGGGGGGGACCTTATCACTCTCTACCACTCCCTGAAAGGAGGTTGTAGCCAGGTGGGGGTCGGCCTCTTCTCCCAGGCAGCCAGGGACAGGGTAAGAGAAAATGCCCTCAAGTTGAACCAGGGAAGGTTAAGGTTGGGTGTTTGTTAGAAAAAAAATATTCACTGTTAGGGTGGTCAGGCCTTGGAACAGGCTGCCCATGAAGTGGTTGGATCATCATCCCTGGAGATATTTAAAAGATGTGTAGATGTGGCACTTAGGAACATGGTTTAGTGGTGGCCTTGGCAGTGCTGGGTTAATGGTTGGACTTGAGGATCTTAGAGATCTTTTCCAATGTAAACGCTTCTATGATTTTTGTAGAAAAACATTTCAGAGAGACTCTCCTTTGAATTCTCTTTCTGATTAATATTGTTCTTCTCCCCCTCCTTGCCAACTTAACAAACATTTCTGTGTCTAAATAGCATTTTTGGTCCACTGCCTGTTGCAATCAAAAGAACCTTCTGATTGACTTCTGGGACAGTCAGGCCCAGCTATTAGTGAAACATAAAAGCATTCGAACCCCACACTACTGGGACTGTGTGTGTAAATGGCATTACTTGCCTCCTCCTGTGGTTGTTCATGAGATCAGGACACAAAGCCTGTCTTTTGGGAGCCGTCTTTCCTTCAGAAGCCTGTTTGCCTTTCTATCTCATAATGACAGTGAGAAATCCTTAAGGGTTTTCTAACTCCCATTCCCCAGCAGAGAGCCCCAGCAGGCAAAGTCTTTGTCAGGCAGCATATTAATGAAACAGAAAACATGACCTGAATTTTTATAGCTTGTACTTAGCAGGTCATTTACTTGTCATGAAAAGGGACATTTTGCATTGGTTGCCAATAATAGCTTCAGAAAAGTGAGCACTTAGCTCTCATGTTTAATTCCCATGAGGATGAAGGGTGAGAGGAGGAGCCCCCGAGCTGCTCCCTTACCCCCACCCCACGCTGGGATATTCAAACTATGCTGAGCACTCTTCTAAAATTTACTTGCAGGAACAGGGGTCTTGTGTGACCCTGGTAGTGAAGCCCACACACAGGGCCGAGCTGTGTCCCAGATCTCATCCCGGAAGGGTTTCTTATTCTCGCATCCCACGCAGCAGCAGCCCAGCTGAGCCGCTCTTTGCAGAACCCAGTTTGCCAATTTCCTGTCAGCCCAGCACTGCTCTGGCTCGTCAAGTTATCTCTCCTGGTCAGGGCGGGGTCACTAGACCCAGGCAAAAATTCTGATGCAAAAGTGGGGTAATTTTCACAAGCTGTGGGGTGATTTTCACAAGCTGGAGGGTCAGGCTTTCCTCATTAAGCAAGGGGAACAGTGGGGCATGCAAATTCCTTCAGAGATAAGGAAGATGTTCTTAAATGGGCTCTGAATCCAAACTAGCATATGTATCAGCTACAAGGTACATTAACTGAGCACAAGAGTGGTCTAGGCCTGTGCCAAACTTGAATGATTAGCTGAAGTGTTGATAAGTGCCTTAAGTCTCTACAGAAGGGACAAAAAGACCCATTTCTCTCCTCACCCCTCTCAGGTAACAAGTGGCAGGACAGAGGAAATGGCCTCAAATTGCAACAGGGAGAGTCTAGGTTGGATATTAGGAAAAATTTATTAATTGGAAGGATTGTTAAGCATTGGAACAGGCTGCCCAAGGAAGTGGTTGAATCACCATCCCTGGAGGTATTTAAAAGATGTGTAGATGTGGCACTTGGGGACGTGGTTTAATGGTGGCCGTGGTAGTGCTGGGTTAATGGTCTGACTCAATGATCTTAGAGCTCTTTTTCAACCTAAATAATTCTATGATGACATAAGCTTCAAATAATAAAAAGGGTTGGCATGGACCCCCTCACAGGACCTTTGAGCACCTTTAGGGGCAACAGCAATGTCCAAGGGCTGACACTTTCTCAGTGATTTCACATACTGCATTTTGAGCTGTGCCATATCCTTTGTGTCTCATGAAGAAACCTTAAATATGAGGCGAAAAATCTTTGTGAGTTCCACTCTTTAAATGGGAAAAACTTAAGACTTCCGTAGAAAGCTCTAGGGACTAGGTGATATCTGTGGCTTTGCTCTCCACCCAGTATCTCAGTATTATGTCTTCAATTAGCTGAGTCCCTTCCAAAGAAGAATACTAAAGATTGATGAAGAAAAAGAACCCGACACCAAAAGATGGTTTCCAGCTCTCTAATGATTCCCTTTGTGTATATCCAATAGCTTCTCCCCATCCTCAGAACCCTTTCTTTCTCACTAGAGTGTGAACATTTGTGTGTCGTGCAACAGGATAGGACTCTCGGGCAGGGTCACAGACTCCTGGAAGGGCTTGTTGGGAGGGACTTGTGGAGGTCTGCAGTCCAGCCTCCTGCTCAGACTGGAAGTTACTGGCAGCACTAGACCAGCCAGCTGCGGTTTTGAGCCTGCGCACAACTGCAGTGTGTTAATTGCTGACTCCTGCACTCTTGCATACCTGAGCTGTGTGACTGTTGGTCAATGGCAACAGAATTGGGTCATGATCTTATTCAGTTCATTCCTTCTGTTCCTACTTCTAAGTCTTGCCGTCATCTATACTATTAATGAACTAAGATCACATGCCCACTTTTCTGGAGGGCAATGAAGCTAAAGGTGGGTGGTTTCATGCCCCAATCAATTAGTGGCACTAATCATTAATTAGTGGTTCATCACTGATTGTTGAATAGCCCTTCACTCTGAAAGAGCCAGGTGTCAGGAAACCATCCTTGCCAAGAGGTGGACCCTGTCCTCAAGAGCTGAAGCAGACCAAGCATTGGTGAGGACACATGGCTGTGTGAGGCAGGAGCCAGGAGTGCTGACACTGCTCTAGCTCGTGTAGTTCCACACACTTCATCACACACATTTATGTGTCCAAGGAACAAATCCACAAATCTGTCAGGTTGGTCTGATTGATTCCTTTCACACATGAGCCATCAAACTGCCAAACTTGCTCCTGTGCAGGGTCCCTAAGAACCTGGTGTCCAACTCTGTTCACCAGGCAGAATCATTGAATTACTGAATGCACTCAGTGCAGGAGATTTAATAAAGGCATGAAAAAGCTGCTGAGAAACAGAGATCATGACCCTGCTTCTGCTAAGCCAGTTTAATTTTAAGATAAAAATCTCTAAAGAAAAATTTGAAGGGACTTGTAAACAAGGCTAGCATGGCTCATCAGATTAATTACAGGACAGAGTGCATTTCAGATATTGATCTGGCTCTGGAAAGGATTTAATAAGATTAGTTAGGAGTTACTAGCACAAGATGGAGATATTCATCTGGTTCATAGCTTTGCTGAAGTCAGGGTACTTAGACTAAGCACAAATGCAGATCTTTGAAATCCCCAAGCAGAAACTACCGTGTGCTTTACAAACATCAGTAAGTCAAACCTCACTGGGAAATGGGAAAACAAGCTCTTTGCCCCACTGTTTTACAGGTAGTTGATGGAAAACCTTCAAGCAAAGCAAATTTGAGGAGACAACCTTGCAGCTCAGTGAATGTGGCAGGCATTAGATCAGGTCACAAACAAACTGAAACTCCTTACTCAATAAAGGACTGTCTTGAAATGGAAAGTCACTAAAATTGCCATCATGGTTGGTACAAGTTTGCTCTCTTTCAGTGCTTCCTGAAGGGAAGTTCAGTTTGGAACAGCTTCAAAGGCAGAGTAATGATTTCAGCCTGAAGAGTCACTGCTTGCCCAGCATCCATGCCCCACATGGAGACCTTATGGGGATGCTGCTGGGATTCTGCTTCTCTTCGGATTTCTGCTTGCTGCCAAGTTTTAATGAAAGCAGACTATTTCTTTTCAGAAGGAAATTAACGATATGTTGGCTGAGTGAGGAAGGACTAAGCCCTTCACCCCCCCTGCCATTCCCTCACTCACCAGGACTGGGTGGTGTTTATGGAATGCCAGACATTTCCATAGCTATCTCTGCAAGAAGCAAAGCTGATCTCAGGCTCTCAGTGGAAGTCTCCTAATGAAGGCCTCTAATGCTCTAAGAAACTCTGCTTGAATATAGTTGGATGGACACATGCAAAGCTGCTTGCAATGTTGAGGTTCCACCTCACCCTCAGTGTATTGCCACTCCAAAGTCCATTTGGATAAAGGATGCTGTTGCTTGCACAGATCTTCATCCAAGGACATACTCTTTTGAATTCTGCAACAGTCCAGGTTCCAAAGGAATAATCCAAACAGTTTGAGTACATGGGGGTGGTTTGCACTGACAAGAGGTTAGTTTGATCTAAAGAGATGTTCTGTCATGCTGCGGTAATTCAGATTGCATGCTAATTTCATCCTTGGCTTCTTCTCTGTTAAAAATGTGTCACCAAAATTTCCAGTATTCCTTATCAGTGTCACCAAAACTTCCAAAATTCCTTATCAACCACATACCTTTAGAGAACAGAAACTGCCAGTTCATTTCAAAACCAGCTCTCAAGTAGTGTCAGATTTTACTCAGACCTCAGCCAAGCTCCAAATCAGCAAGATTATAGAGCTCTTTTTCTGAAGTGGGCTACTAGCTGGGAACCATCTGTTCTCCCTCAGCTGTGCGAAGATCATGAACAGTTAAGTAACCTGAGTGCCTGAGCACTGTTTCTCAAGCAGAGAAGCCACAGAGAAGAGGAGTCCAAGTGGCATTGATGCTGTGATGATTTTTTCCCTTTCCTTTTATACACTTTTAATATATATCTTTCATATAGCTTTTATGTATCCTCAGTGCTCTTAGCATGCATACTTGTAATTCCTTAAGTCCAACAATTTAGCATAATCCTAATATTCTGTTAAGCCAGGAGACCAAACATCCTAGACGCCTCACAGCGGGAGGCCGGAAAGCCCTACGCTATCCTGAGAAACCAAGGTCCTCTCTAGAACACATCCTGTAAACTAAGATTAGGCCCATCCAGGGGGAAATTCCTTGGGATGGGGGGATATCACGCTATTCATTCAAGCCTCTCATTGGGAAATCTTTGTTAGATATGCTAATTTGCAAGGTCTATAAATTGTATATGCGATCTATCGTATTCCACCTTGGCAAAGTGGTGCACCATAAGGATCCTGATTAAATACCGAGGTAAAAACCTTTTTCCCTTAACTGTGTCTTGCTCTTAATTTTTAAGAGCAGGAAAAGGTATCACCATGACTTGAGACACTTAAGGAATTATCATAAAAGTGTATGAGGACAATTCAGTGACTTGCAGAAAGAAAATAAATTCCAGACCACAGGGGCAGGAGGACCTAGTTCAACCATGGATTGTGGAAAGTGGTCTGGGCCATTCATGAGAGATTTTTCTTTCTTCTGCTGCTGGTAGATGGCATGAGCAATCAAGTGCATTGATCATTGCCTACAAGTAGAGTAGAAAATCTAAAACTGAAGAGAAGATGGTGTGGTTGTGTGATGGTATGTGGGTACTGAGATTTAAAATGCTGCAGTTAAAAGGAGAACCTCTGAGGAAAGTGGGAAGTGATACAGCAGACTGAAAATAAAATACTTGGAAGAATGCAGACTCAAAGACAGAATAAAGGGATTTAAGGGGCTGACATCAGGTGCACTTCAGGTATCAGAAAAAAGCTACAAATAAAAGCAAGCATTCCTTTGTAACTTTTGCTTTTCTTTGGGAGTAAAGACGGAGACGAACCCTGACTCTCAGTCGTGCTCGGGGAAGAAGACCATCTGATTGTATTCCCCTCTTAAGAAATTAAGCTAACAAGGGATTTAGATTTGAAAGGAAGAAAGACGATCCTCTTTACTTTCAGATTAAATACCTAACAATGGCACTTCTGCCCGTAGTGCTTAAAATCTAAGGAAGTGCTCACATGTATGCTAAATCCAGAGGAGTTAGACCTTGGAGGATGAAACTGCACAGGCCTGGTGAACACCAGCAGTCACGTTCCCCCTCCTCCTCCAAATCTCTCTCCTCCCACTTGCCTTTTCAGCTTTGATGTGAAATCACCATTTTCAGGATGTGTTTTTGGAAGCTCACAATCTGATTTTGGGGGAAATCCTCCCTCCATGATAAGCTGTTTCCACGGAGATTAAAGATTTCATTTTCAGTTTTGTGCTGAGAGCTTCTATAGAATATTTACTTGCCAGTTTTCATGCTGCTAAAAAGATAAGGAAAATTTCACCATGACAGAGGTCAATCTATACTCCCTCTATGTAGAAGATACTGTCTGGGGTAAAGTATGGCATATCAAAGCTGCTTGATTCTGTATGAAAAATCCAAACATTCTCATTATGGAATAATATCAAGACGTAAATGAATGAGAAATATCAAGAGAACAATTTAAATAGGTTCAAGTTTCCCAGTCCATATTAGCATTCCAGAAGAGCCCATAGAAAAAAACAGCCCCCTAAACCAAATCAGTCTGGAGAGCAACCTGAAAACTGATACTAATAAGATATCTAACCAGGGATTTCTCATTTGCTTTTTATTGTATTAATGATAAATTGTCCCAACCTGAATTCTGCAGGTATGAAAGATCCCCAGTGAAGCCACCAAGAGTTTACCAGGGCGGGGGAGTGAAGCCTCTCAGTTGCACCTTTGATATCTGGAGTCACTCCACCTGTGCTGGGGAAGACTGAAGAGTCTGGGCCATATCCTTTTATACTGACAGAAAAGCTCCTAAATTGTACATAACTTTGCAGTGTCACTTTACTGTTAAAAAATACATCTTTGATGCATTTTTTCCTCCTCTTAATAGAATACAAGACCACTTACGAAAGCAATGTGTCCCATAAACTACTTAGTCTTATCTCCTCACTGCAAAACAGGTATTTGTGGCAGGGCTGTGGTCTGGCTCCATATCTGCCTATTTGCTTAAGTCTAAATTGAGACTAAATTCTCATATCTTGGGCACCTCCTTCACATGTTTCCAAACCTGGTCATTGAAAACAGTTGTGAGGTCTGTGGGGTAAACTCTCCTTTGCTCTTGTCTCCTCAGACGGGCCATCTGAGAAGTCTAATTAGCATCCCACTCTCAGAGCAGTGTCCCGTTGGGAAGCATGGATCCAAATGGCACAGTAAGAGCAGGCAACTGAGCCCTGCAACAACCTGAAGTGGAACAGTTTTGGCACAAGTGATGCCCAAATGAGTCCTTCTTCAAGGCAACTCTGCAATGCAAGTGCTGTTGCTTGTGCAATGCCTGGATGAACCCTACTTAAAAATGATGATGTGGGACTCCATCAGACTATAAGCAGAACCTGAGGGATTACTCATCATCCTGGAGCTGATCAAACAGTGGTCAGAAAAGTGAAGTATCATTTTCTGTTGAAAAAGTGTGTGTATGTGTGTGTGTGTGTGTGTTTGGGTGGGAACCCTCAAACCAGGTTTCATCAAGAATTCTCCTGCTTTCACTAGATACCTGTAGCACCTTTAACCTCAATATTTAACCACAGAAGTTGACAACAATAACATCTACAGAGATCCCCCTGGATGTCTAACCCTCTTCTTTCACTTTAAAAATGGGAAAATATTGAAAGGTGCTTTCCAGACAGCTGTGATGGTGAGTAACGTGCGAGGAATATGGGACTTGAGCAGAGAAAAGACTTGTTTTCTTATGCCCTCCCTGCATCTGCCTGTCTGGAAAGCCAACTGCACTGTCTGTCCACCTTTCTGCTGTCGGATAACACTAGCTCTAAGATAGACAGTAAGATGCTGGGATTGGACACTGAAGAGTAAATAAGCACTGCATGAGATAATTGGAGTGTCAAGGAGAACGGAAGGGAAGATCCTTGCTTCCAGCTGTTTTGTTTTGTGTTGGCTCATTCATTTAGTGATTTATAATTTGTTGCTGGTGAAGCAAACCAGAGCCGCTGCCCATTGCTGCCACATGAAGAGCAATGGGGAAAAACTCCCTCTGTAGTCTGACATAGACCTTCCCATTGCTGCTTCTTGGGTCCAAAAACATTTGCAACACACTGATTAAAGGCTGAATTTGACACTGTCTTTCCTTTTAAAGAAGCTTTAAAGCCACTTCTTTCTATTTAGCAAGTATTACTACTTTGAAGAATTTGGTTCTCAAATTCAACTTGTAAAATTAATCTCACCATTTCCCTCAATCCCTGTTACCAGCTGGAGTAAAATATCCACACTGTTTTCTTGATTAAAAGATTGTTGCAATCAGCAATGAATGTACAACTGTTCATGAGGGCAAAATTGAAACGATCCCTGATGTGAGCACATGACCTGTTACAAATTTTTCCATGCTGAGCTTTCAAAATAATTATAGTAACCCTGCATAATTCGGCCTAGTTTTTATTGTATTCCACATCAAACTAAGACCAATAACAGTTATTTTTAAAATAGCAGTATTCCTTCAGTACAACTCACCCAAATAGAATCAGTTCCTGCAAAGAAAGTGCATTTTCTGCAAAGATATACAATGTGATTTTCAGCTGCACAGAAAATTGGCCCATGGATGCAGTTCTCTCTGGTGCCATGAATAACAGGCTTTGCTGTCAGAGATTCACCTGGTTAAAGATAGTGGGTATTTCACACCTAATACATCAGTGACAGCCCAAACCTTCCAGTCGCTCTAGGTCTACACCTTGGAGAAATAAACATTTCTGTTTTTTCAGCTCTGTTCTTCATCTTGCAAACAAAACCAGCTCTGCCATCCACCTCCCAATAGCCTCAAGGTGGATCCTAACAATTCACAAAAAGAAGGATCAGGTTAGGGGCCCATGTCCTAATATGTCAGGACAAAGAAAAGAAATCGAGAATAATATAGCAAAGGAGAAAGATTGAATTATGCTGGATTTAAGTAGACATAAAACATTGGCAGATACAATTGTTCAAGTTAATGCTCAGTTGGACAAAAGTCAAAAGCCCTAGAAAATAATTAAAAGACTTCGGACTGATGAACATTGAGTTTGGGGAACAGGAATGGGAACTGAAGGAGATAATCCTCTTATTATGCTACTAAACTGTTGGTGGAATTACTGGGTGAAAGTCCAACTCATGAACTGGTGCCATGAATACTTACCATTAACAGGAAATTTTATCCCTCTGAAGTTTACACTTGCAGCAATTGGCAGTACTCAGACAACCTGCTGCAAAGTTAAGCTAGAAATGTTTCACAAAAGTTATAGGGCAAGATAGTTTTTATCATTGGAACAAATCCCTGGTGGAAGGGCTGTATTGTCTCATATTTGTGCTTTTGTATGGAGAAAAGATATGAAAAAGCCCCACAGGTTTTGACCTTGAAATAGGAGAACTTGGTAAAAGGAAGATAAAATACAATGCTGTTCCTTCGTTAAAGACTTCAGTTTTGAAATAGGTTTTTGTCTTCTACCGGCTACAGAATTAAAGCTTTTGGGACTCCAGACTCCCATGTAGAGAAAGATTCCTGAAACAATTATTATGGCAAAGCCCAGGGCTGCTCAGCAACATGGCCCAATCCTCCTCTGTCCAAGCTGGTGAAAACTTTTGGAGCAGGTGCGTTGTTCTGTGCACTCCTTATTGTCATAACAGAAAAGCTGTGAAGACGTTTCTTTAGGCTGAGCAATAGTTATTATACTAAAGTTATCAAATTAGTTATAAATTCTTTCGTTACATTTACTAAAATAATTTCCATTCTGAAGAGATCCATTTCAGGTTTGAGGAATTGGGCAAAGAGGAAGTGTGAAGAAATTCCCCTGCAACTCCATGCGTCCTGTGGGGTGCGGGTGATTGCAGTACATGAGCCGGTCTGCACAGACCTTATTGTCCCCAGCGTGAGACATCCAGGGAATGAGATTTTATTAACGAGCTAGCTGAACTTTATAGGTAGTAATATGAGCTTAACAGGGACAGTTGTGAAAACTCAGTCAGGTTTTTCCTCCAGTCTGAAATACACACAGAGATCTATGGGAGGTTTCCCAGTTGGATTGTTTAGTTACCAGTGAACATGCAAAGGAAGAATTACCTTCAGCATGAAGCACACACTGATGCTTTACAGAATCAGGACTCAAAATGAGACCAATACAGTCTGTCCAGTAACTCATTAGCAGACATGGTGTGAAAGCGTTCACACTTGCTTATCCATGATGAGACAGACATGGTCTCTGGATCAGAAGGGATTCCCGGGGATTTTCAGCTCTGTGTCAGACCCTACAGGCCAGTCTGCCATACTCCACAGGCTTCGAGGAGCTAAGACAAGCCCCTGAATGTGGATTACAATGTCTACACAGTGTGGGTCCCATCCTGAAGCCATTCAAACCCACGAGGCAGCAGGAGAGATGCTGCAGCCTCAAGATGCTCGGTCAGAGCCTGGAGAGGACTGAATTTTTCAGATTAATTCTTGTCGTAAAAAATGCGGGTAGCTCAGGTCTTCTTGCTTTTTAGCCTCTGTCCTTCCTGAAACGAGAGCCCTCCTTTTCCTGGTTAATCCAAAAGCAGGCGAGCGAGGACACGAAGTGGAGACTCCTGTAACAGCAGCTACTGCCTGCGGCAGCTTGCGGCCGGCTCCCGGCACAGGGCAGCTCCCCTGCCTGGAGGCCAGAACAAGCCCGAGGTTTTAGTGGTCACCGGAGCCAGACCAAATAGCAAAATGTTCACACACGCAGTGGCACCACTGACCTCCAGACGTGCACACTAAGATACCGCTCAAGTTCTGTACAGAACATATGACACAGCCTGGTCCCTGTGCCACGCAGAGTGAGCATCACAACCCTTGTTCTTCCATGCTCTCCGACTTGTTTCTTCAGGCCAACTTGGTGCTCTGGCCAGTTTAATATTTTGGTTTATTCAGTGTGACATTGTAAGACTCTGCTGGTTTTGGCTGAGATAATTTTTTTCATAGTAGCTGGTATGGGGCTTTGGTTTTGATTTGTGCTTCAAGTAGTGTTGATAATTTAGGGAAGTTTTCCTAGAATCATAGAATCATTAAGCTTGGAAGAGACCTTTAGATCATCAAGTCCAACCATCAAGCCAGCACTATCACTGTAACCCCTACACCACTAAACCTTATCTCCCAGCTCCAGATCCAGATGCCTCTTAAACACCTTTCTACACCTCTTTCACTACAATTGAGCAGTGCTTACACAGAGTCAAGGCCTCTTCTGCTCCCCACCCCACCAGTGAGGAGGCTGGGGGGTGGTACAAGAAGTTGGAAAGGGACACTGCTGTGACAGAGGACACCAACTGGCCACAGGGATATCCTGTATGGAGACATGCTCAGCATAAAGCTGGGGGGAAATGGAAAGGGGGGTGTTCAGCGTGATGGTGTTTGTTTTCTTCAGTCGCTGGTACGCTAGGGATGACTGAACCTACTTGACCATGGGAAGTGGTGAATGGATTTATTGGTTTGCTTTGCTTGTGGAATGTCATCATTTATGAGTGGTGAGGATCGTTATGCTGTTGTCAGGGGAAATTTTTTTTTTTTGACACCTTCTTGTGGTGGGACTATGAAAGCACCTTGGGACTTGCAAGAGTCAGGGGGGAAAAGATTGTTCCCTGGTAACTGGAGCAAAGGGATTTTGTAGAAGAATGTGGAGTAATTTACTTAGTTACTCTGAAAAAACACACCTGACATCTGTATTTGATACCAGAAAGCTGATGCCTGACATTTTTGAAAGAGCTGGTCAAAGTATCTTAGATGATAATATATACATAATCTAATCTAATAACAATCTATTTTCTTATCCCTGTTTTTTGACTCCTTTGTTGCACCATCTGTTTTCACTGCAAGCTGTAACAAATTCCCTGCAATCTTTCTGCCATAGAACAGAGATAGCATAGGAGATAGAATAATAACAGTCTCAGACTAAACCAAAGGTTCTTCTCTCACAGAAACAATTTTTCGCAAGGCTATTATCGTGTTTGCAAACTCTGCTAACCATGTTGAAATTAGATTGCAAATGACATTCTTTTTTTTGCAGAAAGAGATATCTGTAGCACATAGGGCATTTGCAACAATGCTACTAAAAATAAAAGCAAGGTCTGACAGAGCATTCAATTATTCATGTGCTCACAAGTACGGGGCAGGCAGGCTCACAGCCTTCAGAGCTGCATCAAACACATCTCCAGTACTGCCTGGCTCTTATGTCCAGTGCAGTGTGTGCTGGATGCACGGCAGCCTTCTGCTAAGGAAGGGTCCGAGTTTTATTTGACAAAAAGCAATGGGAGTCCAAGGGGGAAGATCCTCTAAGAAAGCTGCCTCTGCTACCACAGACTTCATGGCTTGCTCCTGCAGGCCCTGAAGCTGCCACCACCATGCCAGCTCCTTCCTCTCAGGGAAGAGTCTCTTAGGAGACTCATGAAACATTTATTTTGCATCCATGCCATACTGTGCACTTTTCTGTCCCGAGCTATAAAAAATGCAGCATGCCTCCCTCCCTTCAGTTAAAGGGAATGGTTTTGCAGTCAGCTGGTTAACCTTTTCTTCCCTGCCCTTCACTTGGAGATGTGTCCCTGCAACTGTACCTTAGCTCAGAAGGAACCCAAGTGTTAAAGGACACTTGCAGTATGAAAGCACCTCTGTTGGGTGAACTTCAGAAATGACTGGGATCATAGGGATTTCTGTGAGCACTGAAGCAGTGGCAGGGACATTAAAGTGTTCAACTAAAGCCTGTGGCATACGTGGTCTTCTGAAATAAGTTTGGGAGAATCTGAGGGAAGGTGGAGATGTCTTCTCTTGGGCCTCTGAAATGCTGTTTATCTTGGGTCCACCTTGCCGTCAGTAAGATGAGGCACCAAGTTTTGTCATTCTGCATTTCCCCTTTTAAAGGGAGACTAATTGAAGGACCCAACAAGACCTACAGGGAGCTGCCAGGTGGGATGTGGACACATCTCCTGGGGCCCACGAGGTGGGCAGCATAAACCTTTACAGATAGAAAGCAGGCCCTGGTGGTTAGAAAAGCTGTAGTTCACCAACTGAAGGCTGAGCAATTGTGCAGTAAGATGCAAGAGGAGTTTATAGACCATCCAGTGTTAGCAAGGTAATTTTTATGGTTAAGAAAGCTTACATAAATTCTGCTTTGCCAATTATTCATCTGTCTGGAAGTTGCTATCCTAATGTTTTAGGTCTCATCTTTGAATGGAGTAAAATACTCATTAGTAAGCCTTGATGGAAATTACCAGGTGCTGCAAACATGCAGAGCACAGAAGCCATCCCTGTCAGGGATACTTTTGAAATAGAACTGCCCTGGTCAAGGACAACCTTGTATTGCATGACTGCATGCTAATAAAGACCACCCATGTCTCTGTCACAGTTACTGACTCATAATGGCAGCAAAGAATAAGAAGCATTGTAAGATTAAAATGTAATAGTCCCTGGATAACCATAACCAGTTACTTCCATTGGTGCCCTGCCATTGAGCAGTTCTGAAACTGCAGAAGAGATTGAGTGTCTGTAAAGTAGAAGCCAAGAAGTGATCAAACATCTCCTGGCTGCCAGAATCAGCCAGGACAAAGTGGTGGCGTCCTTCAGGTATGAGCTAGAAAGTCAAGAGATCCAACCTCGTTGTGTTACATGTTTAAAAGGTGAAAGTAGGGCTGATATGATTTGTAGCATGCAGACTTGTTCATCTTTAGGCATTATGTGTTTTTTTCCAACCAGTTTCCAACAAATAGTTCATTAACTGTCTGGAACTTTCAAGTGTAATTTACATGTTAACGTAACTTAACACTTAATTTACTGTCAATGATTATAGTACTTTTGCAGCTCTCCCTACCCATGAACACAAACTAAAGGCAAAAACCAAAAGGCTAAAGAGCTTAGGACTGCTTGAGAAACATCCCCCTACCCCACCCAATAATATATAACATCTTTAAAATAGCCGCAGCAAAACTTCCCGAGAGCTGTAATGGTGAAACAGAAGATTCAGCTCCTACTTTGAGCATGCAGTAAAAAAGCCAGCATGCTGTAAGAAAGTGTCTGCAGTAGAGACTACAGCTGGTTGAACTCCTGTGGTGGGGTGATGCTCAGGAGGGCTGGGTGCTAGGGTGGAATGAGAGCTTAGACTCCTCGGTTGGATTTGTTGAGGTGGAAGTGATCCAGCCATGTTTTGTGTTAAGGAATCTGCAATTCAAACAGGAAGGAAAATTCTCTTTCATCACAAACTTCAAAGTCATTTCCAGTAGTCTCTTTGACTGGCTTATTGATTCTGCCTTTTGTTCTCAGAGAAGCAAAGAAGTCCAAGAGGGGTAGCTTGCCTTAAGAAACAAAAGGCTGTACTGTGAGTCTCATTTAAGTTCCCTGTGATTATTCATTACTCGGCAGCTTGTTTCAAAGCCCCTCTTCAGCTATTTTACATGCCTTCATTTCTAATATTGTCCACGATTATCCTGTAAGGTCCTGATCCCCTAATTCAAAGTTTCCCTCATGCAACAGAACTCAAAGTGTCTTAAATGTTTTACAAGCAAACTCTGATAGGAGTCTGCAAGTTCCATGTGCTCCATGCCAACTCTTGCTGCATCCCAGGACCTTTCATGCAGCCTGGAGGTGTGTGCAGAGCATGAAAAAATTGTGCTCAGCGATGAACAGGGAAGACCACAGCCATCCTTCTCATACTCTGCAGAATGTCTCAAGCTCTACCAGATACCCAACTGCAGATTCACTATTATGTTGCCCCTCAAATGCAACAGAGCTATAGCCAGGAGCAGAAAAGTCACAAAACATTAAATCCACGTTCCTAAGCTTGGTAATATTTGGTGTAATTTTTGAATAATAAAAAAAAAAAGTACTCAGGAAACTTTTAATCTTGAATTATTTGATGACAAGTTTAGCAGCAAACTGGCAAGTTTCTGAACTGGCAATTGGTTCTGTGCAAGGCAGCATTCAGAGCACGAGGATGAGTGCAGAGTGGCAGCAAGTGAGATGGGGAACAGCTCCAGAAATCAGTTTGCCCACATTTATTAGTGTTTAGCACCACCTAATGTGTGAGTGCTTCACGTTCAAGCTCTTCCCAGCACAGCCAGGATGAAACAGCCTAAGTGGAGCTAGAGAAAGCCTCTGGCATCGGAAAGCATTAAAATTTAATCCCTCATCTACTCGGTTCCTTGCTTTTCCCTTACTAGGGGAGAAGAATCTAGGAGCAGGCAGCTCTGCTATGAGCACACCTGGGACAGTCGGGAGGCAGAAGAGCCAGGAGAACAGGGAGACCAAGCACACTAATGGTGACAGGCCACAGATGAGATAAACAGGGACAGGCCATTTCTCACTCAGATGAGAGATACAGCTGGGAAGAGTTAGCAGCCTTCTCCTGGTTGTTTTCATCCTGGCTACTTGACATTCGTAGGCTTAAAATTGACAGATGGCCATCCCAGCCATTTTGGGAACAGCAGATGTCAAGGGGACCTGTAAAGGATTTCAGGACTGCTCTGAGTCTAGGGTCAATTTGGACCGTCCAAAACTTGCAGGAATTGCCTTAGAAACAGCTTTGCAGGGCTTGAGAGATGAAAAAAGTACTTACGCTTATAAATTAAAGCTGCAAGTGTAATGTTCACAATGCCCTGCAGGAGCACGGGGCTATTTTAGCACAAGTAATTCAGTTGAGGTCTAGTGATATTTGTATGTTTCTAACTTCTTTAGCCTCCGAAGAACTGTGGTTGGGAGAATATTGTCTACAGTAATACTCTGGGGAAATCAAAATGAATGAGCTGATAAACTATGTCCTCCTTCCTCCAATTTTAAAAAATTGCGGTTACGATTAGGATACGCAGACTATGGCACTAAATGATAAAGTCAGCAAAAGAAGATAAAAGGAAGGGTTTGGGTTTCTGACACATTCGGATCTAAATAGGCAGAAGAAGAGAGGGGCTGAAGTGCAGGTTTGCCAAGGGTCCCAGTGGAGTACCTGGGGAGAAGTAAGCACTGAAGAGCCACTCACGGCGGCCACCTCCTCTTACACACAGCACCTACCTGCAGCTGGAACATCTCATCACACCTGTCTTACAGAGCACAGACAAACTCTTCATACACCCATACTCTGAGCTATTGGACATTCCTTAAAGCTTAGTGCTTGGGCCACATATGGTGCAAACAAATGTTTTGTCCTCTGGCCTGGCTAGGAGCCACTCTTGGCTACAGAAGCCATTATGTTCTTAACATACTATAAAATCTTCATCTAAAAAGAGAAGAAGCCCAAAGCTACCATCTGCTTCTCCCCTGTGAGTGAGGGAGGACACAAAATAGGCCAGGATGACAGCTGTTTTTCAAAAGACCCCCCAAGGAATGATGTTAGGATCAGGAAATAAGTCCTTCAGGTGAAAATCCACCGGTGTGTCAGGAAGATGGTGAGACCACACCCTGTGCAGCTGGCGTTGATTTTTTAGAGCAACCCATTCAGATGGCAAGTCTAGCAATATCTGGGCATACTCTCAGTTTTGCCCTGGGTAGGCATCTCTCAGGACATCAGAATGCTGTTTTCAGTTGCAAAAACCACATTATGAAAGCACACAAACCTGAGCATCCTCCCTGCCCAGAGTCATTTGACTTTACTCACTGCCCGTGTTTCACACAGGAGCCTGGGCAGCTCAGCACAGGCAAGGGCATACCTGGAGCACCTGGAGATGGTGTCCTACCCAGAGCCTCTTCCAGGAAGAGGGATTTCCCAGCTCCACTGAAAAAGTGATCTCCTTTGGGCGCCCCAAAGTGACACATGAGCCTTGTTATGAACTACTAAGAAGTAGGCTCTGGGTTTAGTGGGGGTGGAGCCAGGATAAGGAATGGGGTTTCAAATAAATATTGAAAGTCTCAGCCATACCAGGGTCATTCTAAGTCATCGTAACAAACAGAGCCTGAATAACCCCCCTGAGAGCACCATCCTCCCTCCACCAAGTGCCCTTGCTGGCAAGGTGACTCAGACATAAAATGTGTGCTTCAAAAGAATTGTAAATTAAGGGCTTGCAAGAGTGTGACTTGTAGTGTCTGCATTACTTGGTAAGACTCAGTGACTCAAACTTGAGAGATTTTTCTCCCCAGAATCATTAAGTTTGGAGCAATCAGAAACTTTAAAAATAGACGACATCCTAGAGTATCTGCTGAAAAAATAAAACATATTTGTTATATTAGTGCTAACACTGCAGAATATATGGTGTTGTAACAAATGAAAGGGAAGTTTCATCTTTGTTAAGTCCAAAGTCAAGGGATTTTTAGCAGGCAAAAATTAATTAACATCCCTAGAGATAATTATCCGTGTGCAGTTATGGTTCCCTGTATTACTACCTCTTAAAAAAGTTTGATCCAATCTAATAGTAGACAATTCAGAAGTCCCTAAGCCCTTTATATCTTGACAGCTCATGATTTTCAGCTAGATTCTTATAAATATTTTGGTGTTTAAAGCAGCTAATCAATTATGATTCACAGCAAGATTGTTAGTGACTTTGTAAACCACTTTCAGGGACAGGGCTCTGGACATTTTAAGTCATTGATTTTGATCACCTACCAAAGTACATGAGAAAAATATCTGTGTCTACGTAGAGCTCATCTTAACCATAAATAATTTTGTTAAGGAACTAGTAATACATAGGAGAAGGCTTCAGCATTTCTTGTTTATGTGACAGAGAAAGCATCATGTGACAGGGAAACCATCATGAACTTTCATCCTGGCTGATTTTTCTCCCCCGTGTGTAAAACAAAAAACAAAGTACAAGTGGTTCTGCTTATTGAAAAAAACCCCTTTTTTAGCCTACATCCTTTACAGAAATTTGGTCTCCCATGAACAAACCACTGTAGTTTTGTTAGCCTTTTCAATAAACTCTTAAACTACTATTCTTAAAAGCCAGGACTGTAGAACACCACTCACCAAGTCAGTATTACAGCCAGAACCAAATAAATTAGTGGATTTATAATACAGTACTAGAAAAGCAGTTAATAAAACTATCAGACTGAAAAACACAGGGAAAATTCAGGGAGCCCAAGACCAGTTTTTACAAATCACTGGAGCATCTCAGAGCACATTCTGCTCACCAGACTAAGACAGCAGATGAGTCTTTCTGAAATTTACTGAAGCTTCACCTTGTCAAAACCTTTAGTGAAATATTAAACCAGCTCTCAAGAAGTACATTAAAACTAAGGTGTTACAGGGCACATCAATAATTTGGGGCTCAGGGTTTGCATACCAACTCTGCCTGCATTTCCCAGCTGGCAAGCTCCAAACCAGCTCTGGTTCAAAGTCCTCTAAAATACCTCCGTCTGTGCATCATTCCCTGGTCACACAGTCTACAACTTTTTTAAGCTTACTATAAAAAGGGGCACCAATCCTTGTGCAGGAGTATGTGCACTCCCTGCAGGTGCCATTATACCTCTCCTTTTTTTTTACTTCAGCCATCACAATCCCAACAGCACTGTCACAGTGATCAATACCTCTTGCTTCAACAACATCCTCTGCAGCCCAGGACCTTCCAGCATGTTCTGCCAACATCCTCTCCCAACAAAGCTAAAACCAAAGAGGAATAACAGTAAGATAAGCATAATCTGCATACTAAGGAGCATGTAACACACCTTTGTTCTTAAACACCATCTCCTACAGATACACAGGACCTTTTCCCTCCAGAAGCTTGTTTGCCCCCATCGAGCTCCTTCCTGTTCAGTCCTCCCTGTGTGTGACACCTTCCAAGAGGAACACAAGGTGATGTTAATGGAGATGTAATGGTCTATTAAGCCCTCTTTAATTAGTGTGGGATTACACAACTCGTGAAAAGAATTTCATTAAATGGTGCAAATGAGAGGATCATGATGGAGAAGCATATAACCTCACTATACTGCTGCTTTGAGAAAAAAACCAAATGAGTGGAATAGCATAAGAACTGGATTAATATCTCCTTCACCCAGGGCATTTTTCCAGTTCTCCTTTAGAATGAGACAGAGCTCTCCAAAGCCCAGAGTGAAGGGGAAGCTCATGCCAGGTGTAATACAGCTGTACAGGAACAGGACTATCACTGAGTATCTTCTCCAATTTAAATGTACTCCAGACCAACTTTCCAGAAGTTTGAAATTCTGGCTCCAACACACTAAAACCCAAGTATTTTCCTTAAAGAAAAAAACTCATGTGATCTTTTTTTGTAAGGCTTTTGCAGTTCTCATCTTGCATCAAAATACAGCGTGGAATGGAGATGTTTCAAAGAGGCACTTTCCATTTAGGCTATGGCTGTAGATGCATTTGGAGGTGGAACTATGCAGGTACAAAACTGTGCTCATTTCAGTCTCTGTACAAGAGAACGGGATGTAAAATGAGGTTAACAATCTGTAAGACCAGATACTGTAAATGCTGTTCAACTCAACTGATCTTTGAAATATAAGGTTTTTTCTTGCAGTAACTATCAAATCAGAAGGAATTGAAACTTCAGAATAATCCTAAGGAAATTGCAGCAGTGTGTTGCAGAACACCATTGCCTTTAATAACAGCTTGGTGGGTTTGCTTATTGCTGGCAGTGGCTGGAAATCTCATTAGTTCTCTGCATTTCTACAGCCTGGTTTGTCCTGAGAGAGACCTGCCCATTGCTGCCCCTTTGGTCTGATCAGGTGGAAAGCAAATGCTGAGGGCTCTGGCAATTATTTCCTTGGCATTATGGCTAACATCACCTGCAATTGTTATGGTTAATATATTTGGCATATGGAAAATGGTACCAGAATAAACCTATGCTAGTACTGCCTTCAGTCAAACCTTGCATCACTTTGATTTTTGGGGCTGGAAGGTTTAACTGCAGGCAGAAGCTGTCTTTGTTTTAATGTAAGTGAAATGGTTCCAGGGTGTATTTTTCCCTCCATGCTTTTTTTTTTTTTTCTTTTGCTTGCACTTCTATCTTTAAATAATCCAGTTAATAGAGTTTTTTTTTCCATTGTTAATTCTGTATTCAAAACTCATAATTCCAGTAAAATGTAAACTTCCCCTGCTCAGGAAGAGCACGAACTCAAATCCTATATAAACACAAGACATTTTAAGGCATTGATATCCAAAGGTTTTTTTTCTTTTTAATGCACTCCTCAAATAACACACTTTTTAATTCTGATTTAGTAACTCCATTGCTGCACCTCCAGTAATGAGGCAGAACCACACTATGCCAGATGCTGTGTAAAGAAAAAATAATTCCTGGTTTGAATAAGTATGAAGTACAGTTTAGGTAAAATATTTCACGTCCCCTTCCCTGATGGTCGCCATAAGATGCCAGGAGTCGGCAGCAGAGCCTGGAGCAGCCCCAGCAGCCCCCGCTTCCCCTCTGCCAACTGCTGCAGCAAATGCTCCTTTTGCCTGAAAGGGCTCTTGTCTTTCAGGGCTGCTGCTCGCTCCCTGCTCAGCAGTGACAACCACGGTGCGTTTTACAGCACAAACCAGGGGATTGTTCTGGGCTGAATATCGACATATGATGATGGTGCATTTTAAAGCGTGAGCCGGAGGATTGTTCCGTGCTGAGTATTAGCATATGGCTTTTGACATCTGGTCCTCTAAGAGCAATAAACTGCCAATCAGGAGGCACATTGGGTACAAGCATATTTTTTATCACTACCCTTACTAATCACTAAGATTAGTCCCGGCTTGGCAATTGTGACTGACAAACACACTGAACCTATTCAAATATCCTCATCCATATTCATTTCCCTTTAAACAAATTAAATTCTCATGTAAAATAATCCTCAAATTCTCAAAAAAGCTGTTTGTTTTTTACGTAGGTGGCATGAGTTCAAAGACATCTGGTTAAATATGCATAATTTCTTAAGAGCAAAAATTACAGCTTTTAATGGTGTTTGCCTTTCACTTCATGAAAATCTCTTTTAATGTCACTAGAGATCTTGGTAGCCTGGACAGAAGTTTCCTTTTCTAGCCCAAGGGGGTAGAAATGTCATCATTTTCAGAGCACAGCTGCTTTGTCAAGACAGTGGCACAGACAATTTTGAATAACAAACACTGAATTTCTGCAAGCATTTCTAAATCTTCTGCAATTGAAAAAAACCCCAAACCCTCAAATCTAAAACAAAAAGCCATAAAGAAAGAGGACAGAATATGGATTATCATCCATCCATCCTGAATCTTTAGACTTTTGGGGAAGGAAATGGGTTTTTCAGAAAGTGACCTTCAACAGCCAGTAAATACACATCAGAGGAGGCCGCTTTTCAGTGGTTGTGTCTCAGAGGTGAGAGAGAAGGACATGAATTTTAAGCAGAGATTAATCTAATGAGCCATTGTATTAATAATAAGAAAAAATCTTCAAGCTAAACTGAATTGTTTCAGGGAGGCAAAGGCAGATGAAATTGAGAAGATGAAATAAAGCCAAAAGTGAAAAGCAGTCAAGATAGATTTGACTGAATTGCTATTTGTCATGGACTCCTTAGCCCCTCATCACTAGGGAAAAATGAAGAGAGGACACAGACTCTAAGAAAAACTTCATGAAGACAATTAGTGCAGGAAGGAAGAGTTGAAAGGAGCCAAGGGAACAGGTGTAGCTGTGCAGTTGTAACTTAGTTTGGCTTGCATATAGCATGGGCACGTTCCTCCTGTTATACCGTGGGTCTCAAACCTATGATTCAAAAGAGCTGAATATAGAAAAGGAGTAATCAAAGCAATGCAGAATGATTTGATACAGTTGGCTCCTTTTCCATCTTCTGGTAATACGTCACCTCTTTGTGGTGTGTGGTTTTGTTCATGCCTTTTTTGGAACACTTTCTTCTGAATTAAGGATTTTCCTACCACCTATAGGTAATAGGAATTCCCAATTTTTGTTCTAAAATTGTTTTGCTGGCTTGACTATGGCAACTCACTCAGAAGACTGTACTTTGTTAGGAACATGGATATCTGTATTTGGCCTTATATGAAGTAATTTTATAGTGCAAATTATTTACCTGGAAGAGTTCTTTGTATTTTTTTAAGAATATAAATATTCCTGAGAAACAAATACTGGATTATAGATTTTCAGGGTCTGTGCTTTCTTGCTACAATAAACTGTAAAAAAGGAATGATAATAGAATCCTCTAGATCAAAAGACAGCCCAGATGCCATTTTAACAATTTCAGAGTATTGCTATGACCTTATAAAACGACTCGTTGGGAAATTGCAGCACTGTGAGAACCACTTGTGAGGTTCACTTTATGTTGCTTTGTCTTTGCATGCATAGGGGAGAATAACATGTCATATTGCAAGTAGCACATCAAAAGGAGATGGTGATTCTGTGGACTTATGTCTTCCAGCTGCTCTCCCAAGTGCGTACTTTGATGTCTAATCAAGGGTCAGTTTATGCTCCACTCTTTATTCTGGGTAAAAGCTCTACTAGAGCCTCTCTGATCTTTTCTTATTTTTGCAAAATATATGGGAATTTCAGATCTTTGAAACTTCTACTGTGTCAAACAAATTCAAACTGAAGGAAAGAATGGCAGAGATACTTGCAGTCCTGCAAACTTTGCTTCTACAGAAAATCAGGATAATGAGACAGATTATTTCCTGTCAGAGCCTGCTGGAAAACATAATGCAATTTAGAAAACATCCTAGAATGCCATTAGACACATATTTTCTAGTCTCTAACCTCACAAATGTTGCCATTACTTACAGAGCAAGAAATACTAGAAAAAGTTTTTCAGAATTCAGCACAAGCCAGCAGAGACAGAGTCCAGGAGACAACTGTGCCCTACATCCCTCATGTTGTCAGTGCACCTGACAAGGGCTGATCATCTGATAGTGGTAAAGGATGCTTAAAAACCAGTACAATTGCCTTGTATCTTTCTCAAATCCGAGTGAAGACAGCTCTATAGAACAAAAATGAATCCCCATTTTGCTTCCTCTGGGAGTCAGGACAGGCACTAGTCCTCCTTTGAGCAGATCCCATCAGCTCCTTCCTTGGCCACGTACTAATTTCTCTGCAGTAGTTTTTAGTGCGCTGGTGTGTGGGAAGCCTCGGAGCAGCAGCCGTTCACAGGCACGAAGGCAGCACCGATGGGGATTTTCTGGAGCCGGGCTGGGCTCCGGGCGGGTCCCGGGGATGCTGCCGGCAGTGCAGCAGCAGCACCGCGCGGTGGCACAGCGCACACACGAATGCGACCGCAGCCTCCTGCAGCGCAGCAAAGGCAGGAAGGAAACCCTCCTGCTCCCCTCCCCTGCTGCAGCTGCACAGTTTATTAGGCTACTGAGGGGATAAGACGAGCGAAAACCAGAAATTCCATCTCCCTGACTGGGAAAGGAAGAATACCTCTAAGCCTGTTGGAGAGGTGGGGAGCATTGGCTGCTACGTACTGCACATCACAAGTGGCCAACAGGGATATTCTGGATTTTAAAAAAATAATAATAATAATAAAAAAAAGCAGAAATCAGAAGCAGCAATTTTGTCCCCTCTTTTATAAGGACAAATCTTGGGAGGCTAAATTGAGCCCTCCCTCCATTACACCTCCTATTTATGAGAGAATTTGCTACCCAAATGGTTGTTTGGTTGTTAAGGCAGAGAGGCTTGATTGACAACAAGCAGTCAATCAAGCATTACACTAATCCTGTCAGTCTATTAATAGGTAGACAGACAAAAAGACAGGAAGAAGAAGGGAGGAAAGTGCAGGTATTTGTCATGGTTTAACCTGTGTCAGCAATTAAGCGCCACAGTGGGGTAAGGACAGAATTGGAAAAATAAAAATGGGAAAACTCCGGGGTCAAAGTAAAGACAGCTTAATAGGTAAAGCAAAAGCCATGCACGCAAGCACACCAAACCAAGGAATTCATACACCCCTTCCCATGGGCAGGGAGGTGTTCAGCCATCCCCAGGACAGCCAGGCTCCATCACACGTAATGATGACTTGGGAATACAAACTCCATCACTCTGAACATCCCTCTGCGCTTCTTCCCCCAGCTCTATGTGCTGAGCGTGATGCCAATGGGATGGGGTATCCCTGTGGTCAGCTGGAGTCAGCTGTCCTGGCTGTGTCCCCTCCAGCCCCTTGTGCATCCCCAGCCTCCTCACTGGTGGGGTGAGGAGCAGAAAAGGCCTTGACTCTGTGCAAGTGCTGCTCAGCAAGAACAAAAACATCTCTGTATTATCAACACTGTTACCAGCACAGATCGGAAAGGCCCATAGTATTTACTATGACAACAATTAACTCTATCCCTGCCAAACCACCACATTTTTATGGAAAGCTAAAAGCCACTGGCTCTACAAGTTAGTGATTGCAAAATAACTGGAAAAAGATGTAGAACATTCAACCAGGAAGCCTTGAAATGCTCTTGCTTTTACTTACGGATTTTTTTTACCTTGTGGAGAGCAAGGGAAGAGGGCATCTGTCATCAACTTATTTGATTTATAACCCAGATTTATAGCTGGGCATCAGGCAACAACACAAGAAGAGTAATTTCACCTACCTCCCCACTAATCCTAAAATGATCAAACCACCTTCAGTGTTCGACAAGATCTGCACGTTGAAGATGGCCTTGCTGGCTAATTGTTAGCAAGTTATCAATTATTGTAAGATGCTCAAGGTGAAGTATTCAATAATAAGTAAAATGCAGGATTGTTTGTTCTGCCTAGTGTAACAATCCATTCCTGAAGCTTCTAAACATTTAATAAAGTGTGTCTTCTTCTTCATGCTTTAGTTTTTGTGAAGGACTCATCTTCCATCAGGAAGTTAAATTGGAATTCAGAATCAATGGTTTCTTGATAATTTCAATCTAATTAAGTGGATACAAGTGTTGAGGCAAATTCTGAAGAAAACAGGAGCTCTGATGACCTTATGACTTCAGAAGCTCTCCTGGCCCCCAGGCAAAGCCAATACTGTTTTAGATCCTATAGCCTACTATTTTTGCATTTTCAAAGCACTCTGAAGTGACACAGCAAGGGTTCCTGTTTGCAGGGCGCATAATTTTTCAGAGTATAATTTTCCTTCCATGTTCCTGAAGATTTACTGAGCGATCAGTTGGAAACAGCATGAAACTTCTGCAGCTGGCACTGTGACAGCAGGGAAGTCAGCTCTGTTGTTGCTGCTAATCTCGACGCCTGTGTGTGTACCCAGCTCACTGCTCCACTACCACTTTCCATATGTGAAGAGCCCTGGTGCTGCATGCTCTCTCCCTGGGAAATGAGACTTGTTACTCATGGTAACCTTTATCTCTGTGTGACATTTGGGCTGTGAGGAGAGGATGGCAACCCTTTCATTCCTGTGCTTGCGCCTTTCCTTGGCAAAGTGTCAGTCAGCTCTGGATTGTGCTGCTTCTGCTGCAGCTCTGGCATACTTCACAGGAGGCACAGAATTACAAGGTTTACAGGATGCTTTATCACTGCAGACAGTCTTTTCCTGTGCCACTGCCTGTATTCCTCTCCAGTTAGAATAAAAGAGAGCAGAAGCTCCTGCCTGCTTCTGCTGGGCATGCGACTGATCTGCTCACCTTGCACTCCTTAAATTCCTCAGTGACCTTGATTTCACACAAAAGATCACTAAGGCGGTTGTTTTCTCTTTTAAAACTTGGCTGTCTATTTGTGCCAGGACTGAAAAACTTTCACTCTTTTCCTTTTTACTAAATACCAATCTATTTTTTAAAAATAAAAATCCATTTAAAGGNTTTTTTTTTTTTTTTTTTAGGGGATTATATAATGCAGGTATTAGCAGGGTACTAAACTTTGTCATCCAGGAAGTTCTCTTACTCTTACATTTCTGTTAAGATGGTAAATTTTTGTCAAGCTGTATTGGACTTGTGCCTTCATCCTGAATCGGAAATTTGCTTCATCTGATGTACAATGAACTAATTTTGAATTCTTGAGCTCCTCACATCATACTCAGGTTTTCATTCTATTAAACAGGATGAAAACTCATCTGAACCTGTCTGAAAACTAATATGTCTGGCTCAGATTCTGAAATGGGAACACATCCTAAAACTTTGTGTTGATAAGAAATCTTTAGATAAAGTTACAAGGAATGGATAACATGCTTCTTTTACACTGCATCCCTCTAATGTGTGTCTACACACAGACTGAAAGGCAAGGATTTTGGTAGGAAAGGCAAGGATATTTTTCCTTCCCAGGAAGTCCTGAGAAGAGTTAATGTGGTAAGAATATACACATTCTGGTTTGTCCTTCCTGGCACATGCCAGACTAGGACCTGTCCCTGGAAATTATATTTAATTAAGAGATTCATATTTCCTTGAAGGTGGAACTCAAATGCAAGTAGCTGATACAGTGAATGTTCCTGAGCAAATCCATAGTGAGATAAAGAGCATTAGAGATCCAGCTCAGCTGCTACTACTCACATTCTGGATTTTGAGTCTTGAAATACTTTTATTTTAAAGACCCCACTCTTGAGCCCAGTGAGCTTCAGTATTCACTTGTTTTTAAAGTTCATTTTTACAGCTCTAAAGAGAAGCTCTAGGAATGTGAACAAATACAACCTGAAAGTTACAAATCAAAGTAAAATGCCATCCTGGAGACTGTCGGATGTGGCAAAGGTCTGCAATGTCAGTCCTACGAGTTGAAACGAGCAGGTGTCTCCATTGCAGCATGTGGCAGTCCAGCACCCATGCAGAGCAGGAGCAAAGTGTACAAGAAGGGCTGAAAACAGCCCCCAGACACTGGTGCACATTGAATCTCTGAGTTGTTGTACCTGGAAACTTTCAGGCCATTGCTGTAACCGTCTGCCTCCTTCCCACCTCCTACAGTGTGAAATATCTCTGCAGAGCTGTACTGGCAATGAATATTGCCATGTTGTTCTGAGCCTCAGGCCAGTGTTGTAAAGGTCAATGTAAATAGCTCCTTAGTTACCCCTCAAAGACTTCAATAAAACACTGCAATAATGAAGTTGTACCAGACAGCCCTAGAACAGAAATGCCACTGACACCTGGCAAAACTGATGATCTTCATAATTCTAAAACAATTCGAGGTCATTCCAGTGACCTGCACTCATAGACTGGCTCCCCTTTCCTTCCAAAGAAAAGGGAAATAGAATTTGACTTAAGATATTATAACATCTGGATTTCTTGAGGAAATAACCACCCTTTTCATGTAGGGGAAGTGCAGCAAAGTCAGGAAAGGCTCTCTTGGTAAGGGAAAGCCAACAGTTGCATACTTTATTGTGTTGCTGTGCTGAGTTTTACTTTCCTCTTGAATAGCTCTGAGGTTTTTTTTAAGCTTTAGTGATGGGATTTCTGTATTTATGATCCAATCAGTAACTATGACCCATTAAACTAATACCCAGCATTAGTCAATGAAAGAAACTTGGGAAGTTATCCACAGAGCAGTTAAAGGGAACTGATGGAAAGGCTCAGACAATTCACTAGTTGGAGCTCTAAAGTGTCTTTTTCACCCCCTTTTTTTCCTGAATCTTTCTGCCTGGTAATTATGTAGGAATAAAAATATCTTATTTTGCAAAGCATGAGGAGTGGGGAAGGGATTTAAGGCTGCCCGACTGAGGGAATACCACACTGGAGATGCTTCAGGCTTTGGTTCTTAAAAAATTCAAACTGATTGACCTCAAGCCCAACATAGACATTCAACATTTTCTAACTGGAGACTGAAATACGGAAACTATGTTTATTTAGGATTATCACTTTTGAAATGAGCAGCTGATCTGTTTTCATGCTGTGGGAGAGGGAAAAACTCTAAGGAAAGGCTGTTGTGCTTGAGAAGGATTTGGGTACCTCATAGAGAAGGCTGGTATGTATTAATGTGAATAGATACTTATCAAGTCTAACTGCAAAACTGGCTCTTTTATATCACTGGTTATTCCTACTTTCAACTGCAAAGATTTGTTGGAAGACATATTTTTCAAGGTATTTTAGATACTGCCAATTTTAATCCATGCCAGAAAACAGAATGGGAGAGATATGGAAAATAAAAACATAGCATAAAAAATAGAAAATAGTATTAATGTAACATTAGAGGTGTTGCTTTAAATTTTAAAATGCTCAAGAAATGTAATATATTGGTTTTATCAACATTTCACCTAAAAAAGGAACAACATTTTAATAAAAATAAAATCATCTTTTCTGTGGCTCTGTGTAGAATGTACAATCTGCTAAAAAAAGATGTTTTAGTGCAGCATATAAATAGACTAATACATTAGTCTGCTAACACCCTCCTAAAACCCCCCAGATGTGGAGATCCAAGTGCATAAATGTATTCCAGACAAGCTGTGAGGGAATAGTGAGGTAAAGTCTGTGTGCACTGGAGACCATTGGAGTGGCCTTTATGCCTTTAAGTCAATATCTTGGTCAGACTTGGCTCCCGGTGGACTGAGTCCTGTTTGGGATTTGGGTCACTGCTGCTCAGGTGACATCTCTGTCACGTGGAGGGTGGAGTGTAGCAAGTGAAGAAAAGAAGTTTGATTCTGTGTAATTTCCCTTCCAATTTCCAGTCCCCCTCACTTTCTAATTCTTAGACCCTTTTGCCATCAAACTCAAAACCTTTCAAAATGCTTCCAAAATCAATGTTTCTCATTGAATTCATGTTTCCAAATCTCATAGGAAAATGCTGACCTCACATAAAATTTGATAGTACTGAGGGATAAATTTGAAGAGGATTGTAATTCCACAAAAGTTAATAATGAGTTCAGTTAGTCCTAAATCTCTGACAGTGATGCTAAAATAGGCTTCATTAATATTATTAACTGTGATTAATGGAGTTAATAAAGCTAATGAGGTTTATTTACTTCAATGCATATAATATTATTTGTACGCATTCCAAACAAAAGTATGATGGTGATATCTAACAGCAATTGGTATGTGCAAAATGATTAAAAAACCTTTGAAGTATCTTTAAGGAAGGAAGGGAAGATGAACGATCTAGTTTAAGTAAAAAGAAGGAAATGAGAACAAGTGAATGGATCTGAGTAAATAATTCATAATTAGTACTTTATTTCACATATACAGCCCTACTTTTTTTGCTCATGGAATCCACTGAAATGAAGAGATTTCCTCAAACCTATTTATCATACGAACTTGATAGTTTAAAGAAAGCCTACACAGCAATGGGGCCAGGAGCATTAGAAGCTCAGGCTTCATTGAGAAGGTGTGAATGGCTGGGGAAATCAGATCGTGTTACTTCTATTCTCTCCTTAACTAAACAGACAAAGATTCCAGCACCAGTAATTCTCAGCTTGGCAGGTAAATGCCAAGTGTTATCAATATGTATTGTCAACCCTAAAAGAACCCTCTGGCTGTGGCCAGAGCCTACTGCTCCAGGGTATTTGCAAATACATAACAGAAATCCTGTGTTTGTCTTCAAGGCTGTCTACAGTGTTGGGGTTAGTCCTAGGATGCCATCAAATCCTATCTCCTGGGCCACTGAAATACATCCAGTAAATCCCTTTTCTCCCTAGCTCAATCCCTCTTTTGAATTCTCGTTCTGTTTAGTTGTTGCCTGATGCATGTGGCCGCGTATCTGCGGCTTTCACTGTTCTTCAAGCCTCCAGCTCAAGCAGGACACTGCCAGCAATGCCAGAACTCCCTGCTTTGATTTCTGATTTACAGCTCGTTTTCTAAATCTGCTACGACTAAATTATGGGCTTCTAGAAGAAAAATCAAATAAATATACAGGGCAATCCTTTGAACAACTCTTCAAGGCAACCTGAGATACACTTTGCAGTACTTAAGGGAAAGAAAAAAATCAAAAGAAGCCCTAAAATCCTACAGAGAATAGCCTCTAAATCAATCCTAAATATGAATAATATGAATACAAATTCAGAGTCTACCTGATAAAGTACTAACCCTCTGCTTTAGGGTGACCCTGGTGACAGTCCTTATAACTATGCCAGTTTTCTTAAATGAAATATGTTATCAGAAAAAAACTTGGCGAAAAAAGTCGAAGCTGAGCATTTTTATTTGTTAGTGATGTTTGTTTGGGCTCAATAGATGTATAAAGAGTGAGGGCAAATAAGGAAGCTCCTGTAAATACTCATCCACACAAACTTTGGAAATTCACTTGTTAAAATGCATGTGGGCATAAAACTGGACACATGGCATGAGGATGTAAAAGGTACACGGGGGGAGTGAAAGTGAGTAATGGAAAAGGAATGCTGTGTTTCCTGCAAGGACTACACTTATAGCTAATTTGCGATTCCCTGCAAAGGGTGAAGTGGTCTGTTTGTAAAAAAAGGAACAACAACAACAATCATCAAGGCTTAGTTGTATCAAAAATTTGCCTGTTTCAACTCACTCCATTCTAGACTATTATCTTCCAAACAAATATTAAAGCAGTCAGAGATGTTTTACTTTGGTCTGAATTGAGCAACTGCACTCAGCTACCTGAGATGGGTACTTTATTTGTAATATAAATCAGAACACATTGAAAACAATTCCCTTGGCTTCAAAGAAAACAGGGATGATTTCCTGCTATTAAAGAAACTGCTGTGTTTGCTCTGCACCCCATTTCTGCACTGTGGGATTGCTGGTCAATTGACCTCAGATGCCTGGCTGCTTCTTTCCTTGTACATGACATATCTTCGTTGTCAAGGGATAGTGCAAATCAATCAATTCTTCAGGTCATGTCACAAACTTCTGAAATTGCCCTGGTAGCTACCAGTTCCCTCTAAATCCTATTAGTTCTTGCCTGGAGCACAATCAGCCTAATAACAAAGGAGGTGGGAAATTCTAAATTTCCCCTCCCTATGGACAAATGAGTTTTGAATCAAATTCAGTCATAGTGAAAAGTGTTTATTTTTTTTGTGAAAATCTAAAAAAATTCCTATAGGGAATACAAAACATCTCCATCCCCAGCTACAGCCTGTGACTCTCAGATCAACATGGGTGACGGAAGAGAAGTGTTTAGCAAGGCTTATGAAGAATCTACATGTCTGGAAGCTTGCTGTGAGATTGTTACAGTAATCCAGGATTGCACTGGCCCAGTCTGTGATGAATATGGTGGTACACAAAGAAAAGAAAGACAAAAACCCCAAAGCACAGGGACATTAAGTCATGGTTTTCCTCCCTTTTTGGACCCTTTGCTGCATTCCCTGCTAATCCACCCGAAGCATTATTAGATCTCCACTAACAGGAATTTTTGACACAGTCTTGGGCCACTCTTGCACTGTCTGAAGACCCTGCCATCCTCTATTGCAAGGCATTTTTTTAAGGGTCCCTGGCCATAAGCCCATTCTCCTTTTGTAGCTTCTCCAACAAAACAATGTTGGAGGTCGTTGTGAAAGGAACTGGTCAGAACAGGGCATGCTTAATAACAGATTGCAGAAAAACAGGCTGAAGTTTTTAAAAAGCAATCCAAGACCTGATTGATTTATCAGGGCCTGTCAGCAAGCTTCTGCCTTCCATGAATCTCTGCTAAAACAGGCCTCCCACAATTTAAGGGACATAGGCTGTAGGCAGCTCTTGAGATATTAATGAGAAATTTCTTGGTCAGTAGGGGCAGGGGTTTTTGTTTGTTTTGTGGGGTTTTTGTTTTGGGTTTTTTTTTTGTTTTTTTGAGGCTGAATTTGGAGTTTCCCACTCTCTGCTGATGGCAAAGACCCACAGCAAAACCACTCATGGCCCACCCTTGCAGAATACCCATGCCATGGGCACTAAGGCTTCCACAGTAGTTCCCCAGTAGGAAACTTGATGCTCCCAGCACTGTCAGCTGTGCTGTTTTCATGTGTACTTGAATGAGGTTTAACACTGAAATGCAGCATTTCATCTGGTGAAATGTGCAGCATAACCAACCTCATTGTGGGTTGTGCAGACACTCCTCAAGTAATTTACATTAATCTAATCCTGCTAAACTCTTAGAAGATCCTACAAACTGCACCATGGGGGACTTCTCTGCTGTCAGCCTTTTGTATTATTTTGTATTTTATCTTTACAGAAAGCCTTTCATTTGAACCCTTAATCCCATTTTAATTTTTTTTTTCTTTAGCAGCACTGTGAGACAGTATAGAAGCCTCTTGTCCACACCTAACCTTGCAGCTCAACAGAGGCATGGAGCAGCCTGTGCATCTCTGTGGGTCTTGTTGGAGGATGGGTTTCATGTCATGACAGTTCATTGTGAGGAATCAAAGGGACAGCTCAGACTTCAGGAGCTAGCAAAGTTCTTATGAGAACTTTGAAACCCCCAGCAACTTGGATGAAATTCGTGTTCACTTTATTGCCCTTGCCACTTGACATTTTCACCTGCTCTAGTGAAACAGAAAGGTAAAAGTTGTAGTATTTGTAGTAAAAAGTGTTTCTAATTGAATGGGAAAATGACGTCTTATCATGCTAAGTGAAACCCTTCTGGTTGGGTATGATCTGCTAATTTTGGAAAGGGAGAAATGAATCCTCCAAGTGCATTAAAGTAGTGCAGTGGAGCCTTGAAAGGTTTGAGACCTTCACCTGCATGTAGATTTTCAGAGAGACTCAGATAAGCATCTCCCTTGTGGTGCTTTCAGGCAAATACTCAAAAGAGCACAGTTTGCTGGGCTGTATCCAAAACATGTTAATTTGGCAGTGTGGCTGTGGTTGAGACATTTTGATCAGGCTCTGGTGGTTGATACCGAGCTCTTGAATACTTGGGCCTTCTGTGACTTGCCCAAGGTCACAGTGAAGGTCAGTGCCAGAGTTGAAAAGCAGACTCAGATTTTGAAACAATTTGATTCTGGCTATTAACTCAAAAATACACCCTCTCTCATTAGGCACAGAGTACTGAGGCCACAGGAGGCACCTAAGACAGAAAACCCTATTTGGATCCAGTGATATCTACTAGTAAATGAAATGGACACATATATAAAGCATCTCCTGTTTCCTCTTAAGGTTTCAACTGATTAAATGAAAGCAGTGTGAGAAAACCTGCCGTAGGCCACAATGTCTTTTAGGGCTGTGGAAGGAAAAAACCCTTATAGCTTTTAATGAGCTCATGAGATTTTACCCTCTGTAACCACTAAATCCATCACTTTGCAACAATGAAGGTAATTTATGATTGCCTCAATTGTTTCTTTTATTTATGGGACATTTTTAGTATGGAATTTAATCAAAGAGATTAAATGTCACACTACCTATTACCTTGCTGTTAAGATATTAATCCTATAGAAAGACATATCAAACTCTGGATTAATCATAAAAGAAAAGTAGTATGATGGCAATGCGATTGCTTTAGGATTCATGATTTTTTAACTTATTTAATGGGGGCAGAAGTTGAGATGTCTCTTGTAGCATACTTGTTGTTTTTCAGAATTAGAAAGGAATATGAAAATAACCAGAGTTAGGCCTTGATTTAACAGAGTGCTTAGCACACACTTAGCTTTAATATGCTTGCCTTGACTCCAGTGAGACTTATGCCTGTGTTTAAGAGCTGTATAAGGCAGGATTAAATCACATGCTTAATTTTAAGCATCCACTTAAGTGCCTCTTGGTAGGTAGGGCTTCAGTAAGTTAAGTTACATATTTGACAGGCTTGCCGGCTTAATAGGATAATTTCAAAACTAAGAAAATGAAATGAATATGCTGCCTCTATTTATGTTACACATTCTATACAAAATGGTTTCTCAAGGCCCTTTTTGAACCATAAACTGAACTACATTTCAGCAATTGATTTCAAAGCCTTTTCTGCTGCAAAAGCATAGCACCAAGAAACCTGGTGAGAGAGCACAAAGACAAAAAGGTCAATACACGCTTACAGGAGCAATTGTATATTGAGGGAGAAATCTGAGACCACAAGAACACAGCAACACGGTGTTAATTTGTAGTTTTAATCTGTTGATGCACTTTTGAAAAGACCTGTATTGAGTTAAGCACTGTTCCTGCAGATGCTATTTACCATCACGGAAAGTGATGGTCATCTCTGTGTCATCAGGAATAAAAACTCACTTCCATTATAAGTACCATGTTCTCTTCACTGCACTATGCTGTCCTAGCCAGTGATGAGTTAACCCAGTTCATAGGCATTTACTGTTTATTGCATCAGTGATGTACTTTCTGGGTAGGCCTAATTTTCAGAACTCAGATCAGCCAACTTAACTGCAATTTCCCACAGCTGGCCAGACCTCCTGTTCAGAAGTTGTTGTGTAGGTTCGTGTTCACCAGAACTCCCCTCAATTCTCTGCTTTGCTTCTCCCCACATAAGCCCTTTTCATCCATGCTGACCTGGACTCAGGCCAGTGTGGCCTCTCAGGGACCATGCACAAAGGGCTTCCAGGAGCACCTTCAGAAAACAAGCAATCTGACAGCCACTGGAACTGTAACCTATGCCTTAATATTTGCCTGAAGGAATAGGTATCCAAAGTAAGCTTTGTATGTGTATAAATTGCATTTATAAAACCAATTAGAGACTCCTGACATCAGCTAGGCTGAGCCTGGCCGGACTGGAATCAAACAAGCAGTGAACAAGGGTTCCCTGTTTGCAGCTACCTTTTGTTCCTCCCTTCACAGATTACAGAGAAAAGGTTTCTAGGACACAGCCCCAGTCACTCTCTGGCTTTACCTTGGCCTTCCAGCTTCATTAGGGCAAGGAGCACAGGGATTATATTGCTATGTCATCCAGAAAATACGCAAAAAAACCTCAACAAAAAGCATCATCTGGTACCAATGAAATATTCAAACAGGTTTGCAGATGACAGTGCCTGTTTCTGACAGGAGAATATTGTTTGGGAGAAGTTATTTGCACAAAGCAGTGAATGATTGATGCAAGGCCAATGAAAGATTGATGTGTGAAAGCACAAAACACATCTGCCCTAATTGAAAGTCCTGGGCTCCCCAGGATTATGGGAGGGGAGAAAAATTCCTGCCTATGAGATTCACCCTGTCATCCCATCCTCCAGAAATTTTCTGATCACCCATCCTACCTCTTTTTTTCATGCTGATTTCTCCTTGATGCCTCCATCAAGATTATCATGGAGTGACAAACTGTGCATACATAGAGAACTTGGTAGGATGTCAGCTTGGAAGCAGAGTAGTTGTGGAGAAGGAAAGCAGCAAAGTGAAAGGAACTGACAGGGAAAACCAGAGCTTCTGGTCCTTCTTTTCGCACCACTAGACTGAATCCCAGATGTCATAAAGATCCATTCTGGTGCTTTGGTTTACAACCAACAATCAATTACATAGAGTCAGGAGAAACTCTTCTTATAACCACGTATGGTCCCTGCTTCCCCTGTAGTTAATACTTAGAAAACTTAGAAAATTCTAAGAAATACCTTGAAAATCATGTGCATGCATGTGCAATTCAGACAAGCCAAAATAGCCTCAGAAAGTTTGTTCCTGTGAAATACTTAGCAAGGGCAAAAAGATATAAATGCATGGACTTATCAAATAGTAAAAGGCCAGTCTGGGTATCCATTTGCAAATCAGAAGACTGAATGTTTTGGAGGTTTAGTTGTCCAGAGCTTGTAAGCTTCACAGTCAAATCTCACTGACAGTATAGCCATGACGTGGCAAATTGAACCTTGCTCTGAATGTCATGCCCAGGATGTGCTTTCTGGTACACACTGGGACATAAAAGAATATTAAACAAGGGTATCTTTTCAGTCTCCTCTTGCAACAGTCTGAACCTCTCTATTCAGTGCTTCCACTCTCTGACCTCCTCAAACAGACACCATCACTCTGCTTTTCAGTGCATGGATTATCCAGCACCTTCAAGGCCAGGAGCACCATTAGAAAACAGCAGGGAACCTGCCCAAAAGCATGAAATGACAGGCATTAACTCTTAGCCAGGGTTCACTGGTAGTTCACAGCATCTCTTGCAGCCAGGAGCTAACTAAAGAGAGTAGACTGTATTTGATACATTTTAAATTTCACTGTTTTCCTGCTAACCTTGCTGGTGGCACAGAGCACCAGCAGCTATGCAGGTAATGATACATCAACAATGGGCACCAGCTGAATCGGTAGAAAGCTTCAGTCTCACCCAAGAATTTCCTTGCTATTATTACCAACATGGCCCTCTCCTCAGAGTTATAAGATGGTAGATGGCAAGAGATGTAGTTCTGTAGCCTGGAAAGGATCTAGACAGAGACAAAGAGATGGTGCAAGGAGACTGGTCTTCCCTCAACCTTGCAGACTTTAAGATAGCAACAAAAAATAAAGACAGAAACAATCACATCCATGGTTTTCTGTGGTCAGTAATATCACATAATAATTTTTTTGAAAATTATTGGGAGACATTCCTGATATCGTTATTTGATTTCCAGTAATGCCTAGGAGCTCTGTATTTGAACTCTTGCTTCCCAGAGCAGAATCTGCACAAGCACAGAACAAAAAACCATCTGGTCCCAGTGATCTTTCACAGGACAAGCTGTGCCAGACTGGATCAAAACTGTAATGTTTAATAGTTTTCCCCAAAGAACAGCACCAAGGGTTCAAAATAAAGTGTCTTTATAATTATTAAATGCCTTGCAGCAACTGTTCATTTCTGTTCTATTAGCAAAGTAAAAAGAAAGTGGGTGGAGGGTTGCAAGGGGACAAGAGAAGGCTTAAACATTTCTAGTTTATCTGTTACATGCATATTGTACTGTGATCCAGGGAGAAAGTTTCTTTTCAGGTAGCATTAGGGTGACATATCTGGCATTGAACTGGTTGATTTGGGCGCTGAGCAAGCACTGAAATATTCTTGAGTTCAACAGAGGTAAAACTTATTTGCATGGACCATTAATAAAAAGTGACTTTATTCCTTCTGCTGGCCCTGCTTTGAGCAGGTGTTGGCCAGAGTACTCCCTTTCCAACCTTAATGATTCCACCCATGGCAAACGCCCTGCCCCTTATCTTTAAAGCAGGCTTCCCTTTCCCATCACCTTCTGGAGCCCTATAGCTTGATCTTTGTCTCAAGAAAGCTCAAGCCTTTGATTTTCCTGTGCTTCTAGTCTCTAATTTCACAGGTCAAAACCAGAGGTTTTATCTTCAGTGCCCCTGTATTTGAAGGGGCTTGGGGTATCTGAGGTGTTGCTGTTGCAAAGGCTCTGCTTGTAAAAATCCTTGTGGGAAACGTGAGCTACCCTGCTCTCCCATTAAGGAAACAACAGCTCTGTTTTAGGACTATATTGTGCTGTTTATACACAGCAACAAAAGAAGGAGGACTGTCATTGTAACATCTGCTCCTGATATTGTACTGTGATGAAGTGTAAATCCAAGCTCATCAGGCTATAAATTGCATTATACCATTGCTCCTCCTGACCCTCTAGTCAGACAAGTTTTCTATTACAAAGACCCCATATTCAGGAGTTTATATCCTGGCTATAAAAGTTTAGTTTAAGCTGAAAGTTGGCATAAAATACCATAACTCCAGAGTGAATCTCTTTTGTAAACTTGATAACAGCCTGTAATACACTTCAATAGCATCTTTCACAGAAAGAAGATGGAGTGTTTAAAATTCACTGCACCCCCCATGGAAGCATTTACCAGTAGAATCACCTTTGGAATAGGCAGAGTAAAATATTGCTTCTAGTTTAATCTGCACAGGGAAAGGCTGAGTTTTGATGCCTGTTTTGGTAAACTGGGAGGAAAGTAGCAGATTTTTTTTCTTTGTAAAAGACTAGCACAGTCATTATAAGCTACTTCTAAAGATTTTTTAAGTTCTAAGCTAGTTCTAACTTTAGTTATCAATACTGTAAAAACTAGAAGTTCCAAAACTAGAAAAAATCTATTTCTATTTTTAAAACATACTGGGTAAGAAATAAAGATTGTACTTGAATATTTTCCCTTCTTACCTACTTGCAAGTTTTCAGCCTTTGAGTTTTATCTTGGTTCAAACATTTAAGTCAAATCTGTTTCCTCCACAATCTTGATTTTTACTTCAGTTGATTTGATCCCTTAAATCCCATATTGTCCCTGTTCTCTGCACAGATCAGCATCACTTGAAGCACCAGCAGATGAACACAAGAATTCAACTGTTAACCCATAAAGAGCAGACACAACCCAATCTCTTCTGGACAGAAATAAATCCTCAGGACCATTTTCTGTCAAAAAGGATCAAAATCTGATCAATATATGAATGAGGGTGAATAAGTCATATGCTGTTGCTTTGCATGGGAAAGTCCAGTTCCCAACAGTTTCACAGTAAATAACTCCAGGCACAACATGGGCTCAGATTGGGGTAAATCCAACCCAGGCTAGTCTCAGGGGCTTTACATTTGAGTAAGACATTATTTCAGCACAAAACAGATGAGTTTTGATTAACTCATTTTGAAATTCTCACCCCAAAGCTCCCGTGATGGAAAGCCTCCTTAGAGGAAGCAGTCCAGGACATAAAGCTGTGATCGCTTAAGTGAGAGGGATGCCAAGGGACACCAGTTTTCCCCAACTCCTGCTTATACAGGTGGAAGCTCTTGTGGAAGGAAGGTAGGAAGAGCTGTATGTACAGTTGTCAAGATAATCCTCCATGAAAGCCTCCTAACTTGATAAATATCCTCCTCTCCCAGTAGGATGCGTTGTTTCTTTGCTCTTTTGGACTAAGGAGTGTTGATTGTGATACAGATCTTAACGTGACCTAGTCACCAGTCAGGTGAAACTCTTGTCAATTTTTCCATGTACACATAGAATTAAAACCTTCCTGAGACCTAATGATCCACGAGGTAAGTGGGAGGAAAGGGGAGGAGGAGTGAATAATCTCCCACTGTTGAGCATCACTTCATTCTTTACAGGGAAACACCCCTTTGCATGAGAGTTTTATAGATTATATCATCATTCAGCACCTCAGTATGCACATCTCTGGTCCCTATGGGGAAATCTAAGGCTTCTCACTCAGTAAAAATCTCCTAAAATCTTCCTCCCCACACCATGAAGAGCTGTTTCACACAGCATTACGCCTGGGCTGACGCAGCTCCATGGGGGCTGTGGGCTGGCAGCACAGCAAGATGAGCTTAACAAACCCCCACAAGGGATTTGAACTCCCTTCTCTGAGCTTTGTTGGGGGGCTCCATTTGGCTTTCACCAACCTGCTATTCGTGCTGGGGATGGAGATGGCTCAGCAGCACTGAAGAGAGGCACTGCCTTATGGGGCAGCCCAGCTGGCCCTCCTTATGTCTGGAACACACAGTCTGCTATACTCCCTGATACTCAGCAAGGCTGACAAGCACTGGTAGCCATTTGGCATACAAAGTATGGGAAGGGAGGAGATCTCACTGTTTCCTGACTCTTTGGTGTCCGTAGATACTTATTTTACTGAGTACTTCTGTCTTTAGTCCCTTCTCAAGATAAAAAAAAAAATAAAGTTTGCAGCAAGTAGCATCTCCTCTCTGCAGCATAGGCTTTAAAATGCATAGGGAACAAACTTCTTCCAACAATTAGAGTATTTTGTTATTTGCTTAAAAAGAGCTCTTTGCTCTGGTGTTTTTCCTCTTCCATTAATCAGAACTCTTTCTGTATGTCATTGCAAACTTAAGGGCATACCTACACTGCTAAAGAGAACGTGGCATTACACCAGGTAGGTAGGAATGACTAAGGAAGCCGGGAGCACGTACTTAGTCTCTCAGGCTGGGCAGAGGGAGAGATGAAATCAGCTAAACCACTGTTAGCACTCCCACTGCAGAGGTGGCTCTGGGTACACCCAGAGATGGGCCCCCAGGCCACATGTTTCAGAACTCCTGCATCTTTAGACAAGAATCAAAGATTGATCCACAGCAAGCACAACCCACTTGCTGTCCTTGGCTACCTGCCCTGATGGCTGGAGTAAGAGGTGGTGTGGACATTGAGTGCTTACCTGAGGGATAAGGAAGACACAGATAGTCCCACAATTTCCTTCTGTCCAACCTGTGGGATGAAGACTACCAAATACATCTCTTCCTCGCTGCAGCACACAAGGGTAGGTTTTCTTCTTTGCCCCCTCACTCTTTAGTGGCAGCTCCTCTAGTGTTCCCTGTGCTGCTGTAATCACTCCTTCCTCCCCACTTCTCTCTGTCTTGTTATCAAAGAGCAGCAAGAGCAGAAGGCAACAGAAGGGAGGCTGGGACCTGAGGAAGACCTCAGCACTGGAGGTAACAGGGTCTCTCAACAGTCCCAGATAAAGAAAGGCAACACATCAAGTCCAGAGTCCGTGCAAAGAATGTACACAGGAGCAAAAGAAGACAGAGACAAGGCTGCAGCCTTGGTTCAGGCATCATCCTGAGAATGAGACAAGGCTGGAAACAAGCTATTTACAGCCCTGGCCCAAGACTGAAAAGAGCTTCTGCATCAGGGCAAAGAGATATAGCCACAGCACAGTTTGGGGAAGGGTTGAGCCCCCTGGCACTTGCTTAAATGGAATCCTCAGACCCAGGGGAAGGGTGTGCATATGGGTCCCAGCTGAGGCTGGTTAGGGTCATTTGAGGCCTATTAATGCCCTCACACCTAATTACATTTTCTACACTGCTGGGAGTCCTTCTCCCTCCTCTGGAGTCCCAGCCCTACCTGGGACCTGATGGTGTTTTTGTGATGCAAATAACAAAGCAGTTAATCCGTGATGCGAATTAAATTCGTGTCAAGTGCTACTTGAAGGGTGCCCACACAACCTGCCAGGAGGAGTGTAGCTGCTAATTAGCACCCGTGTTGGCTGTCGGGGTGAGGACATGAAATGTGTGAATAGAATACAGGGAATAAACTACCCACGCTGGGAAACTGCAAGTTGACAGAGTGTTTTCTATGCCAGATTTTCTGTGCTCTAATAACAGATATCATCAACAGATTAAAGAACTCATAGGGCTGTAGCATTTCAGATACAGGAGACTGTGAACCAACATTTTGGATACAAATAATATTAAACTTTACAGGCAAAGAGACCTTAAGAGATAGGTGCAAACTACAGTGAAACACTTAGAATTGTTAAAAAAAGGTAATATAAGCAAAGAAAAATGGAAACTAAACTGTTTTGGTCATTCATATTGGTTTCTCTGTGGCTCTGCAGCCTCATTCTGCTGGCAATGTGGGTAGTTTTCCAGCTTCTAACCATATTGACTTTCTTAGCAGAAAAAGCCTAAGGTTATCTAAACAGTTTAGTTTCTTGTTCCTTTGTGTTGAATTCATTATTTTCTTTCTGCCTGGATATACTACTCTACATTGCACATGATGTGCCGATCTATAACCTGAGCAGAAATTGTCCACAGAGCCGGCCGACAGTCGAGGCGGATGTGTGCTCTGTGATTAACACATCAACACTCCCATCACCGGCCAAGATTTCCATTAGAGCTCCTCAAAGGGACAATGGGCCAATTACTGGTGGCGTCAGTGGATGCAGTCCCAAACTCGGCCAAGCTTCCTTATTTCCTGAGCTGTGTTCAGCCTTGCAGCACCAGCAAAAGGGACCCTTTGAAGGTATTTCCCATCAGGGCAGCTGGTACTGACTTTGCTGAAATGCTTTCATTGATTTCATCCCAAATACAGAACAAAGGAGAAACAAGAGGAGTTTCCAGGTCAGGAACGTAATCATTTGCATACTAGGTCATCCCATCCCTGTCAAATCCGTCTTGTACCTGAGATTTCAAAGGCAGGTGAAAATCTCTTACTAGGGCTGGTACACACAGAAAACCTGGCACATAACATGGGAATGAGATGAGATTCCTCTCCAGCACAAGGCCACCATAAATCGTTGGCCAAACTCCTGCCGTGGAGAAGTCACTCGCGGCAGAGTAAATCCATTTCTCTGGGTAGGAGTTGAGCTGGAGCAGCAGAGGATGGGACACTCCTGCAGGCAGAAGTGTTTCAGAACTCCTTGAACTCTGTGCAACAGCTCCATCCCTGCATCCCCATTTTTGTCTGGGCTGGAGCCAGACTGTTGGCAAAGCAGGTTTTGGAGCTGAAGGCCTTGTGGTACAGAGAAGAGGTGGGATTTGGCTGCTGAGGAAGACACATAGCCATGAGATGCTCCTCTTCCTTGACTGAGGAGGAAGCTGAAACTTTTTCAGGTCACTGCCAGTACTCCATCCAGCTTCCCTATCCACTGTAACCCCCTCTGCTCCTCTCACTGACCAGCCAGACTCTTGAATGGCTTGTGCCAAGGTAAAAATGGAGGGGATTGATCATGCTTGGGTGCTGCTTGTCACCCCACTTCATGACCTGTGACCTGTTCCTGACTGAACACCAGCCAGCAGCCCCTCCATCTCGACATGCCTCAGCCACCTCTCCAGTGTGGCTAGTACCAGCTGTAATTGTCATGGAAAAGGCCCTTGGAAGCAGCTTTTTGTGGACTGACAAACAGATTCTAGATTAATGACCAGAGTCCTGAGGGCTGGGGAAGAATCACCACAGGTTGTACATGGCGTGCTGTGACAGGCTGTACCCTGGCTGCTGGTGGGCAGGTGGCCCTGCTTTTTTTGTGTGTTATATTCAAGGAGATATTAAACCAGCTCTCTTCCAGCATTGTTACGGACACTGCTCTGACCTGCTGCATTAAGTAATTTGTGCTTCTCCCCCAGAAAAGAATTTATTTCCTCTCTGTGCTGGTGTCAATGCTAATATTAGAGAGTGTTACTGAACCGTTTTACATCTGCTCTAACAGCAGCTGCTCTGCAGGAGGGTGACTTGACAAGAGGACAGGGCAGAGGAGAAAAGTCATGCTAGGTGCTCAACAGAAGGGGCAGGAGGGAAGGGCTGGAGACTGCAGGCAGCTGGAGAGGGGTATGCAGCACTCAGCAGCATAAGGATGCAAAGAGGGATATAAATACAATATTAACAGATCTCTTCCCATATGCATGTTTGAGTAGTGTGAAATGCCCCACATGAGAGGGGTCTGTTGCATAATTGTCACCGGGGAGGCCTGTGGGGATGCATCAAATTCTCTCTGCTCAAAACCTTCCTGGGAAGCAGTCTGGCAAAGAAAAGAACAACTTGTGAATTGTGAAAAACAAGCTCAGGCCATCCTGATTCTGAGGCAAATATGTCGAAGTTCATGTTTGCACTTCAGCAAAATAAAGGGGCTTGCTGGCAGCCGACAGCTCTGCAATCAGGTGGTCCTTCTCCTAGAGGGGGACAAACCAAGCTGGGGAGTATCTCTGATGGGCAGCAGGGTAAGACAGAGCCCTGGTGGTAGGAAGCAGTGCAGCTCTGTACTCTTACTGGGTTATAGGTTTTGCAGCTGGGACAGTCCCCACATTGATGTTTCCCTGCACAGAGTACCTGGTGCTGTGTGGCTGACTGGGAGCTCGGCTTCTAACTCATTTCAGTGAATTTAAAGGGATATGATCCTTGTCTTATGTTCTTGCTGCATGTCAGTAGGTAAGCAGGTGGATCTCTGAAGATGAAACAGAAAGACATTTGGTCAACACGTCAATGATTAAATTGGGAAATTCAAGATCTTAAGAGTGTAACTATTTTTTTTGGCCCACCCTTTAGAGCCAGTCAGGACTGGGGGCTGGAATGTGTCTCTAATGCAGGGAGAAGGCAGACCAGTAGAAAACAATGTGGCAGTCTGCATCCAGCCTCGGAAAGAGCTTCAGGTTTCTTAAAAAAACTAGATTTTTTTTTCTTCCCAAATATTAGGGATTTGCAAACCTTCCCTCTCCCCGCAGAGCTATGGCCCCTTCCCCAGGCCACTCGCGCCGGGAGCAGAACGGCCCCGCTGGGAACACGGGCTCCCACAGAAAGTGCATTGCCCACTCCACAAATCTTCGTGATTTCAAAAAGAGTTTTCCTTCTGTACAGGGCTGAGACAGAGACACAGTGAGAAACTGATAGTATTAAACCCGGGATGTAAGTGCATGTTAGCGGTTTAAACCTCGGAACGATTCCAGCCCCGAGTGGGATGCGCTGAGCCCCTGTCGGGATGCCGGCTCCAGCCCGTCCTTTGGCCCGGGGGCTGCAGGGGGTGCTGGAGATCGCGGTTTGCCACACACCCTTTGCCAGCCCCAGCGCTGAGTGCTGCAGACTTGTTTACATCTGAAAAGATTTATTTATGTTGTAAAACTATCTGCTGCTGAATAGATGAAAAGAAATATGTGAGGGAAACTATAATCATTTAATACTTATTCCGTTTATTTTCTATTCATTTAGCAATGGTGGCATTCTCATTATAATTAAAAGGAGCTGGGTGGCCTTCTAATGCTTTCCCACATGTGTTTCATCCTTCCCTTTGAAGGTGCTTGGCAGATTTAGGTCATATATTTTCCTCCTATCGTACAGCAAGGGGAAGAGGGAAAAAAAATTCCCAGCACCAATCTTTTCTAATACTTTTACATTATTTCAATCCAGCAGAGGTTTGCTCTGCCTCAAGCTAAAGAAAATCTATTAGGCTCTTTAAAGAAGTAAGTCAAAGGGGATGCATCCAGGATAAGGTCAGGCAAAGATGTGTACAGCAGAGAATGATAGTGCTCAATATCATTGCTCTGGCTGCCAGGAAAAGTTCGCCCCAAGGGATGCCAAACTCCACTTAAACTTGTCTCTTGTCTTCAAATACCTCTGCAAGCTGGACACAAGCACTTTACACTTTTTCCTGGCACTTGCCTGAGGTAGGTGGGAAACAAAAACTCAGAGGGCAGGACCAGACGTCCTTGTCCCAGCAAAGCAGACAGAGAAGGGGTTGAAGCTGGAACTGTCCGAAAGTCATGTTGCTGCTGTCTTCTGGGCATTTTAAAGCATGCTTAATAATGCTCCTATTTAACAGCTAGTACTCGTTGGAATTGTTACAGGTAGCTTTTTACTCAAAAAAGCAGCACGTGCAGCTTGTCAGGGCACGTATTTTAAGCAGATGGTTTATGGTTAAGGTAGGTGGCTGAACCTGTATCTTTGCACCCACTTCTACAGAGTTTTTTGTTCAGATTCTGATATAGGGACAGAGTCACTGGAGGTTTCTGTTACACTCCCAGACAGTTGCATCCAGAACAGTTTCAGGAATTAGGATCCTTTGGAGTGTGACTCAGCCCGTACAAGACATCATGGCTCTGTGGAAGGTCCCATCTGTGCTGCTGATCACAGCAGGGCATGAGGGTGACAGCTCAGTTAGACAGCTCATGTCAGAGGGAATGAATAGAGAAAATGCTGCTGAACTCCACCTTGCCTGCTTTTTTGGAGTTTGGCAGTTGATGTGGCTTCAGCATCAACCTCGACATGTCTCTGATGCTGTGACAGTCAGGTGCCAGTAGCTGTTCCTGCCTTGGTTTTGGTAGATCCCCAAGCAGAGAAATAGTCTTTTTGTGTATCTGGAGAATGAAGACAAAGAGAAGGAGATGGGAATGCGTAACTTTCTGCCATTTCTCCCTCTGATCCAGCCCCACAGCAGTTTCCAAACACCCTCAGCTTTGGCAAGCAGTGCCTTTGTTCCTACTCCTTTCCTTTGGCTGTCTCTTCCTTCTCCAAATCCTGGAACTCTCACAGAGTTTTCTTGTTGAATCTTTAACCTCCTCTATATTGCAGGTGCTGTCCATGTACTTCTAAAGCATGACAGCCAGAGAGGAAAGGGGAAAACTAGTTTCATTTTGAAATCCTGGTTTGTAAAACCCTTTATATAGCATCATGCCAGGAGAGAAAATATAACTCTGACGAGGCAGGATATGTTTTAGAAGCAATTTTGCTTTCCCCACTTCAGGAGCTCTGGAATGCTGGAGCAAGAGGATGCTGCAGAATGGAGGATAACCCTGGATGCCATGATGCTGCCTGGCATTTTACTATCAGCATCAGGCTGAACACAAGCTTGGAGTGTACACTGAACTCTGCATGGCCATTATGGACCAAAAAATTAAAGACAGTGGCCAAGAATACCATAAGCAGTGGTGACTGAGGGGTCTGGCACCAGTAATTTAAAATGTCACAAACTGGAATTTTCAAAACCTTAATCCCTGAAGTACTGGAGTTGCCAGGAAGGGTTTGTGGTGGCTGGTGGTTGGGCAGCCCTGACAGCTGCCTCTGAACACCCTGCCAACCTCCTGCCAGCAGTTTCCCCAGCCATGGATTGGGGAGCTGTGGAGAGCAGCTCTGAGAAATACAGGGGGTCTGTTCCTCCACAGCCTGAGTGTGGCCCTGCTGCCAGTGCCCTGCTGTCGTTACTGCTGCTGCTAATTGCTCTCCAGAGGAGCCCGATGGCAGTGGGGTGTGCTGCACTGAGATAAGGCACTTGCACTGGCTGGGAGCAAACGACAAGGGCTATCAATCCTCATGCCTCAGGGCTCAAGCTGAACACAATTTCAGGCTAGGGATGAGCCTGTGAGAACTGTTCTCCACAAAAACAAAGGCGTGCAAAATTCACTCGCTTGCTTACAAATTCTCAATGCCAGATTTGACCTGTTAAATTTTTTGCGGTTTTGGGGCACAGAGAGGAGGTTAAGCGAAATCCCATCACAGCAGAACCCCCAGAGTTCCCAGTTTCCCTGTGTTTCCTGTGCTGGGGCTTCAGGAATGGTTGCAGAGTTGAATGGGTTTTGGTTTGCAACCTGGTCTTGCCTGGGAGTGAAATGGGTACGAGGGACGAGCTCTCTGCAGGTAGAAATGGAAGAGTCAAAATGTCGACTGGCAGCACTTCTGCCCCCTCAGCTCTCCAGCTTGGCTCATAAAATAAAAAATTTCCATAGACTCATGTCAACAGCAGAGGGTATCCTAATTGCCTCTGCTTCCACCCAGCAGTTCTTATTCCAACCTGACGTCTCCCAGCAGCTAATTCCTGTGTTGCTTTATCTAATAAACTACAGAGAAATCCCAGTACCTTTTAAAAACCCTTTCTTTGGAGATAGCTGTATCTGATTCTCTAATAAGGATTCTATTAAGAGAAGCCTCTGCTGAGCTTTGTTAAAGAATTGATGCAATTTGATTTTTATTACATGAACAAACCAACATGGATACTAGCTGTCTCTGATACAAAGAGTCACTGCAAAAAGTATTGTGCTTCCTCATGCAAACCAAGATAAAGTAATTAACTTTATATTAAAAAAAAATCTCTGTTGAGATCTGTTCTGCATAATTCAATACCTTGTGCCAATTAAAGAGAACTTCTTTGGAAAATGGTTTAGGCTGTAATTTTATAAGTCTTTGGATTTGTGTGCAAATATGCACGGCTTTACGAATGTTTTGATGAGTGCAATTTTTCTAGTAGAGTTTACACATTTGTTTCCTTTATTCATAAAGTGAGACTTTGTAGAAGAGCTCCTGGATCAGGCCTAAATCTCAAACTTGATGCCCCTGTCAGGGGCCTGCCCAAGGTAAGAAAACTCACCCAAGGATCCCCTCCTTTGCCCTCCTCCCACCCTTCCCAGCCCCTCAACACTGACCCACGGTTTGGATGGCAAGACTGGGGTGGGTAAATCGGCACAGGGACTCTAGTGATGCACCAGTGTGTTCCTTGGTGCCTTTCTGAGTTACAGGGAAAATTTTAGGACAAATTTGGAAACACCAAAATGAGCTGAGGACCAGCTGGGAACTGGCTGAGAACGACTGAGGACAACATAGCCTCTCTCTCCAGCAGACAGTCCCTGTGTGCTATTGCCTCTGGTAAGGTGGTTTTTTCAGGCCCATTGGGGCATTAGGGTGAATCCTGCACTGTGTGTGTCTGGCCAACCTCCTCTCCACCCCTGTGGGGAACAGAGCCTGGGTGGCTGAGAAAAACCCTGAGAGAAATGTTCAGGGTAGGTAGAAGTTGCCTGCCACCACTGGAAGCCCATCCTAATGCTGTGAACAGCTCATGCTGCTCCCCCATGACTCAGAAAACCATCTCAGTTAGTGCTCCTCTGCCTTTAATTTGTGAGAGGGCTCAAAATAGCTTAAAAATATACAGTCAGAACAAAGCATTTCTAGTTACCCTGGGATGCAGCAAATCAGAATGGTTACTTGACTGATATGGCTTTCTCAGTAGATGTAGTGACCCTGACTGTGATAAATAAAGTCCAGTATTGGCAACAGTAACAAAAATCCATGGCATGGATGGATTAGACCAACATCAAGAGATTAGGTGGTGGGCAACCAACTATTGAATAGGATAAATACCATAAGTATTAGAGCTACATTTTAAAGAAGAAACTGCTAAATGAAGGTCAAAGTGAAACACAGAGCTTCTTCTCTCAACAGCCTGTCTACTTACCTGGACTGATAAGCTCCACATGAGGGTGACTCAGTTAAGAGGATAATAATTAACAATCCCCCAAAGCAGACAAACTCTGTCACTGAGCCAGTCCAGAGTCTCATTCCCCCTTTCATATCCTCAGCTATGCAAGTGCTATAAGTCACTTATGCCAGCATTAGGAAGTTAAGGTAGAACAGCAGCCAATGTGTTTTAGCTGACTTTTCTTGAAGCAGCTTGAATTGACCCAGCTAACATCTGGAGGCTGCCCTACTGGACTTCAGTGTGATGATTCACTATGCCACAGTTGGAGACCCTGAGACTCAGAACTTTATCCCACCACGTGGGCTTCCACTACTTAGAAAAGTGCGCCCCATTCTATCTATACATCCATCCTCTTCATCTAAACTACATCTATATCCACATCTCTTTGCACCTGTATCTGCCCACATACAGCTAGTCTATGGTTAAGGTTTTTCCTAGCACTAATTTTTCTATTATCATAATATTGCTAAGCAGCCCTAATTAAATTACATCCAAATAATACACTAGTTTCCATTAGAGTTATCTACTGTTTCTTTGGGCGTTTATCAGACATTCATGTTTAATTCAGTAAATTTTACTTTGAACCCAAGACCAATGATTCATCCAGGGTGCATCTTTTGAATTTACTTCCAAACTGCTCTAAAGATGTTCAGTGTGGGGGAGGCCAGTACCTCCCTTCACCAGCTTTTCCTGACCAGTCATCACTGTGCCCAGGTTGCTCGGCACAGAGGATGTGTAGATACACACATACTCACTTTAAGTAAAAGACTCTGACCTAAAGAAATTATATATTTGGACAAGTAAGACATGCAGTGGGAGGAAGAATATTAAACTCTTCTTCCCTCTGAGTGGGAGAAAAGAGGGAAAGATCTGAAGCACAAGTATTAAATAATATTAGATAATCTTTTCATAGCACGAAACATGAAGTTGCTTCTTAAATTCTAGTACAAATATGGCATAGCACCATAAGAGTAGAATCATGTATGTCTGTATTAGGGTACCTGTAGTAATAGATCTTCTATCTGTCCAGAAAGGGCAATGTACTACCCAGCTATTAAGAACTTTTTCACTGATACAATTTATAAAATGGTATTGATTTACTCTTTCAGTAGAAAGGCATGTTCCCTGCAAGTGAAACAATGTACTGCTAAAAATATTCTGGGTAGTGGTCTGTAGGAGAGCTTGAAACTACATTTAGCTCTTCCACAGATACAGGAAAGGCATAATATGGCACTTTCATTTTTTTTCCCTCTAGATTTTAATATTTAGGAAGGAATGTGCAGAAAAATCAACCCACCAATGTGTTCATTTGGGAAAAAATAGAGATTGTTAAAACTAATGTTATGTTCTTTTAAGCCATGTATATGATCCAAATACAACTGTAAATCTCATGCACAGAAGTTTCTTACCAGAATGTCATTATTTTCTCTTCCTCTTATTATTCAGTTTAGTAATCCCACAAAACCAGCATGTTTCAGTTAGGCCAGAGTCAATAAAGGCAAAATCGTCCCCTGTAAAACAGATGCAACTCCTCCTCTACCCCACCAGGTTTTCTGGTTCTTTTTATCTATTATTTTCTATTTGTATTTGGCCCAAAAGTGTTTTTCAGGATTTTTTTTTCTGTTTTCCAAACCAACCTGTCTTGTCCCCATTAGACAAGCGGGTGAAATTCTGGTCACAGCTACAGCTTGCAAGTCAATAAAACTAAACGTTGCCTCTGACTCTGCAACAATCTATTTGCACCTTGAATTTTTATTATATTTGTTAAATACCTTTATTTTTCTTAATACAGAATAATCCTTGTGCTACAGCCTCTAGTGAGAGTTAAGATAAAGGTACAGTCACTTCAGTGTTATTGTACTATTAGTCCTACATATTTCTCCCTGTCTCTGTTGAATTTGAATTGCTTTATCTGTCCCAGTATAATAGCCTGGTCCATGAGCATCCTGGCTAATGAAGAGAGTCTGTTGTGGATTTGTGTCTTATATCCCTAGAGCTCTACCACAGTAATAGACTGAGTGCTGAGACCTGTAATTTTTTTCCCCATAAAATTCATCGGCCCATCTGTGAGGTCTCTTTTGCTATGTCAAAATTGCTTAGAATTCTTCATAGATTGAGAGTTGTGGGTTGCAAGGACACACTGTGGAGTGTATAGACAATATGATCACATTGCCTTTTCCTCCTCTGAGATCTGAGCAAAGACAGAGCAACATCTGCATACAAATGAATGCAGAAAGGCTGAATCTTGGGGCCATATCCATGGGATTAAGAGCTTAGAGATTCACTGGGCACAATCCTTCACTGTTGTGAAGGTCAGCCAGTGTGCCCATGGAAGGTCCTTCAGCCCAAACAATACCAAACAATCTATCAAATCCATCAGTAATCTATCAAAAAACCCTTCACATGAGTAGGAATCCAAGCTCTGAATTGATTGCCTTTGGATGCCAGCTTTGTGACCTCTTCTTGAGAGAACGTGGTGTGAAGAGGTCTGTGCTGCAGAGGGATGTTTCTAGGGATATGTATTGGAGTTATGTTAATTATCCAAAGCACCTGAAGTTCCTAGGAGAGAAGCTGTTGAAGAAATGTAAAGCATCATTTTTATACTGAGACTTAGGGAACTGCCAAGGTTTTCTTGTCAAACAGGAATAGCAAGGTTTGGATTCTGGACTTTTTAAACTAGCCTTTAATAAGCAAATACTTTAAAATGTGAAGGCTATTGACTTAGGAACATTTGTAATCCGCTCTCTGTCTGGGGACAGCTGTAAGCCTCTTCATGCAAATGATATGATGAATAGTCTAAAGCCATCGATGGAATGCAGCAGGGTAAGCTTTTTAATGTGAGAAGCACCAATGAGCTTTTGAAACCTCTTCAATTTTTTTTTTTTTCCAAAAAATGGATTAGTTGTCTTTTGTTATTTTAAGCCTTTTCTAGAGATCAGCTGGTGGCACTGATAAATTATCCATGGAGCTAGACAATCTCTGCTTATTCAAAGCACCCTTTTCCATCAGGGAGATTGGTCTGAATGGAATGTGTTACTTTCCATTGACATGATTTTATGAAAGATTTCCTTATGGCAACACTTGCTTCACTTGCAATGCGTTACTTTAACATAGCATGTCATGGTGATGGAAGAGAGCATATCCAGGGATGTCATACCAGGGATGTAATGCACTGAGAAAAAAATAAATACATGTGACTTCCTACCTAATGTACACCCCTGTATGGTGCACTCTCCATACTCCCATAAATATGAGAACTGGTGTATTTCAAATGCTGATGCTGAGACAGAACTGAGTCTACCTTCTGTCCTGTTACAGAAGTCAGCTGGATTACCTCAAGTGTTGCAGCTTAGCAGGCAAACCTAGCACAAAATGTTAAGGGAGTTATTAAACCATCATGATAATTTTAAGCATGTTAAAATTAATTTTGACATCTCAATTAAAGCATACCTCTACTTTCATGAAAGGTGCCAATTTCTACTGTAGAAATTAGTACTGCTAGAGCAGAATGTAATCCCAGCCTGTTCATAAATTCTGTTTCTAGCAATGGCTGATACAACCTACAAACACAGTGCGAGAAACCCCGCAGTATTTAATTATGGAGAAGGTTGCCCACAAAATCTGCTTTAACCTCTGCTAGTTAGAGGCTGCGTTAAAGCCTGAGGCATGTGGGTTTGTGGGCTTATATCCCCTTCAAGAATTGTGTATTTAGTAAAATACTTCTCAGAGGATTTTCTGGAGACTGATGATTTTCTTACCCAATGAATAGAATCTTAATAGACTCAGGTTATTAACTTCTGGGAAAAAGCATCCCAGCATACCCATGCATGAATAAGAAAATTCCTTCCTTCATGTAAATAGTTAAAACTGTCTTGCTTCCTGAGGAAAAAACCCATGAATATATATATGGTATATATATAGAGCACTCATGAAATGTTTATTTTTAAGTTGAGAGAACATTAAAGATAACTTGCTTTCATTTAATTTTACGTGTGTCAGAAAACGTGATATATGGTGATCAATGAAATTATTTTTTTGATGGTAAAAGGTCCTAGGTTATTTTGGCTGATGCCTTTATTATCTGATATCCTCCTCAGGGAAAGTCTTGAGCTCTGAGCAACCTTGGATTTTTGTTTTTCTCTTAGGGAGTTCAGCTGAGCTGAAGCAGTAAAGATGAGTACCGACTCAAGAAGTAATTTTGCAGTGTTGTACAGCAGAAAAGGTAAGTCGTATTTCCAAAGGCTGTACTCAGGTAACTCTGATTTGGCTTTGGATTCTCATCAGCCACTTCACTGCCTGGTTGTATCTTGGTTTAATTAGCCAGGAAATCAGTTACATATGAACACTTTTGTCAGTATAACCAAGTTTCTAACTAAATGTCCTGCCACACAAAAGGGGATGATTTATGGTGAGTTGTGGGGAAGGGCAGCAGCTCTGCATCTTACTTTTCCTTGTAGGGAAAAGTAGAAATAAAAATCTATGCAAAAGATAGAGGTGCAACATGTCTCTATGAACATGCAGTGATCCTTCTGCCTATGGGCTTCAAAGCAAAAAAAGCCATTCTAAAAATGGGAAAAGAAATCTAGATAGATTCCTGCTACCAGTTTCTTGATCTATATTCCCACTTTCATCATACTTGACACTTCCCGTAATTCTTGAAACAAGCGAAAAATTGCATACGTGCTGCAAATGATCTCATGGCAACTTGAAACTGCAAACATGAAGGGAATGTAGCAAGTAGAGGAAAGAGTTAACCCTGCAAGGATTTGTTATTACAGCAAAGCAGCAGCAGGAAATTGCACCTGGATTTTCTTTCATTATTCTGAACCCTTTAACCTGAAGGGCTGTAATACACTAGTCTGATAAAGCACAACATGCATGGCTTTAACACCACTGTTATTCTGTTATCCACAAAGTGCATTTGCCAATGTAAAACAAGGTATGAGTGCTAATTACTTTTGTTAAGGCTTATATTTTCATGGTAACTTAGTGGAGCTAATATCCAGGGTAATTCTCCAGGTTTCAAATACTTAGGGCCAGATTTTACATTTTTCTTTATGGTGCTAAAGCTACTGGAATTATGTAAGGACAAACAATACCCACTGTGGCATTTAGACTCTTTCTCAAATGACTTACGTGGTGTCTCTTTGAAGTCCATAATACTGTGTCTGAGTGAGCTGCAAGTTTTGCTCCCTGGTGCACACAACTCTTGCTAAGTGCTGGCACAATATCCACTTTTTCTCTTTTCCTGGTTTTTTACAATTGTGATGACTATAAAATAGGATTTTTCCTCCTCTTTATGGTAGAATTCTTGGCTTTTCAGGGACCAATGAAGCAATGTCTCCCAAATAAAGAAACGTCAACATTTTGCTTTGCAGGACGGTGCTTAGGAGTTGCAATTCACACCCCTCATATTTCTCCTCATGTCTCATGGCCAGGCTCCCTAGTGGGATTTCATTTTCCAGGGTGACTGGATCCACTGTGGGAGGCAGTTCACCGTAAGAGCCACATTGCTGTGTAATGTGGTTTCAGCTCCCTCCACAAATACCATTTAAAGGGATCCCAGGAAAGTGGACAGAGAATGACCAAAGCTTTTAAGGACATGAGCTATGGGGACACAACCTGACTTGTGTAGTCAGAGGGAAAAAGAGTGAAGATGAAGGCACAAGAATAGCTACAGTATTTCATTTGGATTTTTTTTTCTATATGTGCATAAAGCAAAAAGTATCAGGCTGACAGAGCCATCAGGGATGTATTTCTGCTAGACCTCAAGGGACAAAAAATTATTATAGTTGTAGCAAGTAGGGGAAATCCCATAGTCTTTACTTCTGGGGTCTCTCAAGAACAGATTAGCTGAATATTGGCTGGTTCACAGCAAAAATGTACTGAAACTGCTCTAGGGTGCATGAATAGGCTTCTTGGGGTCCCTTAATATTAACCTTTTGAGAAAAATGGACAATTTAACATGCAACTACCTTGGAAATACCTGGGCCAACAGACAGGAAAAAAAAAAAAAAATAGAGAAGAGGAGTTGGTTTCTGACCTGTTTGGGTGGCAGAAGCAGTCCCATTATGTAGCCTGCCTGAGCAGACTTCTTTATGAAATCTATGTACATTTGTACCACTTTATATTTAGTTTAATAATTTATCAATGGTTAATATTTCAAAAGAGTAAAGTAGAAAATCAGATAAAATTTTTATACCCGCTATTAAAAGTTGAATGGGGAATTGAGAGACAATCCAAGCAATCATCCCCCCAAATCTACCAACTGAATCAGCTGGAGGAAAAGGGAAGCCCCACTCTCTATTTTGTGCTGGACATGAGTGTGTGTGATTGTGTTTGTGTGTGTTGTCCTCACAGCAATGATGACCTCTCCCAGACACACGTGTTCAGCTGGTCACCAGCTCCTGCCAAGTCACTGTTAAAAAGACCCCAAAACCTGTCACCTGATCACTTACTGGCTCTTTTCCAGCTGTGGTACCTGACATACCCAAAGTGTGATCTTTGAGTTGTGTAATGCTGACTCAAGCATTTAAAGTCTCTGCTGCTACTAATATAAATGGCACTGAACTGTACTGATTTGTAATATTTTTGCTTCTTTGATGTGTCATGGCATAACTGACTTAAAAAATCAGTAAGCTATGTGGCCATCACCTTGTATGGAAACTGTTGCTCCTAACGTATAACATAGTAATACAAAAATAAATTAAAAAGAAAGGAAGAAAAACAGATAAAAACCCAAAAAACTGTTTACATGTTAACTCAGGTGGTATTAAAATAGATTTTAAGAAGTTTTAGAGGCTTTTTGTTTGGGGTATTTTTTTGCTTATCCAATAAAAATGGCAGGAGTAATATAATAAGCTGTATGGTATTTTACAGCAGCTTTAATGCAGTCTAAGTCCATTAAGGGACCTTTCCTCTGCTTTTTTGAAAAAGGTCTTTCAATTTTCTTTTTTGAGAGAAACATAGTTCACTTTTTTTTCAGTTTTACAGCTTACTGCACTGAGTCAAGCACAAGGTGGAGAGTACCTTTCTTGGGAAGTCAATAGGCTCTTACTACAATAAGTCAAAGCAAATTCGTTGATTTTGGTGGTAACAGAAGCTGGGCAAAGACAAAACTACTCCTGCATGTACCTGTGGCTGAAGAGAACACAGATCTGTGAACTGATAAACAACCCACAGTCATGGTTAGACATTTCAGACTAGGAAGCAAAAAAGAGTAGAGTAGCCAAAGAAGATAATTGAGGGAATTTTATCTAGGAAACTGTGCCAAAGCTAAAAGGTGTTTGGGTTTTATTCTCAAAGGTGAGTGCTTTTATGCTGCCCAGGGCTTCTGGGAACCTTACTGTGGTGTGCTGAAGCAAACTTACAGTGATATGGGTGGATGGATGTGTAAGTGGACATTGACACCCTCTGATTTCAGGCGTGTTTGCTGTGTCACTCGTGGAGCCTGGCACTGTGCAAGTCAGCACACCAAATCAGCTTTCTCCAAGAGCAACAGGAGGAGCTGTGATCTGTCACCTGGACATGAACCTTAGATGGTGTGACTGTGGTCTGCTCTCTCATACGGTGTGTGCATGGTGGAGAAACATCTTTTCTTCCATCCAAAGGAATTTTGTACATCTAAATTTCTGGAGGTAAACTGCCATTTGAGGCTTTTTCTAAAAGAAAAAGCAGGCAAGAAAACACATGGCCTTGTTAAATCACAGGAGAGTATCCTCCTTCATTTCCATGGGAAGAATAAGAAAGGAAATCAAAAATTACCTGTCCTGAGTCTTTGAGAAGCCCTTGTGCCTCTCAACACCCATACAGCCAAAGGCAATGCATCCTGCAGGAATAACAAAGGAGATGGCTGAATTGCTGTCCTGTCAGTAACAACTAATTCCCTTTGTCCCTGACCATTCTAATAATGCAAACACTTATTCAGTAAAGAGATAACCTAAACCCCTTTGATGTTAAAAGGTCTGTTTCTATTGACTGCAGCAAGTTTAGCAACAGGCTGTGAAGATTTTATTTCTGCTTGCTTAACTGGTCAAACAGGGTTTCTTATTACATGCCTGTGAGGGAAAATGTGCCATCTTCTCACTAGAGCATTTACTAAGTTCAATTTTTCATGTTTATTTATTTACTAGTGATGTGTTTAAATAGTCAAAACCCAAGGCTATCAAAAAACTCCATCTGAAATATTATATCACTTGGAGAATATTTGCTTGAAAGAATCAGATTCTATAAACTTTAGAATAGCAACCAAAACTTACAGCTATCAGGAGGAAAACAAGAATTATAAGTACACCAAATTTGTATTGATTTAATAGTCATCATTATTTTGTATTTCTAACAACTCTAAAATTATCTGAAAAAAATAAACTAGTTTATTTATTGTTAATGCCCATTATGCCATTAAAAATATTTTTTATTTGAGTGAAAAATTTTTTTACTGAAAATTTATAACTGTCTTCCAGTCTACTTGAAACATTTATGCATTATAGACTATGGAGAAAAAGAGCTTCTCCTATTCTTTTAGGATTAAGAAGTTTTTCACAAATGGACAGTAAGAAAGGCTTAATTTTTTTCTAGACTCAGCTAAGAATAATATAAAATGTTACAGTGTCAAATCCCCAAGTGATAAAGTAATATGAGTTTATAGTGGCGTCATTAAGAAATGCGATTAGTGCCTGGGATATTGTTTAGTTTGAACAACAAGATAGAGTAGCATTTCTTATTCCCCAGAAAGGAGAAGAGCATGTGTGCTGCCCACAGCAGCCGGTATTTATTGATTCCACTGGACTCAGTATCTTAACCCTGGGGTAAGAAACTCAGCCAGGTCTCATCTCATACTGATGTGTCAAAGGATGGAAAGGTGAAATGGAAGGGCCCTGGAGCTTTTATCAGCATTAAAAGGGGGAGTGCAGCTCCATCCACCTGAAGATGGAAGGGCTCCCTTCACTGAGAAAAGCTACCCAAGAAAGGTGTCAGCCACAGCAGAGGACCCTTAGGACCTCCTTGTGGAAACACCTTGAGATGTGAAGTCCCCAAAGGTCTGCTGAGGAGAAGGCGTGGCAGTGAGGTCACCCTGAGGGAAGAGTGCACGTTTGCCAGGGGTCTCTTGCTGCTGGCTCCTGTCACACCACAGAGCTGATGGGGCTTAGGGCTTGTCCTTGCCTGGAGGCTTTACAGCTGAATGTAAAGGGCATCATCAAACTGAGCAGCTCTGCCTGAGGATGCAAGCATCACTGTAGCTGGTGATGTTTGGGGTCCATATAAGATCCTCTTCCTCACTTGTGTCAGGAAGCAACTCAGGATGGGCTGTCAGCCTTGGCATAGAGACCAGGAAAAAGATAAAGCCAGGCCCAAAAGAATCCTTCTCTGGGATTTTCTTTTGTCTGTTGGGTACATTTGACTTCTTGACACACATAGTTTAATTTATTTGTAGTTAAAGATTAATTTTTTTTCTCTTGAGAATACTTCCAGTTCAATTCTCCATTTAGACATTTTGTATAATTAATGTTTTTGCTGCTGGGTTTAAATTTTTTTCAATAGGCCATGCAACTGTTGACAATTTAGCAATGTACATATTGCATGTAACAGATTGTCATAGGACAGATGTATGACAAAAGACCTCTTTTGAAGGAATGACCTTTCTGCAGTAAATAACATTTTCTTTCCTAGCCTTAACACTAATTTACTGTTTGTGTAGCAACAAGTTGCAATTATAAATGTCTAGACGTCTTAGGGAGCAGCTCTGGAATGATGAAAAGTCAGACTGCTGGCCATTGCTGTACATATTGATCACTATTACTTGAGGTGTAGAGTACCATTTAATCATGCTGTTTACAGTGATACCAAAGGCCAAGACTGTTCAATGTGTAAATGTGTAACAAGCAAAACTTTGTGATGTTCAGAGGATATTATATCCCACAATTTTGGAAAGAGGAGAGCAGCAAACTTTCTCCCTTCCTGGTGTTTTTGTCTCGTGTTCTTTTGCCTATGGCATTTATTTCTCCCTAGTGAGACTAAGCCACAGCTAGAAACACTCTCTTGCAATACTGATTCTCAGGCAGGTGCTTGAAATACCTGAGTTTATTCTCATTTATATATTGAAGCTCTGTTGCACTGCCAGAAGCATGTAAATCACAGCAACCCATCTTTGACTACTAGTTTTGATAGAAATTGCTGCACAATAAGCATGAAAAGAGCTAAAGGCTACAAAGCAGGTTCAAAGAAAGTCCTCTGAGAGACATTTTAAATTTTATGTTATCCAGAAAACACATGTCCCTTTTACCAAATCCCTGGCTGTGACAACTGATATGGTAATCTGGGAAAGAATGAAGACAGGCTCTATGTTGTTAATATCCTTAGGTATTTAGAAGTTGGCAAAGAAATTTTCATGTGGATCTCTAATTTGGCATCATCTACACCTCAAGCTGTATGGCTGTATGACCATTTGATTTCACCACATTGCCAGGGTTGGAGATGACAATGAGGGAGGTTGTGCTTGGACCGTGGAACCTAAATTTCTTCTTCTCCTTTTGGCCACTGTTTTATTAGAGGAGAGTGGGGAAAGGCACTTCAGTAAATGATGGGCTCTCCAGAGCTCTGCATACAAGGATTCATCCTCTGCATACAGTACTGGTAGCAATTTGTCTGTAGTTTCTTCCATTGTTGGCAGTGGAAAAAAAATGACAGGCTTGCCACAAACCTGAGGAAGCTATTAGTACAATTTGTAAGAGTTTGCTAGGACACACTCCTCAGAGCCAAATTTAGCCCTTGGTATCTTCACAGCACTGACTGTGAAGAAAAACAAACCACACGTATAGTGGTTTCCTCACAAGGGAGAAGGAAATGTTAGCTGTAAGCTGAAGGGAAAGGGACAAAGAGTTTCTTCCAAAGAGTGAAAGAAAACTGAGTGGCAAAAAGGAAAACTTGTGTGTTGGCTGCTCCGTGACAATGGGAGGAGGCAAAGATGAGGCCAAACAAATTCATCCACTACACAGAGCAACCTTTGTTGCTGCCAATGTGCATTCAGCTAATTCCAGATTTCCTATGCACAAATGAAAACTTTCTCTGTCCTAGGCTCATGAATGCAGCATTCTTCTCCTTACCTCCTAGTTGTAATGCCTTCTCCTCTGATCTCTTTGCACAGGCTCCAAGTGCTACTCATCAGCATCCTTCCCTCAGGCCTTATAATGGTGATTTCTTGCTGCTGGCCTCATGCCAGCTGGTTTTCTTTCTGTCTCTTCACAGCCCTCTGCACTTTATAAGAAGGGATTATTATCACTACGCATGATTAGAAGCTAATAGCAATATTCTTAACCTGTGTCACTGTCAGACATAAAGACAACTAAACCCCACAGACTATAATGTCTGGCTAAGAGTAGACACAGTGTTTATATTGTGAATGAAATCAGTTCTGAACAGTGGTAAAAATGTCAGGCATTAATGCTTTCACACTGTGCAAACCCTGATCAGCAAGCACAGGAAGGACAGGAGAAGTTCAGGGCATTATTTTTTAGGAATCTGGGACAGTATAATTTAGCATCTTAAGCAATGTGTTTATCCCATTACCTAAAACTGTGACTACAAGTCCAGTGATATTAACAGAGCCAACACCCCCACTACCAGAATTTTCCTTGGGTAAAAAAGCTTGAACCTTTCAATCCAGAACTGCAGGAGCCCCAATTGCTGGAGTAATCAGGCTTGAGTTCAGTATAAATCTCAGGTACAATTAAGATTTACATCTGGTCTGAACTTTCTGGAAGTTGTGCAACTAGCCTGGCAGGTCCCTTAGCTTGAATTTGTTCTCTTTTGGTTTGTCTGGAGGTATCAAATGGTTCATGTGAATATCCACTAAACCTTTGCTTGGTCAGAACTGGTTTGCCAAGATCCTAAGTTAGGTTCCTCTGCCAACATCTCCTCCTCCTCCATTTTCTGCAAAGTTGAGATGGTGCAGCTATTTAATATTAAACTTAAAGGCAAACAATTTGTATTCATCTCTCAAAGGAGAAGGAAGAATAAGCAAATGCTCTGTTATGATTGTGTGCATTTATATTTGATAAAAATGGTTGCAATTTATATGCAAATTAAGTGTGACTCAGCCTCCTGGCAATTTGTCAGTGGGACCCTCAGCATCACAAACCATTTATGTCCCTACCTAAGCAGCCCTGGGGCTGTCTGGGGGCATTTTAGTGAAGAGAAACCAAATTCTGCTTTAAGGGGTTGTAAACACGTTCAAACTATGTGTTTATACAGGTACAAGCCTGGCTTACCACCTCTCCCCGAATCTCTGAATCCTCTTTGCTCATCCCTAAAGATGTTTTCCTGTGTAGTGCTGCTTTTCATAACCTCTCCTTTCACACAGAGGCCCAGTGGTAAACGTGTCTTGGCTTTAAAGCACAGATCTCCACAGCTTCTTTGGCATACTCACAGTGAGCTTGGGGGTGACACCTCTTCTTGGTCCATGTAAGGCTAATTATGCTAATTATGATCTTTTTGCTACTGCATGTTACTACCTCTCTCAGTGCTTAACAGCCTTGGAAGATGGCACCAAAATCATGAGCACCACTCTCACATCCACTGGAAAATGCACTTAGCTGCCATCCTGACTTAACCTGCTCTTTATTCACTTTTTCCTGATGGTTTCCTGCCATTACCCTCTTACTTCCCTTATCTCTGCTATTTCCCTATCTTCCTTCAACAATAAAAAATAAGGACCACAGAATATGTCTTGTGTCTTTCCTCCCTGATCTTACTGCCCTGTCAGCTGGACATTTAATAATTTTTCTGGGGAAAGAACCATTTCCTGTGTCTGCATGCCCTTCCTTAACCCTCATTTTGGAGAGGTAAACTTAGAGATAGAGAAACAGTACATCACATAATTCCTCAGCCCTCTGTCTGGTGCTGATGTACATCAGGGTGTGGACACGAAGAGGAGCAGACCACCCCTACTGGCAAAACAGAGAGTTGTGCTAGACAGCTGACCCACACGTGGGCTCAGGAAGGGCTCTCGGGAGGTATCACAGAAAAAAAAGCAGTCATGGCAGCCAAAAAAGCCAAGGAGGAGAGACAGACAAGGCCAGCTCCAGGGAAGCCCCAGTGTGAGAGTCTGTAATGCAATACCGTCAGTAACAAATAACACATCTAAACATTCCAAGAAGCAGACGTACAAGGAAAAGTGATAACAGAGCTCTTCTCTATACTAGATTTAATTTTGTTAAAGGATGGCTGGAATTAACTCTGGTTAGATAATGCATTTGTAAATGCTAGTACAGACAGTCTGCAAACATTTATTCCCAGAGATGAATGTTTGTGGCTCACTGAACTGGCTGGCTAACACAAGTTAACTGGCAATCAATTACAGCAGTGACATACCACGACAGGGGAGCCCAAACCACCCGTGACTTGGTTTGCTGTTCGTGATTGTTAATGGATTAAAAAGTGAGCTCTTAAAGAGAAGATGGAAAAATATGCATGTGTTTTAGACCAGTTATTTGATGGCCTTTGCATTCCCAATAGCTTTCAAACACAGGCAGAAGTAATCTTTGCTTTGTACATATGAGGAAATCAGAGGAGGAAATTAGTTTTTATTATTGGTATTGTCATGCCAAAAAACCAGGGTCACTGAATAAGCCAGCGGGCATTTTTCAGATCACCTTATCTTGCCAAGGAAGAAAAAGGCTATTAATGAAAGAGAAATTAAAAAAAATAAATCAACATATATAGAGAACCAAGTAAAAAATATAATTATGGCATGTCATTTATGATGGGAATGAAAGTTTGCAGCTGTAGAATTCAGTAGCGCCAGTGAGAACATTTCAAAGTCAGCTGCAAGGTATTATTTATTGGATTGTTTCATTTGAATTAAACTCACTTTAAAGTTCCAGAAAGAATGCTCACACCTACATTTTTCATCCAAGGTTTTGCAATTCTGGGTGACATTCTCCTTCTCCTTTCCCATTCCCTCCATCCTCCCGGAGATGAGAGACTGATCCTATATAGAGCCACTGTAGATATAATTGAACCCCAGGGTGCCAGAGCAGTACTGCTTTGACATGAATTCCATAAAAACCTGTTTCTGTTACTCTACGTTTGTGCTGTCTGTGGATTTTAGTAGTGATTTACAATATTGATTGATTACTATCTATCTTCCTTGATATTCTGCTTTGCATTCCACTTCAGAGAGGCTGAATTAATCACTGACAAGGCTAGCAGTCTTAAAAGTATATCATGAAACCGCATTGTTTTATTAGGCATATATTCTGGTAACACATTGTTTATAAAAATGGCATTTCTCCTAGGATCCAAGCAGTAAAACTCATGGACTCCTGGACAAATTAAGAAGAAAAGAAAACAAAAAAACCCAGAAAAAAAAATCCACATTAAAATTTAGTTAATCTGAACTGATTTTTCTCTCATAAATTAATTCTTTTGGAAAAAAAATGCCTTCAGGTGTACCCTAAATGGAGCTGCTTCTATTCTGAAGCTCTCTATAATTTTACAAATGTCACACTTTAAATTTTTTTTCCAGCTGAAAATATTTATTATGATTTATGAATAGCTTCAGCCTCACAGGTGCATTTTAGGTGTATTTTGACAGTCTAGTTTGAAGGAACTCAACTGTTAGAAATAATTTAATAATTTTTTATAGAGAACATGCTGGTCTTTTGAAAAGGCACATCATGTGGATTTGCTCTGTCCTTGTGAAATCACCTTGGCTGATTAGTGGCACTCACTTGTTCTACAGAACCTGCATAAATTAAAGAAATATTCGTGTTACAACTACACATGCTGGTGGTAACATACACTACAGACTTGACCCAAAGCCCATGAGAACCCAAAGATTCTACCAAGCTCAGTGAGATTCAGATCTCACGTAGTGGTATCAAGAAAGGTGAGTTTATGGACTGCTTGGTACCACTAATAACAATACTCTGCAGTGTCCTGCTTTTCGTCTTTCTCTCACATTTTATCTGCTCTGAGTTAATTTCTTGTTGCATTGTGGAAGGTTTCTGGTCTGGAGTGAATGGTGATAAACAGGCAGGCTGCTTCTCAGAGTGAGGAAACTCCCTTTTCTAACCTGTCCCGTTATTTTCTCCCTGCATTTAATTTGTACAGGCTGCACGGAGTCAGTGGGAAATGGCCCTTGATTTCAGCAGAGTTGGGGTTTTACCCTTTAAGGATGGAACAGTTGTTTCTCCTCATGCATTTCCATCACAAAGGCTGTGACTGTGAGACAGAGAAACCCAGACTTTGGAATAAAAAGTCATTTGAAATCAAAGCAGCAAATAAATCTTTATCAGGCAATGTCTGAACCATCAAATTCTTTACAAGGTCTTGTTCTAGCACACAGTTGTGCAAATAAACAGGATGCTCCCAAATGAAGTTTAGACAGGGTTGAAAAATGCAGCCTGGGGAGGAAGAAGAGTTCTGGGCTATTGTCATTCATGATGAATGAAGTTTAGCTCTCAAACACCTCAAGTATATTCCTGAAAAGCAGTGTGCTATAAGCTGTGACTTGCAGTTCTGTTTGGCCAGTAGAATTTCATGGTGCACCTTATCCTTGAAAAAGCAGGTAAACAACTCTGGAGTGCACATTTTGCACCAATGAGTGGTTAAGAGGAAATGATGGGCATAATTACAGTATGAGCTTTGTGCTATTAAGCCTGACAGCCAGTTAGTTGACTGTGTTCCCCAGGCCAGTTTCTAAGTTATCTCTACCAAAGTGGAAACCAAACTTCAGTTTAATTTTATTTGACTTGTAGGTTCTGGTGTGCACATAATTTGGAAAGAGCTAATTTGCTGGTAAGCAGCTTTTAACATTTCACATTAGATTAGAACAGGATATGCTCTAGAGGTTTTGGTTGATTATTCACTAAACAAACAAGCAAACAAACAAAAATCTGTAGCATCTAGAGCTGAACTTCTGCAAAGAAAATTAGATGTAAGAGAAAGGAAAGAGAGAATTAGAGAGAAGACAAGACTGCTGGGGGGCTGTGAGTGAAGTGAATCCATGGGGCGTACAAGTAAATGCAATTTCATCTATTTTTGTATTGATTCTCTAGTCAGTTTGGCAGGCAAATGTTTGGCAGTCCTGTAATATTCCTATCTCAGTTTGCACTGTTTTGTGATGTGCCTTAACATTTATCCCAAGAGTTGAAGACAGTTGGGATGAAATTTGGAAAGGACTTGCCCGGGAACATGTTGCATTGACTTAAGTGAGACTGTGTTAAAATTTAATATATCAAGGTAATTTATTATATAACTCGAAGTTATCAGAAATGCCACAGGCTCCAAAGTCACCTATGGATTTGTCAATGCACTAGTCTGTTATTTCTCCCATTCCCACTCTGTTCGACACCTCCACTTGTGTTCCTCAATCCTTTTTATGGCTCTTTCTCAGCTCACTGTAGGAAATATTTTACTCAGTGGCCATTCTCCACGAAGCCTCTTGTCAATCTCACCCCCACACTGCCTCCAGCTCCTGCTGCTGCCTGATTTCTGCCTCCGTTATTTCCATGTAAGTGGTTTAGTTTTGTAAATTCAATCTTTCCTTTTTTATTGTGCTGAAATGGCTATTCCTAAAGTCTTAAATGCCCTTTTGACCTCATTTCAGTCCTTCTGGTAATCTAAATCCTCTTTATCTTCTCAACTGTTTTTGCTAGTACCTCCATAATGATACATTTTCAAGACTTCTGAGGTTCCTCCAATCTCTCAGGGTGCCCCCCCACGCCCCAGCATCAGAGTGCTCCCACTCACTCAAACTTGTTCAATTGCCATTTTCATGGAAATTATTCCAATCTCTTCTCATTACTAGCCTGTCTGCAACCATATCTCCTTTCTTTTGCATTGCAGGTTTTCCACTGTCAAATGGTTCATGATCCAATGAAATGACCAAGCCCCAACTTTTCATGGAAACCTCCTTTCACTCTCTGTGATCTCACCCAGTCAATGTTGCTCAGTTTCTGCTTCAGTTTTCCAAAACCAAATCAGATCAAAGAGTATGTGCATGCATGTGCACATCTGAGCTTTCTCTCACATGGGCAAGAGCTGGACGAAAGCATCTGTGAAGCAATTGAGATACTCTTTTTCTGCAGCTGTTTTCAAATCCTGATTTACCAACTCTGGAAAATACAAGAGAAAATTTTCAAAAGGAAGAGACAGATCAACAACTCAGGGGAGTACAACTGATTATATAAACAATTCAGACTTTTCTTTTCCCTTTGATTTTTGCAAGCTTATTTTTACCTGTGTTTTATTACAAAGCCTTTCCCATTACTTGACTATTTGTAAAGCTTAGATTCAATATATGAATTCCGCAGCCTCTCTTCATAGATAACATCACTGACAGCTCAATATATTTTTCCCCTTTGGTGGAAAAATGAAATGAGGCAAACCTTGGAGTTAATGAAGAAAACACAATGGATATTGAACAATGCACCGCTTTTGTAAATTAAAAGTTTTTCTTCCAGGAAGGAGAATGGCATACAAACAGTTCTTGCCTCATTTTAAATGGTCATACCACTTTCTTGAGGACTCCCATAAGCTGTTATTCATAATCTTAGCAGCAATGATTTAATGTACTTTTATGAAGTCAGTCTGCCTCTGCTGAGGCAGTGATGCCTGATCAGATCACTATAGTTTATTGCTACAGTAAATAAAGGGCTTATATATATATATATAAAAGTGATTTTTCGGCCACAGAATAATACCGGGTTATCTGTGTTTGAGGAATTACAGTGGCCTTTTTGGTCAATGGAATCTGTAGTAAATCACACTGGCAGGATGATTGCATTACCCCTAAATTGTTTCTCATAAGTGAGCATCATTTAGCTGCACTACTAGAAAAGATGAACCCACAAAACTGCCACCAAGTCTCTCAGTTGTTGCTGGTATGGAAAATAGTGGTCCTAGGCATGCTGAACATATTTTAAGACTTGGCTTTTCTCCCAACATAAATTATCTCTGCTCCATTGCACGTGTTTGTTTAAGATCAACTCTGTTATATTTTCATTTTTCCCTTTTGACTCATCCTATGTTGCTGCTCAGCCCTTGTTGACTTTTGGCAGGTGAGAAATGCAAGATTCAGTGCAGGAGCTGTGAGAGTTTTTGGAGGATGCTGTAAGGAGATGGGAATTGAGTTGCTGATGGCATCATTTTCCAGTGCTGTTAATGCAGCCTTCCAGGATCTGAGCTTTTGGCAAGGCTACTACTAACTTGTCCATTAGTCAACTTGTAGAGTTGAGATTTTCTCCAGAGATTCCCTGGTGTTTGGAAATATCCTCAGGGAAATAATTATGCTATGGAAATACTGAAATGTCTGTGTTTGATTATAAGAAATGCTTCAAAGACTGGACATAGACTGCCATGTACATTCCCAATCTGAGGTAACTACACTCAGGCAGCTAAAATTAACTAAAATGTTGAGATCATGCTGAGTTTGCCACTTGAGCCTTGCTCAGGGTCTGCAGTCAAAAATCCCTTCTCTTCTTGCTCTTTGGATCTACATTTTTTTGCGCAAAGCCATGGCCACAGAAATTGGTACAGCTGTTGTTCAGATGCTGGATGTATTTGATGTTCTCAGTCTAACTCACTGTTAATGAAACACATAAAGCAACACAAAGTTGTGCAAGCCTTCCTCCAGGCTATAAGCAAAGGCCAACCTCTCTTTGCAGCAGGACAATTTCCTACTCCCTACCCAGCAAATCCATGGCATTAAAGTGGGTTTCCACTGACAGAGCCCTGTAAAGGAGGCATTACAGTAAAAACAATCAGTCACAAAATATAGTAAAAATTGGTGTGTCAAGCTGCCACAAGAAGCCCCTCATGATGAGAAATAGTGCTTCTTTGAAAAAAAAAGTCAAGACCCTTGAATGCTATGACTTCTTGAGCACACTTGCTGTGACTTTCTCTCTTAACACATATCCAGTTGTACAGCATGGTGCAGCATTAACCAGGACATCTCTGACCCTTCCGCGTAGTTCTCAAGATTATGCATCGGTCTTTTGCTGGATGTTTATTCATGGCTATATCACCCTTTAATGTAATATCCCTTTCCGAGCACTGGCAGCAACATTAACCAGGGCTGAATGAATCGGGCTATAAATGCCCAGGTTTGGGGATGCTTGTTGGACCCTCCCAATGCCAAAAGGATCAAGAAGTGCCTTGGCCACCTCTGTCTCCTGCTGTTGGGCTCTCTGGAAAGATGGTCTGTCCACCCATTTCTGCTTGTGTATCTGCATGGACCTGAAAAAGAAGTGCATGGTCATTATTGTTAGTGAACCTGGTATTGAGGTACTCAGGGCACATGGATTGTACAGTTCAGTTTAACCACTTGTTGAGCAGAGATCACATTTTGTAAAAAAGGTACAGGCAGAAGCATGTGGTCAGTCTGCATATGAAGTGGCTGAAATGGCTGTTTTGCTTCTAGAGCATAGCAATTTAGGAAAAGAATACTGAAGCTGAAACACTTACAAGTGTAAAGAGCCTGGGGCTTTGTGCCTGAATTTTAACTTTGCTATAGGCAGAATTTTAGAGAAAAATTGCTAAGGGCTATTGGCCATAGAGGTATGTAGGGAGAGAGAGAGAAAGCTAGAAAGTGAGAAAAAGTGCAGTCAACCATGTACCCTTCCTCTACGGGAGAATTTTTGGGGTCAATTTCTGAAGTAAAAGCTATACTCTAAAAGTACTCTTGTTAGTCTTAAGTGACCCAGTACAGTGAGTGGCCCTCCCAGAGGCATTTATCTTTGCAAATTCTGTCAAAATCTACACAGGAAGGAGTTTCTCTGTTGACTGGTAACTCAAGAAACCTTTTTTCCCCCCAAGATTTTCAGCCATTTTCATCTTTATGTGTTCTTATTTTCTGCTTGTGATTTTAATCGGAAAGACCAGTCCTGTGAGAGGGTGCTTAATTGAGAACAGTAGTGAGATAATGAAAGAAGCCATGTGTTGCATCTCTTGTTGCCTGGTTGTGGCTTCCCTTGGTGAGCTTGCCTAGGGAGCAGACAGGCTGCCCTTATTCCATGATATTTCAGCTCTGCTCATGAGGAAAACTACAGTCACCAAAAGAAGCAAGTTGTCCTGATAGCAGAATCTAAATGTGGTGGCTTTTCACGACACCAGATGAAGGAGCATTCTTGGCAGCAAAATAAGTGCAGGACAAAAGAAGGTCAAAGACAAGCTTTGCATTGCATTATTTACATCAATGCTGGGAAAAAGCCTCGTGAGCTGAGAAGGGGTAAGTAGAGATCAAAGGTGGGCATTAAAGCTTCTTGAAATCAATGATAGGATTCCATTGACTTCTGTGAGCTCCAGAGCAGATGTGAACAGCCATCACATAGCCACTTTGCCTATGTGAATTGTCTTTTTCTTTTAAAAAAAATCCCAGTGTCAAATATAGCTCTGCTGGAAGAAATGTCAGAGATTTTACAATTCTTCTCCACATTTCTTGTATAGGTTTTTTTTTTTATTACGTTCTCCCCTTGATTATGGATTTTTCTCAACGTGTTGAAAAGACTATGGACTTCATCAGAAGGTTTTATCAAGTGGAAAAAATAACAGGCATCTAAAACAGGAAAGGTTTGTGAAATGCTGTTTTCTAATTAAGTGCATGGTGGGACAGAAATACAAAGATTTATTTTGGGAACAGATTATTAAGAGTACAGAAGACTTGAACATGGTTGTCTTTATTTCCCTGTAAGTTCTCTATAGCTTAACTGTGCAATATCTGAGCAGTACCACTTACCCCTTCTCAGTTCAGCTGCTTAGCTGAAAATCCTCTCTTAGCTGAAAGGGTTCATACCAGGGTTAGGGGTGGGTACAGCAGCCAGAGGTGCTGAACTTCTGGCTATAAACTCAGTCAAATTCTCTTTCTACACAGAGTGTAGCAGAAAGTAACAGCAATGAGACCAATTCCTTGCTGTTAGACAGAACTTTCATCAAGTTTTAGGCCCCTCCTTACAAGAAAGCCCTTGAGGTGCTGGAGCAAGTCCAGAGAAGGGCAGTGGAGCTGGGGAAGGGTTTGGATAAGTTGACAGTAAACAAAAAAACAGCTCTCAGTCCAGAGCTACAAAGGAGGCTGCTATCACCTAAAGCTGCCTCAGTCCTGCTTGCTTTCTTAGCAATCCTTGTCTGGGCTGCCCTCCTCTCTCTGATGAGTTACCTGCCGGAGGGTCAGCTGCTCTCTGGTCTTTAGCAGAAACACCTGGCTCAGCACAGCTGTAACTCTTCAAGGTCGAGGCTGCCTGCAGCCCACTGAGGGAGTTGGGGGTGTTAACCTGGAGAAAAGGAGGCTCAGGAAAGTTCTCTACAACTACCTGAAAGGAGTTTGTAGCCAAGTGGGCTCAGATAACAAGAATAGGACTAGAGGAAGTGGACCTAAGTTGCCCCAGGGGAGTTTAGATTGGATATTAGGAAAAAATCTTCCATGCAAAGGGTTGTCAAGCTTTGGAACAGGCTGTCCAAGGAAGTGGTGGAGTCACCATCCCTGGAGGTATTTTAAAAAAGGGTAGATGCAACACTCAGGGACCTGGCTTAGTGGTGGACTGGTCAGTGCTGGGTTAACAGTTGGAACTGATGATCTTAAAGGTCTCTTCCAACCTAAATTATTCTGTAATGACATTTTAAAGTGTTTATAAAAAAATCTGATGTATCAACAGGGAAGCCACTGCAGAGAGCGATGATATGACAGGTCTGAGTCCAGTCAATGGTCTGACTCTTTTGGTTTGAGATTGTAAGTCAGACTTCCCCAGTTAAAGGACAAAAAGCTTTTATGGTACTCTGCAGTAAAAATAAAACAATAGACAGCAATTGTGTGGAGATGGAGAAATTATTTCTTGGTGTCTTGGGATTGTTTACATATATATGTAAAAGCTATTACCTACAAGTAGCATTGAACAAATAATCTTCAGACATGTATTTTCCTTTAATACCATGTTTGAATGGAAGTGTGCCTATGAGAGTGGCGCTTATATTCTCATGAATATCAGATCCCACTGAAGTCAGTAAGAGAAATCGCATTCCATTCTCACTTTAAAACCAGAGACTACCACTTCGTGTCTCAAACAAAAGCAGCTGAGAGAAAGCGCTGTATGTAAGTGCACACAAGGTATCTTTCCTTTTCCTGAAAAGCTGAATATGGAAAAAGCAGCAGTGGGCAATGGGTTAATGAATCATAAACTAAATCTTGACACCTCCACTGAAAGAACAAATGAAGATTAAGTTCCTTTGGAGAATCATGATTTTTATTAAATTTATGAACTTCAGGATCAATAAATTCTAATCTCTAATGTCTCTACATTATTCCAAAGCTTCTTGATAGGATAAAGCTCTTATAGAAAGGCAGTGAAGTGATTACATTAGATAAATTGGGAATAGGACAATGATCTCCTGCACACCAGCTATAGCAGGGCTCTTGTGGACTGGATTATCCTCTGGATGCACAAAAGGGGTCAGTAGCAGGTAAATTAAATGATGGGCTGCCAGAGAAGTTAATAACTATAACTCCCATATCAGATGCAAAGTCCTCTAAAGGAGCAGCTTGGTGCATTCATTAATTACTTGACTTCTTTCCAAAATCCTCAACAGAGACAGTGTCACCACATGGCCAAAAGAAGGGCAAAAATGTGAGGGGGGGAGATTGGTGTAGATCACTTCAGCAGCTGCATTTCTCTGAAAACCCAAAACCCAGTAATTAGCTGCAAACCTCTTGAGCTTTTGCAAACTGAATTTTGCTGCATTGCTGTCTGCAGCAGTTCAGGAAACCCCCACACTTCCTAAAAACTGTGATGTGGACAGCTCCCTGTGCAGAGCCTGTCTCAGGATGGAACTACAGAAGGATATTTGCAAAGCTTCCCCGGAAACTCAGGGCAAGGGATGTGTAAATGAAGAGAAACAATCCATTGTTTTGCTAATCTGGATGAAATGTGAGTTAATTACTCATATCAACCCTCCCATCCTCTACAGTTTCTATAAAAATGATTGCTGAAACCCTGGCTTTGTTTTCCTTCTTGCCTTATTTCTATCTCAACAAAAATAAAGGATTGTTATACTTGCTTTGAGTGTATATTCATTTATACACTTTAAGATCTTGATCCTGCCTCCACTGAAGCCATTAAAAGACTTTATTTACAAGTTGAAAGTCTTGGACTGATAGCTGTAGCTTTTAATAATTTATTCTGTTATTTTCTTGGGCACTGCTGTTTTTGCATGGCCTTGCCTTATAAAAAAGCCACACTTTGAGGGATCTCACCCAAACTCCTTCAGACTAGCTGAGCAGAGAGTTCTGCACGAAGTCGAGCTAAGCCTGAGTGTCTGGAGAAGCAGTAACAGCAGACAAGGGGCAGGATGGAGCTGTACAAACATCTCTGCAAATGCAAAAGGGAAATGATGCTGCAATTGGTGCAACATGAGAGGCTTGGAAACAGAGAGACAGTTTCTACTCCAGAGCCATAGGTGTGTCTTGTTCAGTCCTCAGAGGATCTGGGTTGATAATGAAAACTTTCCATTTAGAAGCCACGGGAGAAAACAGCAAATAACCAGGGCAAAAGGGTGATAGCAGCAAAGAGAGCATCATGCTTTGCAGCAGCACACCGCATTTGAGGCATTAAACCTCAAACACTCTGAAAGTCTTATCTTGGACACAGCAATACAGTGAGGTGGCATGTCTGTATTGGCAAGGATATGAGAGTCTTTCTGTTCTTCTTATTGCTGCATAGCTTTTGAAGCAGGAAAATAATGTGAATTTGCTTGGGCATTGCTGATTTGGAAGGAAAGCCATTCTGTATCAAATAAGGCTTTCTGCAACACTTTGGATTTCCTCTAGCAGTGCCTCATTTAATCACTTCCCAAAGCCAGCTTCAATTGCTTCAAGAGGGATTTGTCTGCTGGAGCAAAGCAGTGGTCCACCTAATCCTGTGTTCTGTCTCTAGTGGTGACTTGCTTCTTCAGAGAAGAGAGGGGAGATCTCCTCAACAGGCAGTTACAGGAATACTTTCCTCAGGGAGCTGATAAGATCACAGCCAGAGGTTATATGAATGCTGGCGAGGTGAAAATAAATATGATTGAAAAGACATCAGGATTATCAAAGTAAATGGAAGAACATTAACTTAGAGATGGTGTGAAGGAGAGGATATGGAGGGAAAGAGCAGTACTGGAGAAACACATGTCCTGCCAGGGGGCATTTTAGTAGTGTGAATACTCCCTTTAGCATTGTTCTCAGGACAACAGATGGTAAACCATCAGCAGAACATGAAGAAATCAAATAACCTTCACAGCTCAATTGAGGCTGCGTCTGTAGTATTTGGCTTTTACCAAGTAGTGGAAATTAACAGTGCCAGAGTGTTCTCACACATAATTTCCTTCTTCCCTCTCTCACATGTGTAGATTGCCATTACAGGTAAATGAATTTCACTCGAGTGTCACTGCCTAGAGGAGATGGAAAGATCAAGGCATCATGTTAAACTGGGATTACTGGAGAGGACAAGGCAAAACCCAAACACATGAATTTGTTTTTGTAGATAAATTACTGAGAAAATGTCTGCATTTTGTTTGGATTGCTCTTGAGCCTGTCGTCTGTGACTAGCACAGGCTGAAGGTTGGGAGCAATCTTGGTTTCAGTAGAAGCTCCTGGCTCAGTGCACACCCTGGATCAGGTTTTCTGTTCACATGTGGCAGGTGTGATTTCATGCCTCTTGCCTTGTCTGAGACCATGGCAGTATCCCTATGTGCTGGTGCATGGTTGAAACATGGCCCACAAAACGAGTGGTTTTTATTTTTGAATGCTTAGCTCAACACCAGTTGAATTTTTAACGGCTCTTCCTATATGACATGAAAATCTGAGAATAATCTATAAAACCCCCTAAATAATTGGGCACAGTATTTTAAACTCTATTATATTTTTATAACAGGAGCGCCAAATCTACATGTACTTTAAACTGGACTTGACAGGATTCAGGTTTACATCTGAATATAATTTTTTCTGTATTGTGAGGCACCCTGAAGCTATTTTGACAGAAACCACCATGACTGTACAATGAGCATCACATATAGCTGGAAGGCAGATCAAAGATCATGTAGTTCCTCCTTCTCCCAATGCCAGGATGTATACTTATGATCTTCCTACCAGCTGCCTCTTTCACCTTCAATAATGAGCACTCCCTGCCTTTCCTGGGGAATCCACTGCAGGGCAGTGCACTCCCTACACTCCCTACTTCTATAAACATCTCCCTAACATCTGAAATCCCACTAGAGTCCCTGTGCCTAATGATTCCTCCTGGCTAGACACCACTGAAGACACAGGGATGTAGATGGAATTAGGCTGTCTGGAGATGTCTCTGTACAGTCAGAATTATCTTACAAAACAGCTGAAAAACTCAAATAGATCAATGGGCTTTTTAATGGTAATTTACATGCATAGAGACTGTGCTGTCTGGACACAGAGGACATAAGTCCAGATTCAATATCTTGTTGTGAACTCTGGGAGCAGCTCAAATTACATCTGATGTGACCACATAACAATATTTGGAGAATTCTGTATGGAGGTTAATATATGAACAGCTCTGGCTCAACATATAATTAAAATAAAGTACATTTTGAAGTGATTATTTGCCCTACAATGAACATTTATTTCAGGCAGAGAAAACTGCCCTGAAATTCAGCCCTTCTCTGTGTAGATTCTTAGCATTTGCTATTGCCATTCCATAATTTTCTTTACTGGCTGCCAGCGCTCTTAGGTGAGCTGGCTTCCAAAAGGTGTGGGAAATGCTGTATCCACAATTTATTTTTGGTGTTTCAAGAAAGTCTGTTAGTTCCACTGACATTGATAGTGAAAAGTCAGATTCAATCACAAGGACAATCTCAGAAGCTGGTTTGGAGATGCAAGGCATCTCCTCCAACACCTGGCCAGTTGTGGTTACTGAAGGGGGAAAACCAGGGAGAAGCACATGGTTCAGCCATGTTCTCCAGGCTTCAGAAACAATTTTTTGTATATTCATTTCAGCCCACCCCCATTTCTTCTCCTCTAAGCTTGAATAGTTCACATGCATTTCAGGGATATGCTACAAATTGAATTGGGGACAGGTTTTCCAAGCCAAATAACCAGTACACTTCAAGAGTTTAAAGAAAAACTTCAGAATATGTGACTTTCAAACCTAAGGTTTTCATGCTCTTTAAGCCAGGGATACTCAAACATTCCATGAAGGTCCCATCACATCCCCTTCTGTACTTTAAGCCCTGAATCTAACTGCCTCATTTCTGAATCTGACTGTGAACCTTTCAAATGCACCTACAGCAGTCACTGCATCATTTGTTGGCATTATTAAAAGAATCTTCTCAAAATAGAAAAGCAAGCAATGGGGCATCGTGTTTCATAGAACTGATCTTTATCTCTGAGATTTTACAATCCAATTTTCTTCATGCATTCTCTGCTCCATTGGGGCCTTTTATGTGAGGCATTCACTAGAATAACAGTGCACTTCCATTTGTATCTCTTTTGTTGCACATAAAAGCTCAATTAGTATTCCAATTCACCATCAGCCTGTACCTATTTAATGAACTTTTATCCACTCTCATGTTCCTTAAGTTTAATTAACTAAAACAGAACAAGTATCTTGGCATTATTAAATGCTTCTGGAATAAAAATATTCTTTCCTTGAAAGTTTTTATCAAAAGTCAGAAGTGAAAATCTTTGAGTTCAGTTTGGATATTCTAGTAACTTTATCATTGCTTTGCAGTTTGGAGTGGGACTCAGTAAAACATTATATCATGGCTTTAAGTTCTTTAACTGGATTTTAATCCATGTAACATTTTCAACATTTGGTGTTGAATCATAAAGGAAAATTCCATTCAAACATCTCAACTATTTAACAAGAATGATAACAGAAAAAATGATTCAAACATATTGGGGGGGGGGATTTGTAGGAACCTCCTCCAAATGCAGTGACTGAATCTTATGTCACTATTCTGCCTTTGAGCTCAGAAAATGAGATGAACATATAAATATATTTTTCTTACTCAGCCTATGCACAACTTTATGTTCAGCAAAGGGAAGTTCGTAAATTTTTCTGAAAGCATCTCGTGAGACAGGTTTCAGTGTAATGATGCTTTTTCTGAACATTTTGCCAAGGTCTCAGCATTTTGTGTGCTGCTTCAGCCTACCATGGCCTTCTGCAAAGCTCCAGCTGATGTGCAGAGACCTCAGGTAAGACCCCATTTCCCTGAAGGGTCAGTTGTGTCTGCTACAATGAAGTATTTTGACTGACACTGGTCCCTACTTTTTAGATGAATGAACTTGTCTTCTACTTTGATGTTCCTTAAGATAAAACTCTTTGCCCACTGCTCTGCAGTCACAACATCTATGCTGAAGTGCCCCAGAAAATTTAAGTGCCTACCCCAAGAGGATAATTTCTATCAGCTCCCTGTTACAATCACTCTATATGGAAAGATTCCTTTAGAGCGTTTTCCAGAGGAACAGCCTTGCTTAAACACTGTGACTTTCCTCCTGGAGGAGGGAACATTTCTCTTCTCAGTTATTACAAGAAGGTTTGGCCAACTTATTAGAAAGGCAGAATCTCTCTCTCTGGGCAGGCAGTTTGTGGAGCTGCATAAGATGCACCGCAGCTCATACAGATCAGGACAGGAGTAAAAGGGCAGCTACTGAAGTTTTCTTGTGAGGTATTGGTAGAAGTGTCCAAGCAGCAGCTAATGATGGGAGAGTGGCACTGGCAGGAGTGGTAGGAAAGCACAGCTCTTACGTTGACTCTCTCATATGGCAATAACTTTCCATTTTGCGTTTTATTTTTGCCACATGAGCTGTCCTTGGGCTTTCTGTTCTCTCTGCTCTAAATCCATTTCTTTCAGTATAAGGCCATAATTGAACATGAAATAGGCTTGAAGCCACATGGATAGAGATATTTTTTAAATATACCCCGGAATTTTTTATTTCTTTTGTCACTCACTTCATTTTTTCCCCTTCTGCCCAAAAAAACAAAATAAAACAAAACGAATAAAATAAAATTCTATTAAAAAATAGAAGGTAGTAATAAGAAATGCCCAACCACTACTTTCACAAAGGAAAAGGTGATATAGCTGTTGGATTCACTGCCTGGAATCTGTGGGATGTGCCCTGGAAAGACAATTTGCTCCTTGTTGTGTGTCTGGCTCCTGCCCCAGTGGTAGCTGTAGTTAATTGGCAGCTCTCTTCTGTACATGGGTTGACATTTTCAAAGCTGCTCAGTAGGAATTAGGTGCCTAAAACTTCCAGCAGTTTCCAGTTCTGTAAATAAACATATAAGTTGTTTTTAAATTTACTTGTTTTAGAAGCACTGACACTGTGCTTGTGTTCTTTTCCCCTGAAGAACCTCTGCAGCCAGCATGTTACAGTTAAATCTGAGGAAAAAAGGGAAGATATTTACACCTCTGGCAGTGAAAGAGAAGCTGCTTTTTGCTGTGATTTATAGAAATCGACATTAATCTCTATTGCTTTATACTATACTTGCAATAAACAGTTTTGGAGATTGATTAAAGACTTTGCAGCTTTCACTCAATTTCAACAGCTCTTCTTGCTCCATAAACTCAAAAGGAATAGAGATTATGCCTTAAACAAAACCCATGATATCCATCTCTGGAGCATTTACTATTTTCAGTGCTTTGAATTGAAAGTTATATATGTGTATATGTGCATGTGTTAATTTCAGACTTTCCTTGCAGAGTTTCTTCCACGACAAATGGAACAACAAAATTGGCTAAATACACGGTTCTGGATCTCCTTTCCTTTTCCCTATTCCTTTGCCCCAAGTTTGATTGCTGATAACAAACTTAATATCCATTGCATGTGTTTTAGTAAATAACACATGAAAGAAAAAGCATGAGAGAGAAAGAGAGAGAGAGAAAACTCTCTCCAGCCTCAGCAATGTCTTCCCCACCTCCAAATACAGCAGAGAATGTTTTTATTACTTTGGTACTTACTATGCCAACATCCCTAATTGCATTACAATTTTAGAATTTTTTGCCTCCATATATGCCTTGTGTTCACTATTACTGACTCCATCCTTAACTTTCCTCTTCTTTGTATTTAGCCCCATCTAAATAGACAATTCTCTGATCATTTTGAGAATTATCTCACCTCATGTTTCCATTGTCTTCAGCCACACAACCTGCTTCTGACTCCTGCTATCCATTTAATCCCACGTCTGCCCTGTGTCTTGTCTCCTCCTGGCCAAATTCAATTTATTTTTGGACTTCAGCACTTTTCTCTTTTTTCTTATCACAAACTCTGTCTTCCAAGTTCCTTTGGCTCTACATGACAATAGCTTTCATCTTTGATCCTACCTTTTTAGTTCCTATCCACACTTCTCAAAATCCCACTCTGCAATTTTCCACTGCAATCATGTCACGTGTACCTGGATAACTTTAATCCTTTCTTTTCTGGCCTTTTACCTGCAGCTTTTTGATCCCTTTAATGAATAATTACAATGTTGAATATGCAATTCTTGGCTGGAATGTTAATCTAGTCACATCCTCCTCCACCTTCCTGTCACACTTCTCCTGACTCATCTCATCTCATTGACTGTCTCTGTCCCAGCATCACGAAGGTGCTCAGTGACTCCGCACCACCGATTCACAGATTTGTGACTGAATTTATCTGATGAGGTGCTCCCATCTCAACCACGACTACCACGCTACACTTCTTGCAATCCCACAAGGTTCTTTAAACACCCCAAGAGCCCCTGAGAGGAACATTCCTTTCCTGAGCTGATATATGTCTATATCCATTTAATTTCTTCTCTTAAATCTGCTCCCATCTTTTACCATCCCCAAATTAGCCAAGCTAGCTAGAGAAATTCAAGCCTAGTTACACAACTGCCCTCACTGAAGGACTATTGAAATGCTACCTTGTCACTGGTTTCATGGTACTGACTACCCTGCAAACTCTTGAGAGCTGGTGCTGGCTATCTGGACTTGCCTGGAATAGATTTTAATGCTGATAAAAATAATAAAAAAAAGCAGAACAATATGGAATGAGTAAAATTCAAAGTTGAAGCAAAGGAAATCTACAACTTTGTTTCCAACCAGCCATAAAGTTTGAAGAAATATGAGTTTTTAATCCACATCTGGACTTTATCTCCATAAAATGAGTGAAAACTTAACATTTGAATAACCTTGATTGTTGAAGAAGTTGCCAGCAAATTGGCAAGTTTGAGCTCAGGATTTCTCAAGAGCAAATCACTAATAAGTAAAAGTAAACCTGAGTTTTATATCTTGAATGTTTTCCTCCTAGTTTTTTTAAATGGAAGCTGTTGGAGTTAAGAATTTATGAGTCTTTTGTAAGAAATTCAGTGTGATGATGTCTCTTGCATGGGGCTATATCGAAAGAATCTGCTACTCTTTGAACTGACTTTTGTATAAGGTGCCTACTGCTGTTCTTCCTCACCTGCCTTCTTTCTGAAGGACAGCATACAACAGAAAAATCCCTCCTGTTACACATCTGCTGACCAGCTTCCCTCTTACATGGGTGGCACAGGTGGGCTGATGCAGCCCTGAGCAGCTGCACCAACTCCTTCTATGTATAACAAACCCAGAGAAGAACATTTGTATCACCACTATTGACTTCTGCTGCTGCATGGGTCCCTGGAGTTGGATAAAACAAAGAGCATGATCATGCCTGTGAAGCTGCTGTATTACATAAAAGTAGTCAAGGACTAAGATGTTTCTCTCTATTAAATATTAAAGCCACGGGTAACATAATAAGGAAAAAAAACCCAATTTCAATCAGGCAGTTGTGAGATACGAAGATGTACTGTAGTTAGAAGTAGCAGGAGGCAGCATTCCCAACACTACTTTGTGGGCACATATTGGAAGAAAGCCTTTTCCACTGGGCTTTTCAAAGCAACCTATTCTATTAGATGTGATCCGTGTTCTTGGATGTGAGCAAAAATATCACGTTGTGCAGAAAGAGAATACGTGAATAAAAAACGCAAGTAGGATCTACTGCCTCTCCCGAGCAAACCCAGACAAAGGAAGCTGAAGGCAGCTTGCATATGAGTTTTCCAGGGACAGAGTGACAGCTTGCATGGGTGAGCACAGTGCCTGTGTCCTGCTCATACCTGGAAAAGGACGTTTGTTAATTAAATAGCCCCCCATTGCACACAGCTCTGTTTGATTATTATCAGTGTGCTAATTTTGTCATTACGAAAAATAAACAGCACATCTTTGCCACCTGATTTGCACATTCAGACTGGTCCTGTCTAGCTACACTGGCTGCCTGGCAGGTGGGCTCCCACTTGGCACTTCCTCCCATAGCTTGCTCCATTCCTAAAGTGAGCCAGGGTCATGCAGCTGCAGCAAATTGGGTTACAGTTATCCAATAAAGCCCTAGTTAAAGGGTAACCATCTAGAAAGATGCTGGCAAGCTTGATGAATTTGGATGAACTTGCATTTGTGGGGAAGAGCATGGAAGATGTCCAGGTTTTGCAGTTTATTTACAATGAAAATGTATGGACCAGATTCCTGAACTGGAATAAATCTGTCCTGCTTCATTATTTCAGTGGTGCTCTGTAAGAGACATCCTTTGGGGACTTCAGCCCTGCCACAAAATCAACTGTAGATGAGTAGATAAAGCTTGAGCTTAGATCTCTGGAGATCTGGGCTTTGTTTCTGGGTTGAGCACTGACCTCCTGTGTGGTCCCAGCCTGAGCAGTGCTTGTTTACTGGTTATGCTGAGGCACTGTGACACCAAGGCTCATGGCCCCCTTGGCTGGGCGCTGTGTAAGTGTCTCATGAATAGGGCCCCCTGCCCAAATGTGCAGAGGCTAAATGAACTCGCGGTGATCTCTGTGCTGCTGTGTGTGCAAGCTCTGTGAGTCAGACTTTGTGTGGTGCAGGAAGCCTGGCTGTGCTATTTGTGGTGTAGCACATCCTGTCCTACACTCAATCTGGATTATCCTCAGGCACCAGACACTTGGTTCTCGAGGCAGCTGCATCTTTCCATTTGAGTGCACCACTTGGAGTCACATGAAGGGCTAAAGTAACGTATTCCAAGTAGGCACCTAAAGTAATACACTTCTCCCCTTGGTGAATGCAAATAATTAACATTAATTAGAGCTGTGCGCATGCATTAAGAGCAGACTTCAGCACTCTGGGGAAATTTTATTTTCAATTAAGTGAAAAAATACTTTTAAGTCTGATCGCTCTGAAAACAAAGGGCGCTTCTGTGCCAAGTTACCTGACTTACTTTTAACCAAGTCTGCTCAGAAATTAAAGGCAAGAGCATCACATCTAGATGGTGTTTCCCACTGAGGCAGATCTTTCAGCAGCATTAATTAGACTTGGTAGACTTACAGCTATGGATGAATGGACAAGGACACCAATGGTTTCAGTGGCTGACAAAATGCTGGGAGATCAACTCTTCCAGGTACAGAAACTAAATTGTGTTACACTTATGTTCCTAGAAGCTCTCCCTAGTGGGGCAGTATAAATTTCATATATTATCTGCCACACCTCAAACTCTCATTAATATTTTTTCATTACCAAGTCCTGCATCTACAGATTAGGAAATACTGTAACAGGGCAGGTTTGTAGCCTGAACTCTGCTCCTAGAGCTTTTGCACTTTGATAGGCTCTTCTTGTCCATAGTCACATTCTTTTATTTCTCTGAGCACCTGCCTGTTTGGCAAGCAGGATGGATGAGGCTCAGAGGACATCCAGATGTTTGATGTTTCTTATTAGCTTTGTCATTCAGCATGTGGCCCTATGCATTATTTACTATGGCTTCACTGGAGCTCTTGAGGCAGAACCTTTCTCTTCCTTATGGACTCTTTCGTGGTGTTCACGCTGTACAAGACTGTAGGAAGGTACTTGGATTGCTTGTTTACATTGTATCCTGAACACCATTTATCTTCCTCATAAAGAGCTCGGTGGTGTGACTTGGCCCTAGCCTGCTTCAGCAGAGCCTGGGCCATCCTATATCCTGCTCCCAGCGCTGGTTAACAGGGTTATATTGCTTGGCAGAGGGACAGAAGTAGTCACCAGGTAAACTATAAAAACTCTATTGGTCAGAAGTAAAGCAAACCCCTTTCCCAATAGACACAAAGCTTGATTTTGGGAGTGGGATGAACCTGAAAACAAATCAAATAGAAATTGTAATCTGTCAATAGCATGTTTTACATTAAGACAATGTTGGGAGAGAGGATTTCCAGATGCCTGGGTTAGTCTCTGCTTAAGTTGGTGCCCTTATTTCATCTGTCTTTTTCTTGCAGCAATTCATCTGCAGCACTCAGTCAAGGAGAGACTTCACAGAAAAAGTCACTTGTTAGTGCCAGGATGTGCTGTGAGCAAGGCTGGCCAACTCAGGAGGGGAGCATGTCGTACAGAACATCTTTTCACTGATGGAGGCAAGAATTGTGTATTTTCTGCTTTCCTTTACTGCAAATGGGAAGGAGTGTGCGATGCCTGAGCGTGGCTGGCCTGATTGCACACGCCAGGGCAGTGGTGCCAGGGGGTGGCTGTCCCGCCTCCCTGGCTGGCAGCGGCTCCGCAGCACCAGCGCTCCCAGAGCCGATTGACCTTGGCACGCCGCATCCCGCCGGAGCTGGCCACCTGCCCGGCCGGCCGGCAGCCGGCCACCAGCACAGATGGGCAGGAGCAGTGGTGGCCAGGGCACGTCACATCACCCTCCTCCTGCCACGCTGCAAAACCTCACAAACGGCGTTGTCGGTGATGAAAGCTGTTGCTGCTGAAGGTTTTCTCACATTATTCGCAGTTCATGGTGTTGGTAAGGTTATTTTCAAGCCAAGCAGTTTTTCAACAATGTATGCTTGTGTAGATCTCATTTAAAACAGTAGCTTGTCACATGCTTTATATTCATGGGAACTTCAGAGAACAGTTTTTAAAGCCCATGCAATCTGGATTTAATTTGCATTTTAATTAATATTTCAAATGAATTCCTTGGCCTCGTTTATTTATTTATTTATTTATTTGAGCCTTCGAGAGCAAAGTCTGTATCAAAGTCTTGAAATTAGAAGGACTGGTATTTCTTTGAGCACAGCTTTTGTTTGGTCATATTGTCCAAGACACCTCTGACTAATTATTAATATTAAATGGAATTAGCTACTCTGTAGCTTAGACTCAAGCTTCTCATTTGCTTTATGGCAGAGGCTGCAGAAAACTCACTTTTCAAGAAAGAGGAAAAAGGATTTGTATGACATGTTAAGAGGGACACAGTTTAAAAAGAAGTTTTAGATACATGAAATTAAAAAAAATAAAAAAAATAAAATCACCCTCTTGTAGAAAGAATGAGGTTACAGGTAGATCTTGAAGAAAAATTGGAGGCTCCATTTCAGGAAAGCATTTAAACACATGCTTAGCTTTTTGTTGGGCAAAGTGCTTAAACACATTATTCAGATTAGACACTGCTTATCTTTCAGAAGTTAAGCAAAACAAACCAAACTAAAAATGAAGTTAAATTCTATTCAAGCAATGAATGTTTCAAACGTTTGAAATTAATTACAAGAAAGTGTAATTTTTCACCTATCCCAAATTGATTTATTAGATGTTAACAGCATCTAATAATAAATACTATGGGTCAATTCTGGGTTCTTTATAGAGGAAACATAAAAGTTATGTTGGTTGGCTCTATACCTGTTATAGATGGTGAAACAGTGGATAAGATGCTGCATAGCAAAGGGCTTCCTTTATGAATTCAGTGCAGAAATAATAGCACTGAACTCTAACAGTGCTTATTGCCTGAAAATTTCAAGGCAAATAAGCATGAAATTAGCAATTAGGGAAATTAACCTTATTACCTTCTTATCAGAGTCAAAGAAACTGAGGCAGGAGACAAAACATCGACTGTTTTAAAATCAGCAGCCATCGAACAGTAAAGCTGGAAGGAAGACATCCCTCAGTTCAGCACCAGTGAGCACATCCCTGGCAGAAAGTCAGTCCCTCTTCTTTGTTGGGAGGGTGCTGAGGAAAGAGCTGAGTCTTCACTGGTGTCAAGGTAGGCAGCTCTGGGGGTACAGCAGAGTGTCTTCTTTTCATATGGATGAATATTTCCAGCACTTATGGCTACTGCCAGAAACACCAGGTGCCATGAAACATTTTCTTTGTGATATTTGGGATCAGGATTTTAGTGAAGGCATTTTGAATTGTTTGGCTTTTTGACACCTTTGGCTTTCCGAACTTAAATCTACTTATGAAGAGCAGCAAACTTTCATCTGTTTTTCTATTTTCAAAATGAGTTCATAACCCTCTGCTTCAGTCTCTAGGCTTCATGCTTCTGAGAATGCCACAATGCAGATGTGTAACTCTTAGAATAATCTACCATAAATTAGATGGTAGGAAATACATTCAAGTATCACAGACTTTATTTTTGCAAAGCTAATAAAACTCAAGTCAGCTTTAAACTCTTTTCCTGACCAAAACAAAACAAACTTCTTCTCCAGAAGACTTAATTTGTTCATCTCATTTTCATAGTCAAAGTATCAAGCTTGCTGTTCAGTGTTCAGTATTCTCTGTTAAAATCTGTTGAGAACACTGGCAGGTAGCTGACTCTGCCAAGCACATCCCAACGCCCTCAAAGTGTGAACACTTTCAGGGATGGTGATGAAGAACAGGACTCCAACTTATTTTTTAGAATCAATTTTACCAACAAAGCACAAAATTCAGGCTTCTGTAATTGGAAGAGATTCTGTATTATAAAGTAACTTAGCAAGAGATTATTGCAACAGGAGATTTTACCCTGAAATCAATTCAATTGTGCTGTCTTCTTGCAAGGTTTCTTTCTTTCTTGCTTTCTTTTTTTCTTTTCCCCACCTCCCCTAGTCATCACTGTTACTGATTCCAGCTAATACCCATGAGAATCTTAATGAAATCTACTTTGAGAAAAAGCAGAATTAGTCAAAATGAGGAAATATGAACTGCTGCCTTGGAACAATGGGCAAAATGTTTCCAGTAGTTAGCAGCAGCAAAACACTGGGCAGGGCAGAGTGAGGGTGGGAATTGGTACAGTTCGTGATGGTACCCAGCATGAAAACTGTTCTTTTCAAACTTATACTAAATAACAAGTATTAGGAGGCAATGGATTGGGATTTAGAGAGTTTAGACAGAGGAGGATTACCTTTTCCACCAATTTCCGCTCTGATCTTGAAGCTTTCAGCCTCTTTCTGTTTCTCTTGTCTGCAGCTGTGAAATGGGAATCCAAAGGAACAGCCATTTCCTTTCTTACCACTTTATAATCAGTTCTTCAGCAAATTTCATGTAGTTAAAAACTCCCAACATCTTCACCCTCCAACCATGTGGGAGTGGTGAAATTAGATCCAACCACAGACATCAGAAGACACTTCCAAATTAGGACACTTTTAAACTTTGTGAAAATCACAAACATGTTAAAGAACACATTCACATGCACAAAAATATTTGTGATTTTTTTAACAACACAGAATGAAATGTGTTCAGAAGTCTTCCTGTGTTCTGAAAATAATCATATTATTATCTGACGTTGAAATTGCACAAATAGATTCTTGGCAGGCAATTATATTTTCCCATGCAGGTTTTTTTAATCTCCATGTTTCTCCAACATGTCACTCATTTTTCATATTCATTTGTAGTTAAATGTAAACAAAGTGCCATAAATTAATTCCACGCGTAGATAATTTTTCTGATAAAGTATGGATGAATGAACATGTTGTCTTCATTCATTTCAATTAAGAGTCTTTGATTAGTTTTAAATTCCCAGTGAAAAAAGTATCCACAAGACATGCTTTCATTCAGGGCACATGTAGATGGAGACATTGGATAAAGACCTACAACAAACAGTGTCTGAATGAAATCTAGGTTGTCCTAATCTGTCTGATAAATGTGGCAGAGAATGATAGTTTCATTTGGTGTAGAAGATATGATCATGCCAAAGTATGGTGCAGGGCAAGGAGACAGTGAAGCACAGTATTCACAGAAAGATGGTGAGGAGGTCATAATCACCTCCTAAGAAAGGAAGAACTGGAAGACAAAGAACTTTTAAAGCTGGACTTAGGCAAGCAAGACAAGGACTGGAATATGGTCGATTAAATTGTGTGCATAACCACGTGTTTCAAAGTGACAGTGTCAAAGATGAGTTTTAAATAAAGAATAATGATGGTAAAAAAATAATTAATTGTAGAGAGCTTACACTGACCTTAATATGGCAGCAACATAGCTTGAGAGTCATTGTTTGCCTCTAGTTTCTGGATACATTTAAATATTTGCTATTGTAGTGCAATAAAAATCTTACTGACTTTTGTGTTTGGAAATCTCTTGTTACTGGAGCACAGTAGCCTCTAGACACACTTAGTGAATCCAGCTCCACTGTGATAGGCATAGTTATTAAGCCTTGGCATTTCAGAGACCTGGCATTATTATTTTTTTGTGAGGGTTGCAGTGAAATTACTGAATGCTGTTGTCTTTTATTTTTTCACCTCTAAACTGGAGAAGAGTGTTCATTCTATCTCTCCCTTTTCCCAGTTTTACTGATATGTTCTGTAGCGCCTTGGTATTTGTGGGTGCAGTGTCACACAACTGAAATTTGCCAACTGCAGACAGATCTGTAAAACAGTAAAACTGTGAACATTAGGGGATATATTTAAAGACATCAGAAAGATCATTGAGGCTGGAACAATTTCTGTCTCGTAAAGAATAATAATCATAATCAACCTGCTAACATTGAGACAAGTAACTATGAGTTCTGAAAGAAAATGAGGAAAAGGGGTTCTTAAGCTATCAGGCTAGAAAAGACAAGATGAAAGTGGAAGAGAAATGTCCTGCTTTTCTTTCTTTGTCTTAGTTTCTATTCAACTGATAGATGCTTTCTGGTACGAACAAATAGGATGATGCACACTGTGCAAAGTTGTCGAATGCAGGAATAATTAAAGGTAATTTAAATGGTAAAATAACTAATTAATGTCGTTTACAAAGTGCTTAAGCAATGTCCCTATGCAAATCAGCCATCTTCTCAGCAACACAGCTCCTGCAATTGCAAATGTTTCTCCCAGATTTTCACCAGTTAATGCTTAGCTGTGATAGGTCCCCTTGGGTACGTGGCTTCCTAGCACTGAGGAATCAAATGTTCTTCCTTTCGCACTGCACCAGTTTTGAAGAATTACCATTGTGAGCTTTTTTCCTTTTAAATGCTCAAAACCCCTCCAAAAGATGACTCTCCAAATAATATAAACATGTTACTCATGTTAGTCTATTTTTTTTTGTGAGCAAGTTCACTTCCAGTTTAACAAGTGCCTTGTCTCTTACAAATGAAACTAAACATATTTACTAGCAGGTACCACTAACATTGCTGATCCTGTGCTGAGAAATGCTTGTTATGGCAGCATCTGAAATATATATTTGGGGGATTTTCTTAAAAAAAAATAAATTAAAGAGTGTCCAAGGGAGTTTCTCATCAGGACTAAACACTAACTGTCCCAAGGTCAGGGAGGGAGTGGAGAAGGAGTAATGAACTGAGGGGTAGTCACAACTCAGTATTTTTCCAGTCTTCTGTCAGTGTTGTGGGCCAGGGAAACCCACCCAGTCCATAGTTACAACAGTGGCTTTATAGCATTGATTCTATCTATATACATAGTTGCTTTATTTCTATGACTATATTGTAATCACTAATTTGTTATTGTTAATTGTTATTATTAATTTAAGATGTGAAAAGAGGAGCTATTCCAAGTTTGTTTTCCATGAGATGGAAGGGCAGCAGCATTCCCTCATGCAGCAGGCTGGCCAAAGCTTTGCTCCTTTAATTTCACTGATTTTGCCTCTGAAGTGCAGGCTCCTAATTATTATCCTTAAGGGGAGTGCTGCCAGGAAGGATTCACTTTGGAGATGTCTTGCTTTATTGGCAAGGCAACTAAACCTGACAGTGAAGGCTGCCAAGAGGAGAGTGGTGCGATTTTACTGAGTAGGAAGGGATGACAAGAGGAGTCCACTGTGCATAATGTTGCCTGAGAAAGGCCATGAGAGAGTGATGCTCACATAAAGGAGAGGATTTGCGGTGGAAAGGGAGAGAAGATCAACAAGGAGGTGAAGGGCATGGAGTGGGGGTGAGGGTGGGGATGACAGCACAACAAGAGCAGTTATGAAAGAGAGGAGGCTGATCTGATTATGCAAAAGAGATTGCTCCTGTGCTTTTTTATTCCATTCTGTGTTAAAAATTATAGAAAATTCCATATGTGGGATTTTCTTCAGGCTACCAGTAAGTCTTAGCTAGCTTCATTTGTTTGCAGCAGTTGTACCATCTATTCTAGTCCAAATTCTATGTTACCGTATCTAACACACAAAGAGAGTTGGGTGGTGGGAGAAGGGGAGGCAAAGATGTAAAAAAAGGCACAATGCTACAGATGTAAAAAGCATAAGAGATAAAAGGGGGGTAAGTGAGTGAAGAGAGAAGGATTTTGGAAAAAGAATACTTAAAGCCATGAGGAAGAGTGACCATTACCACCCTACACTCTCAGGAAATGTTTTCAGGTGAAGGGCTACAAGTAACAGTCCATCTAAACCATTTCAGTCTTCACAGCAGAAGAGAGAACTAATCTATTTGGTCAAAAAGTAAGGTATTTTGCTGTTCTAGTTAATGCTTCATTGAAAGGCAGAATATAGAACATTAAAGAAATAGTATTTCAGAAATTATCAAGGTCCTAAGAAACTCTACCAAGTATTAAATTTTTTGTGCTTATATGCACTTCAGGAAAATGAGAGCAGAATTTAAGTGCAATGTGTACCATCTTTCATGACTGTAATACTTGAATAGATAAGGCTGTTAGCCCTGCAACTCTTCTATTTCACAGCAGGGCAACTGTGGCATGGAGAGACAATGTCTTAGGTCTTTCAGATCTTAACTTCCCCTGAAAACAGCAGGTGTTAAATTCTGCAACACCTCAAAGAGACTAGTATTAAATGATTCATTGAAGATCACACAGCATAAACCCATGAGGCAATAAAGACTTAAAGCTGGAAACCTCAAGTCTTGGGTTACTACCTTAAACACTAGAGCATTCAACTCTCCTACTGAAGCTGAACCAAAGTTTCAGGTGTTGTGCCTGCTCTCAGTTTAGATTTTTCAACAAACATAATTTCTAAAGTGTAATTACAGGGGAAGAACCTTTGCTCTGTAGCATCGGTGGAATTTAATATCCTTTGATAGGATTGCTCATCTCTAACTGATGTCAAAATGTGGGTCTCTCTCAGATATTTTTTATTTTGGCTTAATTAAAATGTACCTCCACTATTGGCATGGAGGTAATTTTATACAAAACCCCTAATATGTGTACTTACTCATCTTGCAAAAAAAAAAAAGGATCAAACAGTCAGTAATGTTGATATGAATCATTAGTAAAATATTTTTCTTATAATAGAAAATATGCATAAAAATTACTGGCATTTTCTGTTAAATAGGAGAGTGAAGGGACTGGGAAGCAACTTGATAGAAAAGCAAATGTTGAGCAGGCAGTTTAAGAATACAGGTATTTGTTCATTTTCATGTACATTATAAAATATTCAGGCCCAAGAAACACAGGTGAAATTTGGAAACTAGAGGACTGTCAGACAAGGTCCAGTAGTTTCAGTAAGAAGAAAATTGAAAAATTTTATAGAAAGAACCACATTATAATTAACTCTTCAGAAGCTGTGAGAAGGGACAATATTAGCCAAGTAACATATTGCAAAGGAGTTGTAAGGAGAACTGATAATTCTGTAGATGTGTTGACACTCAGGACTTTGATTTGTTGGAACTGCATTAGCAGTTTCAGTCTTACTTATTTCCAGAACTGATCCATTCATTTTATAAAAACATCACTATTACAGCTAGAAAAGCTTTCCCTCCCCCTGCCCCAATTCCTTTAAAATGTGAAATGAAGTGGTTTTTCTTGCATCTTTGCACTGGAAACAGGATGGGAAGAGGCAACACCCATGATCTAGGCCCTGGAACAATTTCTCAGTTTACATTACCATAAATTCAGAGGGGCTGGCAAACAGATCCTGAAGGACAGGCTTTGTGCCAATGGGCTTAAATGTTACCATATATTTCCACTGGAGAAAGAGCAACCAATAATAAATATGCCAGAGGGCAGGGGGCTCTTTCATGTATCCTAGCTGAGTTAGAAACCTTCTGAATTTTCATCAGGCTTGCAGTTATTTTGCTTGTTACACACTTTAGAAGAGTTTCCCCAATACCCTTCAGAGATGCTATTTCTGCTCTCCGGATGTTATCGAAATTATGACTAAGCAAGAAAACTGCACAGGGAAAACCCACTTCTTCCTCTCATTTTGTACAGTCAAATTCCCACTTAGGATTTTTGGAGCACTTTCAGACAGCTTGTTAGTTCTCACCACTGAAGTTGTTTTCAGCACTGAAGGTATCTTTCATTCCGTAGGATGGAGCAGAACGATGAAAACAGCTCTGCCAGAGGCCACCAGAGTGGTCTGTTGTCTCAGGGGAGCAGGGGTGGTCGGGCTGGTAACACTGCTTTGGGCAAGGGGAATGAGCCTCAGCTGCTGGAGACCGAACTGCCACTGAGGGGAGGGCAAAGTGCATTTCCTCAACCAACAGCAGGATCTCGAGCGTGGAAGAGAGGAAAACTGTGGCTTCCCACCCGGTCTCCTGGTCCAAGATTCACTGAGTTTTATGGAGTAATGTTCTGAAATCAACAGGGTCGTTGCCATATTATTTCCAGTGTCCTGGTTCAGTGGCTTGTGTCAGCAACGACGGGGGCAGCAGCCCGTGGTTCCTTGGCTTTTGGAGAAAGCAGGGCTTCTGAGGATGTTTCAATCAAGGGGCCTAAGCAGACCTTCTCTCCAGCAGCAGGCCTGAAGGACTGCTCCCTCCTCGCAGCCCCTCTGAGCTGGGATAGGTGGATGCATCATGGTGGATGCACCTTGCCATGGGACAGGGGGAAATAAGCTCGTGGTGGTGGGGGATTTCAAGGGACAAGACATCCTCCTTGGTGGCTGCTCATGCTTTTCTTTTTTTCTGCTCCCTTAGTCCTGTGTATGGGTTTGTGGAGATGAAATATGTGAGGTTCCAGCACCAGAAACAGAAGGTCAGAGGGAGCTGGGCCACCAGGCAGCTTAAACTAACCACTCAAGGAAAGGAGATGTTAAGCCCTTCAGCCTTCTCCAGCTGTCTACCTAAAGCTGAGCAAAATAAATACTGATAATAACAACAGTAAACCCTCCATACTGAGAGTATTTCCTGGTTTACAGTCTTCACAAGCAGAAATGCCCTTAAAGCCTCTTGGCTGAGATTTATTTAATCTCAGATTCTGATGTAAATTTGCACTCGGTGACCTGGCAGCAATCAAGGAAAAGAGGCGCTAACTGGGAAAAGATCCTGCTTCTCTTTGTTTAAACGTTCAACTTGGGCTGTGAAATTGCATTTGTAAGGGAGGAATAAACTCTGAAGCCCTTCAGCAGAAATGGATTTCACATATTTAGTGGATGCCTCAAGGCAATTTCTTTTCTTAATGGGATCAGAGCACAGCTTTAATTTTTCACATTTTATAAGGCTTTTCCTTGGAATTACTTTTTATGTGGTTCCTCTGTTAATGGATCCTTCACACTGAGGCATGAGTAAGAGAAAAAAATCTTTAGAGAAGAAAAAAGTAGAATCATACTGGGAAAAAGTCACATAATAAATTGAAGATCAGAGGCAATAAAACTGCCACATGTTTAGTTGATAAATGCTGGTCTCATCTCCTTCAGATTTTGAAGACATTAAAATATTAAGCCAAACCTTTGTTTTTTAAAAGAATGTTTTACTAGCTGGATAGAGAATCACAGGAACTATTTGGGCACAATATTAAACTGTCCCTGGGAACTGTGACAGTTTTGATGTGTTAAAATGTCACGTTCCTAGGCAGGAATAGTGACCTCACCTGAACAAAAACACAGTGTCTGCAGACCCTTCACTTAAAATAAGACAGAAACAGATGAACCAGTCTTCAGAGAGTTTTAAGGTGTCCACCTTGTAATATCAGAGCAATTATGGTGGATAGCAAAGGCAGAGCAGGATAATTTTTGTTTTCCAAGAGATTATGCACAACAGTTGAATTTAATATAACTCATGGAAAAAGTCCCTAGTTACTACTGAAGTCATTAGTCTTTCCTGATTTTGCCACTGGCATTTTACAATACTGGTGCCATTTGATCTCAGAAGGCTTGTTTCTTTTAATGCAGCTGAGGGATGATATTACAAATAACAAGAATATAGATAGCTCTGTTATAATAATGAGGGACATTTCTGAGATGCTTAATATGACAATCATACCTTTTGTTTTTCTTAGATCCTAATTTTCCTTAAAAAAATAAAAATGTGCAGAAGTAGTCCCATTATTGATCTGGAATCCAAAAGAGTTAGTTTTGAGTCACTATAATTGGCAAAGGCTTTTACAGCTCATTAACTGCAAGATTATGTGGCACAATTCATTAAAATTCTGTTTCATTGAATGCATTTGTAAACACCTTCTGAGAAGTTTATCACTCTTTGCATAATGCTGAGCTTTCTTTCAGCAGATACATTTCTCTGCTGCTGTTTACTGATATAGGAGTCTGGAGTAAGTTATGGTAAAAATGTCCTATCTTCTCACAGCAAAGGGAAGAAAAAGGAATTGTGTTGACTCTGAAGCATTACAGATATTAATTAAACATTGCTATACTATTTTCATTAGACCACTGTATTTATTAAACCTCTCATTCCATTACTTCAGTGCACATTTTTTGCAAGAAGAGTTTGAATTTAGTACAAATATGAAACAAAATTTACAGCACAAGCCATCTTTATATTTTCTTTTTCTGCAGCAGCAGCAAAAGAGATCACTGCATCCTGGCCAGCAAAACCACAAATAATCTTTCTTACCCTCTTGTCAGATAGATTTAAATTATTTTTCATCTAGAAGCATTTATCCAGGAGAATATCTAACCTGTTCCTTGCGGCTCTATGAGTAAATAAGTATCATACTCACAATACAAGCTGGGCAAGTGCTTGTGAAAATGATGAGAGTTATAATACGGTTTAGAACAGAGAAGACTGAAGAGTAGAGAGGTCTCCCATTCCCATTCCCATTTTAGCATCAGAGGGTTCAAGTCATCACTGCTGAAAGCGTAAAACATTTAACCTTCATTACAGCTTAAATCTTTCAGGCAGGAGCAGAGCAGATGCTTGTGAATTGTGAATCTGAATGGGTATGGCCTGCCAAAGCACGGAATAGGTGGTCTATCTATGGATAAATGAACTCTAAATTCCATTAATTATGTTGACTAAATTTTCCTTGACTACACAGTCAACCCAACATGCTTCTTTCAGAAACTGTCATCTACTTTGTGGACAGATAAAACTGTCACACAGCCCTCTCAAGTTGGATCATGTCGTGGGTCTACAGTCCTTCCTCTTTGTACCTGCCTGGCTGCTTCTGCCATCGCTGTCATTCTTTCTCACCCTTGGCTTTACTATATCTGTGATGGCAAGGTGGGATTTGTTCCCATATGAGACATGATTCACTGTGGTATTGCTCTGGCTTTATGGAGGCAGAATAGAATGTAATGTAGGGATTTAAAATGTACTCAACAGTAAGGAAACAGGTCTAATGTGTTGAATCTAGGACAACAGCCTTGTGCCATTGCACCAGAATTTTTTATGCAGCTGTGGTAAGACATCAGAAGACAAGGCAATACCTGGAACCTGTGCTTACTTCCACTAACAGTGGCTGAGGCTTGGTTCGTTTATGTTGCCAGTTTTACTGTTGAAAGCTTTAGTGCTGAGAAAGTCAGTTTAGCTAATTGATATAAAAATCATGCTTTTCTTACATACCTGTAGGATTTCTTTGATTCAATACATGAAAACATGCCAGTTGGGCTGTTGTCTGAACTCAGCTGAGGCACCAAGGGAGCTATTGAGATATAAATGTCTATTTTGTGTAGCTGGCACTACTGTCACACAAGTAACAAGACTTTGGTTTGTTCTGGTACATTTTGTGTTTTGGAAATAGCAGATGGTATGAACTCTTAAAAACAAATGACTGAATTTCCTATTTAATGTCATGAGAATACTTTTTTTCCTCCCCGCAATAAACTGTATCTTTTCCTCTATACTCTGGGCAAGGACCATCCTTGCATTTGTAGATTCATTGTCTTTGAAGAAATTAAATATAAATATTTGTGTGTGTGTGTGAGCATACATGTGTGCATGTGTACATGTTTATGCATATGGTTACATTAATAAGTAAACAAACACTATTGCATGTGCATATCTGTTACACAGTTAAACTAACAACTCTGCATATTTTTAAAAGCAGCTGTAGGTGCTCAGGTCTGCTCACCTCGGTGTCCAAAGTTTCAAACAGATATCACTGAGTTGAGCTGGGCTGTCAGAATATGTGAGCACAGCCTGCCTGAAAACTTAAAATGTCTGAGAAGAATGGCAAATCAAAGCACATGAGTGGCAAACTGAAGACAAGTGCATCTTCTGGTTTCTTTTTTATCTCGGCTGCATGTCCCTCTCTTTCATGTTTGTTTGACTTGCTCCACAGGTTGGTGCAACTGTTATAATTAACTTGACTGAAGGGGTTTACTGCCAGCAGGTTAAAATAATCTTTCCTGCTTAAAACTCCTCTCTTCTACTCTAGGGAAAGGGTGAATGATTCATGGAAACAAGAATCACCGGAGGAATGCAAAAGCAGCTAAACTGCTGTAGGAATGAGGTGGACTCTGCCCGTGGGCTTTCTGCTCTCATGGGCTTTATGCAGAAAGCCTGACTTTAGAAAGTAGCACACCTGTGACTTCTTCCCTTCCCCCTTACAGAAAGCAAGTGGTCGGGCAGGAGGAAGAAAGGGAAAAGTCTTCACTCTGTCTTCTCTGCTACCTGCTGACATCACAGGACAATAAGGGGAGCAAGCACAGGCCAAAAACTGAAGGTCATACAGGCTGATGCTGAAAAGCAGGTTGAGAAAATGACTTAGATTCCCAATCCCTTTGACATCACTGTTCAAGCTCTGGATTGTAAATTACTCTGTGCTGCAGTAAAGGGAAAGCTGAAGGAAAACAGGCACCAAAGTTTTTACACTGATCTTGTCTGATAACTTTGTGAAACAGGATCCAGGCCAGGCTGGGTAACACTATTTATCTGTCATTCAGTGCAGTAACAGACCTGCACTGTCAAACTGCAAGGAACCATAATCACATGGCTACAGTTATCCAAGGCTTTTACTGGATAAATGCTACTTTTGTTCCATATAGAAAAATCATTGCAAAGTTTTTATTAGGTGCTGAGGCAGAAGGAATACTGTAAAAAGGAAAATAATTTCCAACATGAATAGAAAGGCTTTAATTTCAAATTCTTGAAGATGCAGAATCTCACTGATGAAGATAAACAAAAATATGAATTCTGAGTTCTGTCTTCTAGGATCATGGAGACAATATTTGTAGAAAATATTTTGTAATTTGAATATTTTGTGATACCTGTATAAAATGTTTTGTGATTTGATTCTTTTTTCTAATGTTTTAAGTTACAGCATCTGAGGAAGATTTTTATGTTGAAACATCTCCTTTCCGTTGGTATTTGTTTTTCTCAAAATTGATGCACTATTGAAACAGCTCAGGCGTGATGCAGTATGGAAAGGGACTTTAGAGACAACAAAAAGCTTCACACTACAACACATCAACCTGACATTTCTAAGTGAAATTCTTCTATTTTAACTGTATATATTTCAAGCTCCAAATAATGCCTTGTTTTTATTTTGATGAAAGGAAAAATGACAGGAAAAAAATCAATTTGTGGACAGTCTTACATTCCTAGGACTTCCTTCCCACTGATGAGACTGAGGAAGCTGAGAGTTATCATGATGAAAATAAAAATACTGTTAGTGTAATGCTTATTTTCTCAGACTCCTTGTTTGCCAGGAACTGAAGAGATGGTTGATAGAGCAGATTGAAATCCAGCTAGTTTTCCATTCACATTCACCTGAGATTTCATGGCTTCCACTCTAGTTCTCCATCAATGCTTGCTTGAAAGTTAAAAAATGTCAAGTTTTGCAAAAACACAGCTCAGAGGCAGGGCCCTTGATGCTCGTAATTTTGAACTTGTCAAAGTAAATATGGTTTGTATTGTATTTATTTCCTGAAATCTGAGCAGACAAAACTCATTCCTTCTCAAGGGGACTTAAAGCAATTGGCCAATGGCTTTAGAAATGTGTCTTTTGAGGGTAGACAATTTTATTTGTAGGGTTCCTCTCCTCATATTTTTATATGCATCTCCTACGCACAATTTTAGGAACTGATTCTCCTCTCCAACAGCATTTTGCATCCATATGTCTCCACTGCTGCAGAGGAGATGGTGCTATCAGCACCATCATGAGCTAAAAGAGTCCAGAGGATTTTGCTGCGTCATTGGCAAAAGCAGCTTTAAACTACATTGAATTTCTTTGGTTGCATTTTCTTGCTTTCAACAGCAGTCTCTACTTTTGTAGCTTGTCCTCATTTAATATTAAATCAGGCTGGCAATATATTTAGTTTGATTATAGTACATTGGAAATCTTCAAGAAGATCACTGGCCTGCTGAAGGGGTGAGGTGGATTCTGGACATTTCTGCCCCTGTCCTAAATTTTCCAAAGTCGACTTCCCACACAGCATGATCCAAGGTTATGGTGCCATATCCCAACTCCCTTCTTTATCTCCATATATCTATTTACAGTGTTTAGATATAGGGATTTGCAAGATGAGAGCAAGACTTTGATCCAGCCATAATGACACTTCCTCCATTTTTGGCTGAACAATTTTCTTCTGGGCAAATACTGCATTTGTGAGCTGGCAACAAGTTGTCTTTTCCAATTCTTAGTGCTGATGGAGCAAGACACTCACTTTGCCAGTATCTGTGCGGGCTAGGCATTCCTAAGCTTAGTACTTAGGTGAGAGAATTATCTTGGATATGTGCCTAGTCTCACCTAGTCAAGAGTTCTTCAGCTTTATCTAAAATAATTAAAGGTTTACGTAGTAGAGATTTTGTGCTGAAGTCTTCCATCCTCCCAGCAGAGCAAGGCAGCTATTAGACTATAGTGTCTCATTCCCTTAGTGAATATTAAATCATTAGAAATTGTTCCACTTGATATAAAATACTTAAATAACTCTTAGCTCAAAAAAGGAGAGAAAAAGAATCAATATTCCAATGCTGAACACTCTTCTGGAAAGCAGAGAGTTTAGTTTCAAATCTGGCTCTACTGGGAAACCTACAGCAGAATCAGGAGCTGAGCCTGGGTTTCTGAGGGCACAAAATAGTAGCCTCAACAGAGTTCAGTGCACTTACCTTACAGGCACCTTGGAGATAGGTTTATAACTGCGGGCTCCTGCCAAAAATTCAGAGTGGCTGTGAAGACATTTATTCCTCTAAAAACACTTAATGAAATTTTTCTAAATCTTCTGGAGTAACTTGTCTGGCTTGTAACTTGTTATTGGTGAGGTAAGTCACAAGAGGTACTAAAACATAAATTACTTAAAATTATGGCATTTGGGCAGGAAAAGTGCTTTCTTATCAGAGTGATTATACTCTGCTTTATTTACAGTATGGAGAGCAGGCATTGAGTGTGCAATTTTCTTAAATCAGCTGCACAACAGAAATCTTTATAAATCAAGTGGTTTTATATTCAAGCTGACATTATCATGAGCAAGAATGGATTGTCTTGGTTAGTTTAAGATTCTCGCTTCAAAGTCAACCATGTATTTAACACTTATCAACAAAATTAATGAGCAGACACTGGTGGCCTCTGAGGGACAAAGTGGCACTGGTGGCAGTTCTTTCAGAGAAGAATCCCCATAAAATAATACCTAATATCTTCCTAGCTGAAATAAGAGGAGTGTCTGAAACCTTTAAAACTAAAATAGTTTAATACTTAAGGTTTAAAACCTTAAAATCCTTCATGTCTTGACCCATATGGACAAGACTCCCTGGGTGAAACACCCTTTGCAGAATGAGAGATTTCAGGGCTGATCCAAACTGAACAATCCAAACTGTGCTTAGTCTGGTGCAAAAAATGCCGTGGAAATAAATCTATCTTTTCCTAAACCAATGCATTTCCTTTTAAATTTTTAATCACCTGGGAAAAAAAGATGCAGCATGAGTGTGTTCCCCAGGTACGATGTGAAGTAACTACACTCAGGTGCTTTAGCAAGCAGTGGCCACAAGCAGTTCCTGGCAGTGCTCATGTCTGCTCTGCTTTCCAGTGCCAGGATAATGCTCTTTATATAGGCACCCAACACAAAATTCCAGAGAAATACCTAGGGTACACAGATATGGGGTTGTGCACTCTTGATATAACACATGGGCCAACGCTGCTGTCATCACTGCATCAGTGTTTCAGTGGGGAGATAGGCAGCTGTCACTGCCAGCTGTGGTAATGGCTGTCCCTAGGAAGGGGTATCCCTAGAAGTGTGCAATGGCAGCGGCTGTGTGACCAGACCTCATCTCTGATTTGCCTCATAGGCAAAGTTCTATCCTTACTGATACACAGTAATTACCACAGTAGTGCAACACAGTCAAAACCCCACCTCTTTTCTTCATTTTTCCAGCGCTGCAAACACATTCAGCAGAATGCCTGTGGACCTCCTTTTTAGCTTTGTGGATATTCTGGAAGAGGTTTAACATTAAACAAATATTCTTTAGACTCTTGGAATCAGGGTGTAAGAATTTATTGTCCTACCCCACGTTGGAGTTTGCTACTCTTGTGACAGATGCAGCAGAAGGGAATTTACACCTGTGCTTCAGCTGTTCAGTTTGCCGTCTACTGTCTTAACACAAACTCACACATTCATCAGCAGGTTAAACTGAGATGCCAGGATGAAAATTGGAGCAGTTGAAATGCAAACACATGCTCTCTTCCTGAAAACACAGTTTCTTCCTGCTCTCAGCCCTGCCAAAGCATTTCATCAGTCCTTTCCAATTCCCACTATTTCCTACTGGCTTCCTGGTATTGGAAAAATGGAGCTGAATGCAGTGCTTGCACCCTAATTTTACTAAGAGATACTATTTTGCTTTGAAAGACTTAAAGCAACCTACCTTTTCTCAGAGTTAGATTCTACCTGGTCATGGCGGGGCTCACCTAGTAAGTGATTAAATAAAAAAGGAAAATCTTAACAATAGATTTGGACTCCCTTCCCATTGCACTCATTTTTTTAATATGTAGTTTCAAGAGAACCAAACCTCTCTGTGGAACAGGAGTTGAACCTGTAACACTCCAGCAGTACGGTCAGGGCTATTTCTGACACCTGCAGGCAATGCAAAACTGAAAGATGACTGCCAATTTCTAGGCTGCCTTGACCACGATCAGGTTTTCAAGGTAATCAAGACAGAAATGTCCCAAAAAAGCTTTTAACTGAATTTCCAGAACATTTTAGGCCTGGGAAGAACCCAGGTTGACCTTTGAGTGCGTTTCCAAGTCCTTACACAATGCATATCCTCTTTGGAATACTCTTGGGCAATAGTAGAGAGGAAAAGAAGAAGAGAACTGCAAAGAAGGAAAGAGTTGCATTATGTTTTACATTAGTGTTTTCTGCTCAGGCTCCACAGCTTCTTTAAAGCTACTGTAGGATAATTTGATGGAAGATACCAGGCTTTTCCCAACCATCCCCAGAGCTTCCAAATCCCCCTGTAAATTTGGTAAGTTGCAAACCTTTAGCAAACTCTCTCTGAAGTATACAATGAAACATATAATGAAAATTAAATGGACGGTAGCCAGCAAATACAAAAGCAATCTGTCACTGTGAGACATTTCTACACAAACCTAAAATGTTGCACACAAAAGGTGTACTATCAGTCAAAAGCAGAGGAGCTTGAATGTAAAGCAGCCCTAAGCTTCTTTGTACCACAGGTCTTTAATTAGACCTAGCAAATGAATATGAATCTGGAGGAGGAGAATTGGCAGGAGCCCACTGCTGACGACGCTCCCCACAACGAACAGAACAGCAGTGTTTTGACTCTATAGCGCAGATAAAAGCAAACGTGCGTCCTTTGTTTCTATAATAGGATGCAACACGCATTACACAGACAAGAGAAAAGAAAAGAAAAGATCAATGTCTGAGACTTCCAAGGCTCAATTTCTAGAGGGCACGAGGTACAAATGAAAAAGTTCACGGGAGACAATGATCCAACACTTAGCCCCAAGTCTGTTTTCTTTACAATTAGAAAATGCTGTTTCAAAAAACAATACAAAAGAGCCCACACACAGAAACAAGGAGATACATGAAAACATAGGAGACTGGGAAGGATTAATATTAATTTTGTTCCAGTTTTACATTCATGCTGACATTTTTTCATGAAGACTTCACTCCCTGAAGGAAGGTTGCCTTGAACTCGGTAGTGGACTTTTTTTACATCAGGAAGAGGAGTAGATGGTGTTTCAAAACATGTGAGATGGTCACATTATGATTATTTGCCATGGAAGATGACATTTTGAGCTTTGGTTGCAGAAGTCCCCAAGAAACTGAGGACACCTCTGACAAGCTGGAACTGGGATGTGACTCCGAGTAGGAAAGCAGCACTGCTGCCATTTATGGCATTTACAACATCTTGAGTTTCTGCTCTCCTAGCATGTTGGATTCCCTGCAAGAAACCATTCCAGAGGGAATGTGGGTTCTCTGGGGGAAGATCCTGTTGGAATACAACCTCTCTAACCTCTAGGGGAGAAGAAAGTTTCAGAGCAGCTGGCTATAATTCAGCAGCAAGAGGTAGCAACTAAAAACTGAGACTTGATGAGTTTGCTAGAAAATTGTGAGTTTCTTGAGCCAGGAGTGAGACAGCAGTATAGTTTGCCTTTCAAACTCTTTATTACTGTAAATTGTTAGATTATAAAAGCTTGTGTTCTTTGCTAGAACTTCAAATATGGTTGAGGAGTTTTGTTTCAAAACATGGTCCTATGTCATCCTGAATGTATAGGCTTAATATAAAATAATCATGGTATGAATTTCTCCAGCTTTCACCATGAATTTTAATGACTGTGACACATTTTTGGCCTTAGAAATGTGTTGGTCAAGCTATTAGGTCTGGTGTCTTCTACAGTTGATCTGATTTGTCCCAGATGAACAACATGTTTAAGCAGCAAGATTCTTTATTTTCAGTATTTGATTTGAAATTCGAATGAGTTCTTAACTGAAAGATCTTTGAAATAAAAATATTTTCCTAATTGTCTTGAAGACTGTATTTCAAAGTTGTGAGTTAAACTTCTCTTAAAAGATGAAATTCTCACACACTTTTTTTTTGGAATAGTGGGAATATAATTTTTCCCTTCTGACTTCACAAATATATTTGGAAGGTGTTGTGGAAATGAATGATATTCATGGCTTGTTGTGGGTAGAAAATGTACTTATCTATTCCAAAACCAAGATCTGCTCAGTTCATCTCACTTTAACCTGGCTGACTGAAGTTACAGCTCTTACACAGAATGATTGCTTCAAGACTTTTGGATCTCAATTTAGGCACAGACCAAAGAACAGACCTGACTTCAATTATTCTTAGAACAAAACAGGGCCCTGGGAAGCATGAAGAGTATGTGAAGATGAAAAACCCTCCACACTAAAAGTGAATATTTCTTTTGCTCATCTTCAAGGGATTCGGTCCCAGATAGAGGAAGACTTGAGAAGTTACTCCTTTCTTTTTACTTACATGAGCTCAGTACTCCTGCTGACCATCTCACAGAGTTTCACGCCTGCTGTGAGCCGTTAAAAGAAAAGGGGAGGGGAGGACCAATCATTCTAAAAATACAAAAGTTATGGACTACTCAAAGTGCAAGAGCCGTGGGCTCAGTGAAAGTCAGTGGGGCTCAGGAAGGAAGCAGTCAGCTCCCTGTGAAGGCTTGGGATTGACAGTTTCTGTTTCTGAGAGGAATGTGATAGAAAGACAAAGAACATGAGATGCAGAAATTGAGGCAGTGGCACGCATCTGGAGAGCCCTGAAGAATGGCCAGATGTCTCCTGGGTTATTTGACTTGAGATAGGAACACCAATATTAAAAAAATACCTCAAGGAAATATTCATAGAGGGAGAATGCAAGAATGAGTATTTTAGCTGATTTTCCTTTCTGTGTATGTAAAATGGAGAGAGAAGGCAGTTAGGGAAGCTGTAGGCCTTGAGGAAAAACTAAAATTAAATTTTTTTTATGTGGCACTTGAAGGAAAAAATACTCATTCTAAATATGCCATGATCTAAGCCATAGTTTCCTGTACAACTCTTTTTTGTTCTCTGGATGAATGGAACCTTGTTTGCTGCCTCTGGTACCCCATAAGCTGTGGTCCTGGGGGCCCACCTGCAAGGCACTTGTCCATCTCTGTTGAGCTTTTGGGATCCTAGAGGTACATTTAACTTTTTGAGTGAGCTCTGTGTGCCTTCATGTGTCTCTGTCCTCTCATCAGTTAAAGGCCTTGCTGAAAACAGCTGGAAAAGTACACTACCCTTCTGTGCTCATCTTTGACAGAAATGAAAAAAACTATGGTTTGATCCCATCTAAAGTGTTTCACCACATGTGAATGACAAAAGATCTATGGAAAATCCTCTTTGCAAAACTGAAAAGCTGATTGGACATCACTTTAGACAGGTGATAAAAACAGGGTTTGTAGAAAGACAGCCATACAAGAACAAACATCAACATGGAGAGAAAGCTCTCACTGCTGCGAGTGGGCTCCTTTGAGCAGAGACAGGTCAAATAAAAAAATCTAATTCAGATCTCATGTGACACCCAGATTTCTTCCAGTATCCTGAAAGATCAAGCTCATTTCTGGAGGCAGTCTCATCCTCCTCTGCACCCGAAGGCAGAAGTGAGCAGCAGGTGATGCCAGCCCTCAAGAGGAGAGAGGAACGCTGGCAGGTCACGGCAGTGTCAGCCCCGTGCTGCCAGCAGCCACGCCTCAGCAGGGTGAGTGGTGCTGCCTACCCTTCTGCACAGCAAAGGGCAAGGCAAGGGGGATGGAGGTTTCACTTGTCAGAAGTGTGGCTGAGGGGGAAAAATAGGTTTGGCAGTTAGAAGGGAATTTCAAAATTCCATAGCCATTGATTTCACAGAAAAAAAAGAAAAATGAAGAAAAATGGAAATGCCTCTTGTTTACAGTTGTTCTCTCCCTTTCACTGGCCAGAAGTGGAGCTTAGTGAGAAAATAAGATCTTTCTGTTACCATTTGCTGCCTCAAAATGAGCAGGTAGCTCAGAGTGCCCCAAATGTTGCTGCATCACAGCAGCAGGTAGAATCCAGTGTACTTGTTTATAACTGATGGGAGGAAGCTGAGAGATAAGAACAAGCTCTAATATTTTATTACCCCTTCCAATCTGATTAATCCAATTTAGTCTGATGAATGTAAAGAAAGAAAATAGCAATTTGTACTCCACTGCTACATTTTGTTACAAATGCGTAATGAATGTTAATAAATTAATTTTCAGACACCTTTTCTGAAGCAAAGTATTTTTGCACCTGACCTGCTCACACAGAGAAAGGGAGGAGTAAACAATTAATTACTGAAGGTCTTACACATTAATAATATATATACATAAAATTCATTTTGCAAGCAGCTTAAAAGACTCAACAGTTAAGCTTTTCTCAGAAATAATGGAAATTGAAATAATGGAAAGTAAGAGAGAAATCCATTTTCTAGTCCTTTAAATGCAAGAATAAACTTTACCTAAGTGTGCATTATGCTATCCTCTATCCAGTTTCAGAAAGCATAAGTAGAGGGCTTTTCCCTTTGGTATTTGGAAATTTCTAATTAGCACCATGTTCTACATTAAAGGGACACTTATAAAATAATGTGGGCTAGAAATATTAGTATTTCAAAAATAAGCCTACTGGAAAATTGCTAGATTTAGTGTAGCAAATCCGTGGCATAAAATGTTAATTTGTTCACATGCTTCTTGGGTGCGGCTGGTATGTACATACACACATACATATATATATATGTATGTATAAATGTATATACCCTTACAGTGTGGGAACTTGGGGTGACATCTGACTAACTGGATCTCCTTCCTCTTGTAGTTTGCTCATCCTTTGGTTAAGATAGGAATGCATAAAATACCATACACACCTGGATTGAATTACTAATAGAAATAGTATACAGACATGAAACTTAAAGAATTTTAAACTAAAGAAAATAATTAATAACTTCAAAAACCTACAGTAAACATATTCCCCTAATTAACAGAATAAGCCAAGAGTTCTTATATAACTACAAAGCTCTGGAGATATAATGTAATTTCATGCTGGCTCCTCTTGCACTGCTTATTTCCTTAAAGTAACTGTATCACTGAAAGTATTTAAGAGAGCAATTGATCTTGGGGATGTAAAAATCCTTAGATGTTTGCATCTAAATAAACTGGGTAGCCCCATTAAAATAGAGATAAGGACACATTATCCAACAAGTGGTAATTAGAGCTGTTATACTTTCTGCATGAACAACCCCCCAAAAAAGTATTAATTAGTGATTAATATCACCTGAGATTAAGCTGAGCCAATATTAAATTTAAGTACTCAAGTTCATTAAACAGCTTAGACTGGAGCAAGAATTTATGGTTGGGCGCTATAATGATTTTGCACCAGTGAGATGTGGATTATCTATTTTAAACCACTGGGCTACAATTTATTGCTTTATTGCTATTCTCAATAGAAAATTAGAATAGAACAGATTTATGGTTCTAGAAAGGTTATTAGGCCTCATTTCACTCTTGTTTAGGCCCAGTTGCAGGGGCACAGAGCCAGTTCACAAGGACCCAGGATGCTCGGGATCCTCGCAGCCTTCCTTTCCCTCACTGACACAGCTGGTGGGGCCCAGCACGCCGGCTGTGGGAGCCATGCAGATCTCTTGGATGGCTGGAAGCTGTTCCTAAAATCGCAGTTTGTTTCCTACTACTTGTTAAAATATTTTGCTTCCGATTGTCCAGCTTTTCTTGGCAAAAACACTAGATTGAAAAAAAAAATAAATTATACTTGCATGAGTCACACCATCCCCAGTTCTCCAAACTCATAAAACAATTGCTGAAGATCAGAGGTGGCATGAGGGAATTATCTGAGCTGGCAGTGGCTGGTTGCTGATGGCCGTGGTTTTCTGGTGCTAGTTAATTCGTTAGCAATAGTTGAACTATAGATATGTTCCCAGTTTGAATGCTCCAATATTTTGATCAGGGAAATAATTCCTGCAAAGCATTTACATTGATTTTTGCTGATCCCCAATGCTTCCTTCACCCAGCTTGGATCACACCTGACTGGCCATCTCCTTTCCCAGCTTCTGGGCATCTTTCTTCTGGCCTTGTCTGGAGCCAGGGGAAGGAGGAACATGAAAACACACAACAGCCAGGCCAGGAACATCCAACTGGTGCACACTGTCATCCCTGCTCGCTGGAGTCAGCCCAGGATTAAGGACTGCAGAGAAAGCAACGATTTGGTTCCATATCTGGGTTTATTTAACCCACAGTTTCCTTTAACTCTACTATTGCTACAATGGTGGCCCCTGGCTGCCTCATCTCTGGGCACTGATCCAGGGGCTGTATTTGCTGCTTGAGGCACAGATTGCCTGTAATGCTGAAGGGCAGTAGTAGCCTCAAGACCACAATGTCGTCTGACCGATGGAGAAAGATGGAAATCCACACTGTGACTGTGGATTATTTTCTTGTGCTGAAAAAAAAATTACACTATAAATCTGATACTTGGTGTATTTACTTTTTTGTCTGACAATCCTTGAAGTCCATTCAGTCAAAAGAGCTCTGAGATGGTTCAGCTGATATCCAAATCTCTCCTATTTAGGCAGCAGTATCACAGTAACACAATTAAAAAGGCTGTCCTGGCTCTTTGCTCAAGCAGAAATGAGACCAGCTAAAATTGCAAACTGGGCCCTAATGGTGCAGAATTTGTGACTCATACAAGTGAGGCTTTGCAAGTCATTACTGCTCCTAATTCTTAGAGAAGACATGACTGTGGGAGCATATTTGTGCTGGAAGCTGCCAGTCAGGTGTTATAGAAAGACTGCCCACTGCAGCCAACACATCATGGATTTGTCACCTGACAAAGTGATCTCCTCAAAGGAAAAGCACTGCTGGCTGTGCACGCTCATCTCCCTCTCCTCTTGGCACTTGTGAGCTCCTAACATGAACACAGGATGCTTTCAGGAGGGCATGGGGCCATGCAGACAGATGGGCAGGGGGAGAAATGGGATGCGTTTCAAGGGTGGAGTAACTGGGCCTGAATACTCATCCGGGGATGTCAGAACAGCAGTTTGGTCTGGATGCCTGCACAGGAGATCAAAGGGATACCCTTTTACTTCCCACAGCAGTGCAGGGTGTGAGGAATTAGGCACTTAGCAATTATATGGTGTTTATAGGAACAAAGCACTGTCCTGACATTACCTAATTAAACAGAACAGCACCCTTCTGACACAAGTATGGTCTTCAATTCACTGATGGGACAACAGATGGGGAAAATAGTGTGTTTTGGCCACGAGTGCTTCTGCCAGGGTCTCCCATCTTCCTTCCCTGTGCTTATTTCTTTAGCCCATCTATACAAAAGGCTCTGTGTGCTAGGCTGTAGTTGCCGAAGGGGAAATTTTGTTTCAAGGGACTTGTTTCTTTGCAAGTTGATTTCCATTGCCTGTAAGAAACATTTGTTGACCTCAATGAAAGATAAAGTTTTCCCTGAATTCTCTGGCCATACCCCCATCCGTGCCTCCTGTGGTGCACAGGTTTGTGTGTGATCACCACATGACAGAGGCACTGATCTTCCTCCATGCTCAGAAAAAAGTAACGTGCTGCTCTGAGCATTTCTCCCTCTTTGCGTCTGCAGTGCTGAACAACTCAGAACACTTGTATGTTATTTGGGTACAGTACCTACAGAAAGAAATGAAAGCAGTTTTTAATGGAAAAATTTCCCTTTTTTGGGGGGGTAGGGGGTGGGGGGACACTCTGGAACCAAAAGTGCAGTCCCCTTGTTGGGGTGTCTGAGACATCTGGCTGAGCTGACAGAAACATTCATGCTGCAAACCCACAGAGGGAGAACCTCTGCTTCCACAAAGCTGTTCACTTGCTGATGCTGCCAGAGCTGTGCTGATGACACCACAGATGAAGACCTGGGATGTGCTGGGATGGACCCTCTACGTGGAGCTAGCCTGGGATGGAAAGCACTGGGAGTGCCCAGGGCTACTCCAGTGTCCTGTTCAACAACCATCCTCTCCGCTGGCCCCAAGCACACCTGAAGCTTTCACAGCAAGGACATATCCATGTATTACTCCACCTCCTTGGGAATGTCTTATAACCTAGCAGTTCTTTAGAAGAAAGTATTTGAGGGGAATTTCTGTCCCCCTGGTATTTTGCTCTATCAGCACAAGAAAGCAGTTGCAAGAGAGAAAACACACAAACTTTTCAGAAACTACTCCTTCCACCCCCAGACTCCTTCCCGTGGAGTAAGTGAGCACAGACTGGTCTTTAATGTGGGAGTTTAATGATCAATATTTAGCTAGGAGGTATGATGAATATTATATTTATTGTGTAAGTCTGGAAAGGCACTTCAGTCCCTGTATTTAACTTATCACTTTTAATACAGCAGAAATAAAACCTCTTCACACTCTGTTCTTCTCTTTAACAGGCAAACTATAATGTTCTTTGCTCTCATGCTGCTTCATTTTCAAACACAGCACATGTAAACAAAATTGGCAATAAATTATGCAAAAGTGTAATAGCAACAAAAATTTCAGAGAGCTAACTGGCAAGTTTATTCTCTGAATATGAATGACAAATAATTGCTTTATTTGCCTAAACGAGCTTGCATGTATATTTAAAATGCTTGGCATTCTACTCCTTTTCAACTCAATGACAAAATTCTCTGCACTGTCAGTGGGTCTCTGATTTTATCCATGGATATAATAAATTAGCTGTATTTATAATTTTTATTCCCTGAATTAATTAATAGTAACTGATCTTTACCTTCCATGTGATATAAATCTTATGTTGATGAGAAACAGCTCAGGTTTTCTGCCATAAAACCTCACAGAAGTCTTCTGCATCCCACATTAGACTTGTAATTTCTCAGCATTATGCAATGTGAGATCCTGAAGTACATTTTTTTTCTGAGAGACTCCTTAAGTTTTAATTATATACAGTGCACCAAATAGAACATTCCAATAAAAACAATCTTTATTTCCCATGAGAAATTATTTCTCCATTCTCTCATCCACGAGATGTATCTGTGAATGGACTGTAGAGACATCATGAGGTCCTGCTCTGGGATGAGTCTATGGCAGGGATTTGTTCACTGTCTTCCATCCTGAGACTTGCACCTCACTTAGCTGGAAGAAGCAGCTGCTGTTCATGGCCCCATGTACAGCCTGGGCTGGAGAGCAGCCAGGGATCCATCTTTTGCTGCTGCTGTAGACTATGAGCAACTTAGCTCCCTGTTACACTAAAGGTCAGCAGACACATTATCAGAGCTGAACAGACTCTCGCCCTGGGGCCCAGGTTTTATTCCATCTTTCTGACACACACAGGCCATGTGATGCCATCAAAAAAAAAGCATCATCCTTTCAAAACCTTTCTCTTCCCCAAACAGAAATTCCTTTGGATGAAATGCCAATGCAGGCACACAGTAACTGACCCACTGTTACTGGTGAGTGACAGCAATACAAATCTACTGCTTATTAGTAGATTACCTAATCAGGGGGCTTAAAGGACCCATCTGAGCCCACTGAATAACCATAATTTCTTGGAAGTGAATGAATTGATATCAATATCTCTCTGTAAATAGAAAAGCTGGAGGTATGGCGAAGGGAAAATTGAATAGAGATGGTTGTGGTTTTTTGGTTCTTGCAGGAAGGACTCTCTCTGCTCAAAGTCCATAAACATTTTTTAGTGGGTTCTTGAAACAGTTAACAGTGAAATGTATAGGAACTGCAGCTGCAGGCTCGCTTTATGGTGCACTAACAGTAAGTAGGGCATGGTGACTCTTTCACAGGAGGGAAAGTCCTGCAGTTCAACATGAACGAAGAGCACAAAAATATGCTTATTTGTTCGAGGCATGGAGGTACTTCATGGATGAGCGTAAGGCTTGAAGAGAAGTGGCCTTGCCAACAAATGGAACAGATATGAATATAAGAGTGGCATTTTCCAAAAGCCATGCTACAGCAGGTACGAGACACCTTCAAAAATGTTTCATGAGACAAATCTTGGATAGTGAAATGGGCATGGGAGGTCACAGATTTACCTCCAGACGAGATTGCCATAAGAAATGGCACAGTTGCAGATATACCGCTTTTTATAGGAACATGCTGGGGAAAAACACTTTACATGAAAGCTTATCATTTTGTGTTCCTTCTGTTTCATGTTAGAGGAAAAACTTTTTAAGAAAGTGCTTAACAGTTGTTTTGACAGAAGAGGTAGGGAAGAAAGAGTTTGAATAAAATCCAGAGAGCATATGAGTAAAAACCCCCTCCCATTAGACAGGGGAGTCTCAGGTTTCAGTCCCTGAGCTTGAAGAACCAGAATATTTCTCTACCATCTTCAGCTTGGGGGAAGGAAGGTGAAAGACTGCAGTCTCTTACTTATTCTGGGTTCAGTACCCAAATTTTCATTCAGAGTTCTCTTACTGAACCAAAAGAAACATCCCCAACATGGAAATGGATTTTAGATTGCTAGATTTCCATGAAAATGATGATTTTAAACAGGTGTTGTGCTGCAGCAAAAGCATTTGCTAGAACATTCCCAGTGAACACCACTGAGTAGCTGGCAAAACACCAAGCTTGATTTTTAAGAGAAGAACTTACTGATTAACATGTAATTTTACTGTTTAAAAAAAAAGGATTTTTTTCCCTCAAAAGAGTTGCATTCTGTACTTCAGTTCCTACCATGTTGAAGTTGTAAACTTCAAGTGACAGCATTCTAGTTGCTCTCATATAATTTCACTTCCTTCTGAAGGATACGAGTGAAGCAGAGACTTTCAGATAGCATTTCATTCATCTGTAACTGAGACAAAGGAGCTATAGCAATAGTTGGCCAAGGGAGGATGTCACTTGCTTCAGGGATTGCTGGTAGCCAAGATATCCAAGTGTCTTATTCTTCAGAGGCAGGAAGAACTCCTTTTGTTGCTGAACAGTTTTATGTCCACTAACTTAATGATATTCTTTCACTTTTTTTTTAACTCCAAGCTACACTGTGACCACTAGCTCAGTCCAGGAGCATAATGTATGTACAGGGGGAATGCAAAGTTACTTGTAGCAGCTTGAAAGCTGAGAGGTGTTCCATTCTGTCTGTGAGTGCTTCAAGTTCCCATAGAGGCTCTTGAAAAGAACCTTAAGTATTACTCGTATTTTTTTTAAACAAGAAGAGAAAACAAGCCCTTCTGAGATGACTATAGGAAAAATACAGGCAGGCAGAGTTATTTCTCTGTAGGGCCAGGAAATAGTTTCTCTGCACAAACTAAGAGGAAAATAGTTTTGCAACTCAGACTATCTGTCAAAGAGCTTCACCTGTATCTAGGACACTTGTTTGTGGCTAAGGCATAATGCAACCTGGCATTCTGCAGCCAGGAAAAAAAAAAAATCAGTAGAGAGACAGCAGAACCATTTACCTTTTAAACTCAACCCCAGAACTGCATGCTTAGCATGAGCACTCCCTCCACTCCAATCCCTAATACTTCTTGGTCCTTTTCTCTTATTATAGACCCTGCTCTGAATCCTGACCTAGAAACCTGGTGTTCACAGAAAACGAAGGAGACCTCACAAGTTTCCTCAAGTGCTCCTGCCCCCCATGCTGCCAGTCTTCCAGCCCACCTAACAGCCCCCACAGGCTGTCATTCTCTAGCACTATGTTGTCACTCCAGCTGCACTCTTTTATGGCAGTGGCTTTGTGCCTGCAGCTGGTTTCACACCTGAGGGCAGTAATGAACTGCTTCTGGCACAGTCTGCTGAAGTGGGAAGATGTTATTAACTTATATTATAGGTGAGGAACAGCTTGAGGGACTTAAACCCAGCTGCCCCAAAGTATGTAGGCATTTTGTATATAGCACAGTAAGGCACTTTGCACTTTTAAGGACTTGAGTTTAGTCATTTGTGAAAAATTGTAAGCTGTTATGTGACAAAAGAGAAGCTGAGTCTGTTCTCCCCACCGAGGAGATTTTTTAAAATCACTTGAGTCCTTCCTTCCAGGCTTGTGTTCTTAGGCTGACTACAAGGTTGAGTAATACAGAAAGAGTGCACACAATCATCTAATTTGCAATAGAATTTCTCCTATAAATGAGGACAGATGGGCTTTAAATAAGGGTGGCCTTGCAAATTATGAACAGCCTTAGTGATGCCTTTTCCTGGTCTTAAAATCAAGAGTCAAACATGGTTAGAAGGGAAAAAGGGATTTTACCTTGGTATTTATTTTAAGTATCCTTAGGTGCACTACATCCAGGTCGAATGCACCTCAGTGTACACTGCAAGAAACTTCTCCCCCCCACAAAGATCTGGTATAACATAGGTTTTACTAATTAGCATATCTATCATAAATTCCCCAATGAGAGGCTAAAATGAGCCCCCCTCCCCAGGGAACCTTCCCCTGGATGGTTCTATCTTAGTTTACAAAATGTGTTCTGGAGAGGACCTTGGTGTCTGGGGCACCCTGATCCCTAACTACGAAACTTCTAAAATGTTTAGTCTCCTAGCTTAACAAACAAGTCCAAGAATGTAGGCAAAAGCACTAAGGAATAGAGAAGCTGCAAAAAGGCACAAAAGGGGTTTAAAAGAAAAGGCAAAAAATCATCATGGCCTCATTAGGAACTCAGCTCCTTCTGAAGGAATCAGGCTTATGCAAGGTCAAAATAACTCCAAGTGTCCCAATCCCAAACATTTTTTTCCAACCTAAGGTGTTGCAACACCTTACAGAGAGGCAAGGGAGGCAGGGAACTACACAGTTTGCCTATGGAGAGAAACGAAGCAACCATTTGAAGGTCACTGCTTATTAGAGCAATTGACTGAACATTAAATCAGCAGGGTGTTAATATCCAAGGATTTTGGCTCCAGTCCTATAAAGTCCTTTTGCCAACTCCAGGTAGGTTTTCTGTATCTGCAACTTGTCACTTCCTTCCTGTTATTTCTTTGCAAGGGAGATAAAAATGTGAAGGACTTTGCTGAGCTGACACTTTATTTCTGGACAGACCTGCTTTTTGTAGAAGTTCATATTGAAGACACATCCAGGGTTCTTCCATTGCCAGCTCCTCCACAGATGACACTTATGCCCATCTTGGAGATCTGCTTTATGAACTGGCTGTCAGACACAATGTTTTCAGTCTGAAGTCACTTCTCCCCACATTCTACTCAATTAAAAAAACCAGCCACAAACCAAACAATTTGATGCAGTTATTACTGGTAGTAATAAACACTTCCTGACTCAGGGCTGGCTCTCCCTCTAGGTGGGAGAGCAAAAAGGTCCATCACGTGTGTTTTTGTGCTCTTCACCAGGAGGGGTCCTGCTGAAGGACCTTCCTGGGAAAGGGGAGCTCCAATCACTCAGCCCTGATGCTTCTTGCTGTGTGTCCAAACAGCTGAGACAGACAGAAATGTCAATTCTTGTGTAAGGTGATGTGAGAGAAGCATGACCAGACCTGAGATACTTTGCTGTCAATTTCCACAGGACAACACCAGAATGCAAAATTCTAATTTTTATTGCATTTTTATGACCACAGCTGCCAAATCCACATTTATCTCTCCTTTTTAATTTCCTCTATTATGAAAGCTACCCAAACAAGGTTACCCAAAGAGTTGCCCTACCAAGGAGTTTTCTGATCTTGTAGGAGTAAGACATAGAAGACTGGCCTTCCTCCTCATCTGTTCTGTAGCTTTCAGAAATTGCATCCTGGCTCTCTCCTGTAGCTGTCAGAAATTGCAGCTGTTATCACTGCTCTGCTGCTGTTAGTACTTTCATAGTATCCCACCACTCACACATGGATCTGCTGCCCTGGACTCTGAGCACACACCGAATGACAGTCACTGTTCTAAAGCGCTTGTGATCCACATAGATGAGACATGCCAGGGCTGAAAATCAACTGTAATTTGACAGAGAGCCTTGGAGTGACTTTATGATGTGTATCCCCTATCGCTGCTCTATGCCCACAAATTAACTTTGTGCCTTTCTGTGCCTTTAAACTGAGCCTGAGAGGGGGGAGAGAAAAAAAACTGAGTGAACTTTTCAAAACAATTGTTCTAGGACACAGATACACACTGCCCTGCTGCAGCAGCAAGAGCGGGAGGAAGCACCTTTTGTGCTTTCCAGCCAGCTTTCGGCTCCTTTTTCTCCAGAGGGAGACGGAGAGTTGAACTTTGTTTTCCTGGGACTTTGGTTTTTTCCCTTCTTCTCTTCTAGACTGTTTCAACATCAGAACACATCCTGAGAATTTTCCACCAAGGTCCTGGAAGTGGGCCCACACCGGCCCAGCTCTGAGGAGGAGGAGAGGGACCACACCTACAGAAGGACTGCAAATCTTCCCAGGTTTCTCTCCATAGCAGGAGGTTTCATTATTTAGCATTATTATCCTTTTACTGTGTGTTTGTTAAATAAATAGTTTTTATCTCTTTCACTTTCCTCCAAGGAAAATTTTTTTTCCCTGAACCTGGTGGGAGAGGGGTGGTTGTAACCTGCCTTTCTCACAGAGGGTATTTCCTCCAAATTTGTCCAAACCGGTACACAGAGGAGCCATACGGCGAAATCACTGTTTAAAGATGTTCAGTGCTTCACTAAATCATCCAAACAGTTTAGGTTTTAAGAAAAAAATAAGCAGGTTGGTTCCTCAAAGGCCCCTCTGGTGATGGATGGATATGTACGTGCCTTAGGTAGAACCTAAGACTGACTGTCTTAAAAGCTAAACCAAAGTTGCCTAAGGACTAGAGCGAGAACTACCAACAGAAATTAATCATGCTTCCCAAATGTGTCTTGTGCTTTCTTTGTTTTGATGGTAAATGATAACAGCAACAGCAAATTTGATCAATGGAAAGAAGTTATATTTAGTTCTTCATCTCTGATAGTTTTCATCTTGGTGTTTCTAGCAAAGGAAAAAGAAAGTAGTAATCTGATATCATGGCGGGTATGGTATTTGCCATGAGAAATTTTGTAAAGTTTTTTCCCTGTCATTCTAGTATTTAACAAGAGTTTGGTACTCAGGCTTTCACTTTGGCTCAACTTTAGACTTGAGCTGTAGTTCAGGCATAATATAGTTTCCAACTGTTATCATTTCAACTCCTGTAAAAAAAAAAAAAACAAAAAAAACCATATTAAAAAAGTTTATTTTTAGGCATCCACTTGCCTCTAAAATTGCTTTTGGTGACAACTATTGCAGGACATGACTGCTAAGGTATCTGCAAACATTTTACTGCCTGTCAGGCTAACTTGCTTTAACCATCCCGGGACAACAGCTTGAATTCTAATGAAGAGTAATAGGAACATGATGAAAATGCTTGTAGAATAGAGGATAAGCTTTCAACAGGTAAACAATTTACCTTTTGTCTTTGGTAGACCTGATTAACTCTATTTAAAAAAAGCAGAACCAATAAGTTAATAAATAAATAAACTAACCCTCCAAAACCCAGCAGCAGGTTGCTACATTAGCATGAATATTTCATGTTTGATCTGAGGATGCCCACACAGAATTTTATTTTGCTCTGGGACTTGCTGATTGTCTTAAGTAGAAAGAAAAAAAGCCACCCAGAAATTCTACAGAGCCTTACCTACACGTCTGTGTTCCTGGTATTTCTTGCAGGGACCGGTACCTCTTGCACATTCAGACCATCACTGCGCAGTGTGGAGTGCAGAAAACAACTAGAAAAAAAAAGTGCCATTTCCATTTGCACAAGACCAAAAAAAAGAACAAACAACGCTCAGCCCTCTCAAGCATTATCAATAATAAAAGGAACTGACAGCATCTGGCTTAGACTTGTCCATTTTGGGCAAAGGCAGTCCATGGTTTCAGCAGTTCTGAAAGGGAGAAAATGGCATGTGCAATCCTCAAAGGGCTGTGCCACCGCTCCCATGCCTGTCATGTGTCAACATACATTAGGTTTCCTTTTCTGCTGGGAAAGTGCTGTCAGACTGATGGCTCAGTGTACTGATGTCTACAGTGTTATTAGTGCTTCTGGGGGACCTGGAAGCCTGAAGTGCTGTGCTGTCTGTGATGATTTGGGGGACAGAGTGGAGGTTAATGATCATAGGGGTTTAAATCAGATGGTATGGTGGTGGTATCTTGGTTGTCAGGTTCCCTTTACCCTCCCAGCCCTTGCATTTCAATTAGAGTCAAATGGAGTTAATTGCTCTTTGGCCAGCTGTATTTACAGGACCACAATATCATGCAAAGGTGACACTGGTAGGGAAATTAAAGTGCAGATGCAGGTGAAAGGCTGTGATCACTGTCTTTGTGGCATTTGCTTTCCAACTCCCTCTTCTCTTTCGTGCTGTCTCCAGGACCATGTTTTGCCTCCTCTTCTCTACCCACTGACTGCAGTGATGTTCAACAGCAATACTGTTATTAAACAGCAGGATTGCAGAAGTCCTTTGAGGCTCCAGTATGGGTGAAGCTTTAATATTTTGTTAGGTTTACTACAAATGTGCGAAGGCCACATTTCTCAAGAGGAGATAATGATTCCACATCCACTTTAAAGACTTTTTAACACCAATATAATGAACCTGCAGGTCACAGAGAGTTTAGGCACCACTTTTTCATCATCAAGCTATTATTCTCCCAGCACCTCAAGTAAAAGAGGATGACTGACAAAGTGTCACACACAGTCTTACATTAGTAAATGACAGCACCAACACTTGTAAAGAAAAAAATATATCTTCTTTGCATGTTGGAGGCAGAAAACCTGCCAGTTTTAGTTGAGGACTTGTATGCTTAGGATTTGAGAAGTAAAATTATGAATATGCATTACGTAGACCTTATGCTCAGCACAGTCTACACATGCAATCAGATCTGACCTTGCAATGCTCTCAACTCCCTGAGGACAGATTTTTAGCACAACTAAGAAGCAGATACTGACTCCCCCTTTTTTTTCAGTGATATTTTGTCACTTAGCCATTCTTTCTGTTTTGGAAAATGTCATATCAAGTAACTTGATTTTGCTGGAGGGAGAATCCTTGGTGTTTAACACAAGTTACTAACTTCTTGTAAACAAGTGGGATACAGTAAAACATAGTAGAGAAGATTTAGAGCAGGAGTAAAGAGCAAAATGAGCACAAATAGATAACTATCATTCAGGCATTTTATATGGACAAAAGGACAACACACAGAGAGAGGTTCTTTGATGAGACACTCACAAAACAAAATAATGATACAAGATTGAAATAAATTGCAGGTTCAAAAAGATACACTGGGAGAGAAATAGCTCAAAAAATCTGGCGACTACCCTGGAGAATAATGGAGACAAATCTCATTACAGATTTCATGTGATGTTATCCTCTATATCACACATAGTGCAAGCAGGAACATGGAATAACTTTCATGAACTGTACTTGTATATTGTTATGTTTGACAAAGTATAGTATTAGGCAGCTACAGCATGAGTTAGTGAAATAACTTGGTAGCTGTGTTCACTCACACTGGCTGTTTTAATTTGAAAAATTAATAGCAAAGTTACAAATCATGAAATTGTAGAACAACTTGTTTGGAAAGGACTTTTGTAGGTCAGCTAGTTCCAACCCCCACTTCCCCAGTGCAAAGCAGAACTAACTTCAAATGAAAGGATGAAAAAAGAAGAATGTTCTGTTTTATTCTAGGGAATGCCTGACATGTTTTTCTTGTGAATTTTTCCATGACCTCTATTTATAGCTCATTTACTACCATTTCTGAAGTCTCCTTGCTGCAAGCCCTTGTATTTCAGACAAAAATCAGATAGACTGTACCTGAGCATTAATATTTAACACAGACTTATGGGAAAGGCAGTGACTAAAAGTGACAGCTGCATTTTACCAGAATGAAGATTGTGAAATGGCACCAAGGACTGTTTTATCCTCCTCTTAGTCTTAATTGCAATTCTTTCTGCACATTTTTTGTGTAATTTCTCTACAACAGAAGGATAGTCCTCGAAGCAAGAAGCAATTTGACGTGGCATGAGAGTGGCATTGTATGAGGAGCAGAGCTTTTTTTATTGTCACAGAAAATATTTAGTGTATGTCTGGTCTGATTGTGGCTTTGATAGACAGGAAGCTAGAGGCCATTTGGTGGCAAAGTTAATGTCACAAACTCTCCAGATTCCTCGATTCTGCTCAACAGATATGGAAAACCTGGTCCTTGGAGATGCTTCAAGCTTAGGGTACTCTTGAAAACCAGCTCTGCACATTCAGCTTTGCCTTGGTTGTGAGTTCAGGTTGTTGTTCTTTGGCGTCTTTGTTGAATCCTAGGGCCCTTTCAGGGAATACTTCTGGATCTTCTCTCTTCCAGCCTTGTCTGAGTCTTGCAAGAGCAATGCAGGCAGATAGATGAGCCAGCAAATACCTACTGCAGGTATGTCCATGGCAAGAAATGCCTTGGGTTCCCCCATTTCCTTCCTAAGGTGTCTTACCTGGCTGGCCTTTTGTCCCTCTGGGAGTGTTCCTGCAAAGCTGTCTGGCCAGCTGGTGACTTTGTTACCACAGTGGCTTAGAGATCAAGCAGATGCAGAGTGTCTACCTAACTCTGTTGTTACTTCACTTTAACTTTTAAGCTTTTTGCCTGTTTTACTGATAGACCAGGTTTATTGTCCGTGCTGAGAAATGAGGCAAAGCATAGGTTAAGTGACTTATTCAGTCACACACCAAGAGTGTAAGTGAGCAAGATACCGAATTTTCATCTCTGCATTTCTATTCCAGTACTTTACAATCAGGTCACAATTTAAATTCACTTCCAAATTGGGAGAGAAAAGCTGAGGATTTTCAAACATTTTCTTATTATCAATCATTCACATATTTTCAAGGCTGAGAAAACTGTGGAAGACAATTCAAATTGACAGGCATATTTCAGAACTGGTTACCTGACCTCCAAACTCTGACTTGCATGAAAATACACCCTTGCTAAAAAATCTGATCCAGACTTTTACCCTCCAGAGGTAGTCCTGATCTCAAGCCATTCCTGAGGATGTACGGCAACATCTCACTGTCTGTCAGCTTCAGGTTTGCTGCACATCTGCAGTTTTTCAGGCTGGAAAATCAAACCACTGCTATGAATGTGTAAATTCAGAAGTTAACAAACAGAAAAATGAAGTACAGCATACAGCAAATGATTTTGACCATTAATTCTGATATATGCTTGATCTGCTACAAAGATGATGGGCTTAGATCAGTGATTTGGAGCAGGGATTTGAAAGTTAGATTTTCACTGCAGAAAATAATAAATGGGAACAAAATATGAATAATAAGGAGCAGAGCAAACACATTCAGAAAGATTTGGATAATTCATTAGGCTAGGCCTGAGAATAACAAATATATTTCAATGAAGAGAGTTGTAATTGAATCCAGAAACTTCAGAGATGACCTGAGAGTTATCTTACAAAGTTGGTGAAAAAAACACCATTCAGTACCCACTGCATATTATCCTTCTATTTGTTGTTTCAACCCTGAATCAAATGGATGGCATCCACAGGCTCCTTTCCTTGCAGCATTTACTCAATACTCAGGCTTTTCAGAAATGCAGCACCACAAGCAAAGTTATATTTTTGGAGAGAGTCTGCTCCCGTTCAGCTGTGTGAAAAACAAACATTGGGATATACTCAACACCAGCTTGGAGGAGACATTGACTTTCTCTGCATGTGTAACTTGCTTCAGTCCTCTGCTGAACCAGGGCCAAAGGTATTAATACATCTTGACTAGGGGCATACTTGCAGAGACTGCTCGCTTTGAGTTCCAGGGCATTTTTAAGCATAAACCCAATGCTTTCTTTCCTTGAAAAGAGAGAGAAATGATAATTTCCTTTTTTAAAAACAGATGACCTCTTTCCAGACTATGGAAATGTTCTCCCAGGCGTCTCCTCCTGGGACAAAACTCTCATCATACTTGAAGAAAATATCTTGCAACCAGTGAGAATTGCCAGTGTAATCACAATAAGTAAACAAAACTAGATTCAAGTCAATAGTTCCAACAAACATCTGTGCTAAACCCAGTGTTAAAAGAGACAGGAAAACACACATTGAATACAGCAGGACTGAATTTCAGCAGGATGAAAGCACCAGCAAATTATAGCCTTCTGGGAAAAAAAAAGGAGACACAATCTGAATAGCTGGTATGAAAATGATGAGGACAGTGCTGTTTTGCAATAAAAATATTTGTCATAATAGTATATAATTTTAACTTGGAGTCCAAACACTGCTCTTTTAAGTTGGCATAAATCAAACACATTGTCTGTCTGTGCAATTGCTTTTTGCACCTGTCATGGTTCCATCCTCTTTTCTTCAGAGATTTTCCTTGACCAGGGAGCTTCTTTTGACAGATTGGAAAGGACAAACTGCTCCTTGGGTCACCCTTGCTCACATACAGCCCTTCTGAATAGCTGACATGTGCCAGTGTATAATCACCAAAGCTGTGTTTTCTAGAACATTCTGGTGCCGGTGGGCATTCTGCAATTTACTTCTGGACAGAGAACAAGGGTTTGACTGGGCTTCCTCCTGACTTATGTGTTTCTGACCATTTGTCTTTCAAAGCTCCTCGTAAGTGAATCTTCCTCCTCACATTATGGCCTCCATAATGGTAAATTCATTGGTTTCACCAAAACCTAACAATGTACAAGAGCAATTGGAGTGACCTCCAGCTGGTTTTAGATATAGCAGAGGCGTAGGGGATCACATCTACAGCCAGGATGAACTGTCTGGGTTTGAGAAGTGACATTCAGTGAAAGCTAAGAGCTCCTGCTCTCCCAACGACTCTGCTGCCCTCAGTGAAGCTTTCAGCATGGATGTCTTCCACAAGATTTCTCTCACTTACCATTTGCAACTTGATACATTTCTTTCAGCGTGAACTTTAATTATCCACTTAGTATCCTTTGTTTGCTTTATTTTTTTCCTAGATGCTCCCACAAGCTGTTACAATGAGAAAAACAAATGATCAGACCCTATTAATTTATTATTTACAAAAAAAATCACATTTTTAGCTGGACTGTTCTCAGTCTGTTGGCACTGCTGGTGTGGTTTCTCTGGAAGGCTGCAGCTGTGTTTCAGGAGCCAAAGAGCAGATATTATGTTATCTTCTTCCAAGGTGATTCATGAGGAAGGGCTGCTGTGTGAACGCTACAATTAGGTGGGGGCATTGTAGACATAGCACTGGAAAAAGAATAACACCTTATCTATGGCATGATAAATAAATTAAAACTGAATCTTGCTTTAAAAAGAATTTAAATGTATAAACCTATCCCACTATACTTTTGTGAGTATCCTGATAATGTGAATACGAAAAAAATATCTGGCTCTAGAGATCAGTTTTCTGTTTAAAATTAAGCTTTTCCTCCTCACCTTCCCCACCTTTTTCTCTTTTTTAAACAAACCGACCCCATGTGATTAGGCAACAGGAAACTTGTAAGCAAACCTCTGATCTCTACTATGGCATTTGCTCACGAACAATTCATGCTCAGCAAATCAAAATCTGCTTTTCCTGTATATGTAAGCAATTTATTTGACAGATGGGTCATCTTGAAGAAAAAAAAAATTAAGAAAAGAGTAAAGGATTTAAAGTGAAGGAATTCATATGCATAAAGAGGTCGATGTGCCTAGAGGGCCCTACTGCATTATCATGGCTGAATGGTGTCACATACTGTGGTGATTATTGGGAATGTCTGTGAGAAAATTGTTGTTTGAGGTCAGAGCAGTGTGTTGCTGAAGCACAGAGTTAAATGAGGAGAGATATGGAAGCAGGTGTCTAACTTCATTTTAGGCACCCAAAGCTATTCTCACCTGCATCTCAAATGGCACTAGAGGGCTGGTTAGGCACTTGAACTCCTCTCTTGGCATTTTACCCAAGCTCACACAAGAAAAGTCTGACAGACACTCGAAATCACATCTTTCAGATCTGTGTGAATATTTCTGAACAAGCAAACTTTGTACTGAAACAGGCTATTTATGAGTGCCTGGTTTGAAAGCTGGTAATGTTCTTTAACTGGATCTTGTTACTCATCACACATACACACACGCGCACACACACACACACATATATATATAAATGTATATATATATACACACACACATGTAAGTACATGTATATATATGCACATGTATTTTTAAAGCAAGCTGAATAAAGACAGCAAGCTGCCATCAATGAAGAAACTTTACATCCACCACACAGATCTCTGCTGTCACTTATGCAAATTGAGTGACTGATAAAAGCAGGTTGGTAACTTCTCCCATCAGCTAACACTAGAGAGGGAAATGTCCCTTTGTTTTGTTTCCTTGCAGATGAACTATTGATAGCTTTTGGCAGATGACATTATTTGAAGGTCTCCTTTGAAAGACATTTTATCATTTTTTTTCAGTTTTGACTAGGAAGCGGCTTTTTCAAAGGAAACTTGTGCAGGTTCTTGCCCATTTTTCACTATTTTTGCAGCCAGAAAGTCTGTTTTCCTCTTTCGCATGGTAATTTTCCTCTCTACTTTTGCTCAGAAGTGTTTGGTCCTTTGTAGGGATACCTAACTTTTGCCCCGCTTCCTGCTGCTTTTCTGAGCCTGATACCCAGAATTTTACTCCCTTTCTTGCCTCTCCCTGCACCTGAATGCCAAGTACTTACATTCCCACAAGGGGAATGGAGAAAGCAAGACTTCCCAGAAAGCATGACTTGAGCCATATCTGACTCCAGACTTATTCCCATCTAATGTGGAAAAGAATCTGTCTTCTAAGCTTAATTGTAATTGTTTTTGTGGTTGTCTGACTGAGAGGCAAATGCAAACCATTATATCAACAAAATATAAAAGCCATTGCCACCAGCATAATCAACAGTTCAGATACTCGTAGTTCCTCTTTGTCCTTCTGCCACATTACTGATGATTCTGCAAAGATTCAGAGTGCCCAGAGCTCTGTTTCAGAATGCCCAGAACAGGGCATGCAAGCTCTTTTTTTGCCTTTGTTTTACCTCCTTTTCATAAATGGACATGTCTGCATGACAGAAAGAAAAATCCTGCAGAAATATGGTCTAATTATGAAGGAAGAAAGTACAGCTCTAAGACCAAATGCTCTTGGGTAGAGCATCCATCAGGTTCTGCCATCATCTGCCATGAGAACCAAAGGCTGCCAGACACTTACTAATTCTTTGATCTCAGCAATGCCAGTTAAAGCTTTCCCAGTTTGTAGTTCTGGATTGCAAAGCCATCCTTCCTGCTTATCTCGCTCCATTGGTCTGACTCTGCTACTGCCAGACTTTGTTTGTGCAGCTTTTTCCAGGTTTAGGCACTTCACTGTATTTATGATGTTTTTGTGTAGCCTAAATTCCCTAAAAGAAAAACATTCTAGTCAAATTGTCATCTGTTCACAGAATGTAAATAAAAAAAGGGAAAATGTGGTAATTTGGGTGGATCAATCACAGGCTGTTAGCTTTGATTTGGGGGCATCTGTACTGACCTCAATAATATGGGATTGAAGCATAATTAGTAGATACCAAAGGTAAAACAAACAAACAAACCACCAAAGCACGCAGATGTGATGTGGAGATATTGTGAGGGAAATTCATTGGTCCTTATGCAAGTTATTTGGTCTTACTATAAAAAAATGCACCTCTATCCCGTGTGAATTTCTCTCATTTCTGCTTCCAGCTATGAGTTAGTCTTATGTTTTCCTCCATTAACATAAAAGCCTTTTAGGTATCCAGTATTTTCTGGCAATGGAAGCACAGTTTGTCAGGTTACTGTTTTTCCTTTTCTCAAATAACTAGATTGAAGTTTTAAACTCCTTTTTTACTGTGAAGGTTTTTTCATCCCTCAACTTTTTTGGTTACTTTTTTGCCCTGTTTGAAGGAATGTTTTTTAATGCCATCATGGAATAGTTGGCATTTTTCAAAATGTCACAAACTACTTTGAGGGTATATTGCATTTTCAGAAAAAAAATAGTAAAAGACGTTAAAATTACAATGAAAACAACATACATTCTTTTCCCCAAAACATGCAACATGAGTCCAGTATAGTGAGTAAGTTGAAAATATGTTTATGTGAGAAGTTTTCTTTACTGGCAGAGTATGATCCTGATATATCAAAATGTCTGTAAAGGAGCCAAAACATATTCACAAGTTGAGTTATAAAAAATGAGATAATGGTAATCACAAGTCTTAAAATTGCAAAGGATATTTCTGAACAAATTTTTGGAAAGTGGTAAATGATTATGGTAACTGACAGAGACTTCTCCAACAAAGACAAAGTGATTTTATGTCTGTAATGTTCAGAATGTGCTGTGAACATTTATGAAGTGTTCATCAGTTTGGGCAATGTAGAGTGTATATTAGTAGAGGTTATCATAGCAATAAGGATAGACTATTGCTTCCTAAGTTGGACAACTGCCCATGGAAAATATCACAAAAGACCTGCTAATATGACAGGTTTAACATCAGGTAAAGCAACTATGAGATCTAATTTCTGAAAACATGGATATACATATTGTCGTGGCTATGCTTTTAACTTGGCATAGATACTATTAAAAATAATATAATTTGAAGGAATATTCTTAAGTCTTTTCACAAAAATAAATGCACTTAGAAAACAAAAATTACCTAGAAAAATCACTGTCTTTAAGGTCAAAAGATAAAATAAGCGGCACAGAGCACCACCAACCCTCTCTGTCCCTGGCCCTTTGTAGTGATGCCATCCTAATGAAATGGCTCAGCTGCTGAGAGTTACATTCAATTAGTGCAATTTGATCTCTCTGATACAATTAAAATCCAAGAAAAATACTAGGAGAAAGGGCACCTGTAGAGCTCGATGTTGAGCTTCTCAGAAGAACACTAATAGGAGCAGTGAACCTGAATTACCCACATACAGCACAGACTGTTTGTAAATCCATTTATTCCAAAGCAATTATTTGATGGTGCTAGTATTCCTTTGAGATTAGAGCAGAAATGCTTCCAAATTGTATCTCTAGAAGATATTGCTGCAACCGTAGCACAAAGCTGAGGTGAGAATTTTGTTTCAGGTGCCAGCTTCAATCACGATTAACTGCTAAGTTTCATCTATTGCAGATGTACTACGAGGTCATTAAAGTCATTTCAGAAATGTCTCCATCCACTCAGCCATGCCAAATGCCAGCTGTTTATGAGATAGGAGAACTGGATCAAAATGATTTTGATAGTGTGTCCAACCTGTGATAGGAGTGCAGTTTCAGAGCTCTTTATCATATTAAAGCCCAGCTTAGATTGACAGTGTAGAAAATCACCCATGACTTTGAGAAGCTGCAGAATAATGTTTCACTTCAACAAACATGAGGTATTTGTCTAGTCACACGTTACCTATGGGTTTGGAGAGGATTTAACCCTGCACGAGCCACTAGCTGCTTATGCTGTGTTAAAAGTCCAAATTGTATCCAGGTCTGGGAAAAACGGAATGTAATGTGGAGATGGATAGATCAGTCTGCCTAGCCTCCTCACTTAAAAGAGAGGATGGAACCCACTGGGCAAAGAGAAGGCACGAGCAGGGTTTTTTTTGCAGTATAGCACCATATATTGAAAAGCAGGAAGGTACATTGAAGGTCATCTGATGACAGCTTGACAGTACTCTACTGTTTTTCAGCTTTCTGCCATCTCTCTTGGTCTACATGCTCAGGTTGAAATAGGACAGGGATTACCAAAAAAGAGGATAATAAAATTAAAACATAGCAAGATACCTGCTCACTTTCAAAGACAGCCTTAGTAGATATCCCTGGCTTGTAAACCCAAATGTTCTTACAGATTTTCTCTCAGTATACTGTACCAGGCAGGAATCATTTTCCTGAACTGTCATCTTTAAAGTTTTGTGAGCCACTAAGGGTTTGTGAGATTAGACACTAATACACGAGAAAACTACTGCACAGTGCTACATCCAGGTTCCCTATTTCCCCCCAGTAAAATAATGTGTTTGTGATGAAAATGACAGCCCCTCAATTTGCTGTTCTACAGAATGACATGTTGCAAAGAATCCCCAAAAAAGAACACATGCTGAAATACCCAAAGTGCTCAGAAAAGGTGAAACTTGTTTTTTTCTTTTTATTACTGAAGGAAAAAGGCCTTTCTGTTTTGCTCTACTTAATATTATCTTTCCAACTGACAGAGCCCCTCCTCACTGCAGGTTACAATATTGTCTTAGAGAACCAGATGGGATCCATCCAAAAGATATTTTTGCCTAATATATTTATTGGCATCTTTCATTACATAAAACAGCTCCCTGTTTGTCTTTTTCATTTGTCTCCTTTAACCTGTGCAGGCACAATACGTTCAAAGGGTAAAGCAATAGCACATGTTTCTTTCATTCCTGTGACATGGATGTTTGTACCATAGATCAGCTATTTGGAGGAGAATAAAGGAAAAAACGATGGTGCCTCACTTGCTTCTGCAGTAAAATACGTCACACCACATCTCAGCCGCACGATAAAAAAGACAAATTTAGTCATTCTCAGGAAACTCCAGTGTGCCGTGATGCATTTGCTTTTGGCAAGGGAAAAAAGTGAGAACTTAACAACTTCTCTGGCCATTTTGCTCCAAAGAACGAATCCACAGGAACAAGCTGATTCTGCCAACACTTTCCTCTAATGCAGGCATAGAAGATAGCTTGCTAGACTTTCCACTTTTTTGCTTGTTAGGAAGAGATTGTTGGAGGGCTTTTGACAATAAGTGGCAAGGATTTGGAAGGTTATATACACAGCTGGTGTAAATTGTCCAGACTCTCCCAAAGTCAATGAGTGCTGAAATGCATTTGTAGGTTCCATCTCCTATCCCCCTCTGAGTCAGATTTTACTTGCAAAAGACTGTAACTAACTTCTTCGGTAAAAATATTAGATTTTGTTTCTACACCTGTAAAATTTACCTAAACTTGTTTGCCTGCATCTCAGGGGCACTGTAAGGTTGAATTAGTTAAGCAGTGTACACTCTGAATTCCTTGAATAAAAAATGCAGCAGGAATGCAAAACAGTGAGAATCCAGATCTCCTAAATTCTGCTTACTTTGTTATAGTAATTCTGGGTAAACTAAACCAGAGAGCAATGCACTGGCAATAACTCCCCATAATCCTGTGTGAACTATTATTGGTCAGGGTATAACAGATGATATCCTGCAATTCACAGAGGTACTGGCTGAGTACTATCATATTTATAGATATTACTGTAGCCACAGAGATAGGCAGTTAGGTTTAGAAGTCCTTGATTAGTTCCCCAGTGTTACCCCTGGCTGTAGAGCTGAAATAAACAAGTTGCTCCAGGTGATATTATAGCACAGTAATGAGGTTTAGATGGCAGCTGTAGCAGCTGTGGTTGCCCTTGTTTTATTCTTCTGATTAACATATACAGGTTATTATAGCTAAGGTGATTTGGGCCCTTATTTCTGTCTTACACTTTCCTAAATTCTTTTACTGTGGGATGAGAGACTTGTCTGCAAAACTCTAGACTGAATATCATTATCACTCTTATGTTTTTCCCTTTTTTTAAAATCTTGTTCCCAAAAAAAAAGATTAACCAGGATGTGCCCTTACAGCTCCAAGTAAACTGATATTACTAAAAGTTTATGAGAAGAAGCAACATGGTTAGCATGGGTAATTGGAACCTTTGACGTGGATCATGTCTCTGTTCAAGCAGACCATCTTCTGACATAAATTGACTAGACTGGTCCACCTGCTGCCAGTTTGCTTTTATGCACTGTCATGGAAGCTTCTTTCCCTCTTTTGTTATCCTCTTCTACCAGTGTATCACTTCCATTTGTGGTTTTTCTCCCACCACAGCTGAAGACTTGACTCATTCATTACCTGTTATGATTGATTCTTTACCTATACATTGATTATTAGAGTAGGGCTTAGAGGGGAGTAGAGGTAAAACCATGGTTATGTACTAATCGTGTTTTCTTCTTGTTTCAGAAGCTGTTAGGCCTCCACTTAGTGGGCAATCATTGCACAGTTAGGCAGTGAGAAATAGGAACAGATGATTGATAGACACAAACCTTGGAGCAAAAGTTCCAGGTTCAATTGCTTTCTCTTCTGGAGGAAGAATCTGAAAAGTTATCCAGTTGCTCCTCCTCTTGTTATCTAAATCAATCGAACCAAACCAAAACTAGAAAATGTTGTATGATGGATGCTTATTGAACTTTTTTATTCCTGGAAGAATTAGTTGTTATGCATTGAAGTTGCCTTTGTAATAATTTTCCCTTTTGTACTTCAAGCATTTTGAAGAGTTAAACATCCCTGTATTTCAAAATACGGTGAAGACTTGATAAATACTGTATAAATAATAGGATTGTCTTCAAAGATAAATAGGCTGTTAGCTTTCCACTGTTGAAGAAAAAGAACAGTTTGGGTCCATATGAAGAATGGGTGGTGTTTGAGATTTGCTCTTTCTTGCAACTATTTATCTTCCTGCCATATGGCACTTAATGGTAGAAACCAAGGAAAGGGTTATGAAATTTGGGAATGGGACAACCAAAATCTCACATGCTTTAAAAAAAAATTCATAATTTCAATACATTTTAAAAGGCACTTTAAAGTCATTATGGAATCTCACAGCTGTAGCATAATTTCCAGTTTTTAATCTTGTTTTACAACTTAAAACAATCCTCCATTAGTTCCTGAACTTACACTTTATCATTCAATAAGCTGTTTTAGTAAAAGGGTGGAACCAAAATAGTAATAATATACATTACAAAGAATTGCATACATTGAGACCAATTGTTACAGTACTTCATCTCATCTTTGGATCTGAAAATATGTATTTTCTGTAAATGATAATTCCACGTGCAGAAGGAAATTAGATCAAGTGGAGGAAATTAGATCAGAACTTGCAAGAGAGGAGGAGAATAATGTTCTTAGAAGAAAGAATTGGGTAGCTGGAGTCACTTCCAAGGGATGTGGTCAAGACAGCATTGCTACACACATTCAAGAGTTAGTTAGATAAGACATTAATGGAGATTCTAAATTGAATTGTCTGTAATAGCTGTAGGCTCTGTCTGCAGGAAGCAAGTGTTTTTCTTGTTTGACTTCACTGATTGCAGTGGTGACAAGTAGAGACTGACAAGGGATTTGTTGTGTTTTTGGTAACATAAATTTTAACATCAGGCAATTTGAAATAACTACACTGGGAGTAAAATTATGTTTGACTCAAGTAGGAGGAAGACTCCTTAGGACAGCAATGAAAAAAGAACTTTAAGCACAAATAGGTCAAAGCCAACTGATTTTCAGTTTAATGGAAGGTTTATCTTCTCTATAGCCAAACCAAGAAGGAATAAATTCTGAAAACAAACCACTGTGGACAAAATGCAGGATTCTTTTACATCTTACAGAAGGATGTTGGCATAAAGGTAAAATGAAAATGTCTTCATTTTGGCTTACCCATTTTCCCTTATCTGAAAGTATAAACAAAATGCACAAAAACATACAGAGATAACTGTGAAATAATATAGTTTTGCATGTGGATAATGAAGGAATGTAAGTTACTAGGTACCACTTTGCTTCCTCATCTGCAGATTAAGAACATGGCAAAACAAGTAATTAGAAACAGCGGTGGTTCTGACCTAGAATGGCTTCCTTTTAAAAAAAAAGATTATTTTCCTCTCTGAGAATGAAAACAGATTTGTTAAAGTTTGAGAGAAATGTGATAGATTTTGTCTTGTTTCATTTCACACCTCAGAGCTGATTTAACTATAGCATATAGGAAAATGTTGTCTCTGGCCGAGATAATATACAATCCATGCAGAATCACAGCACTGAGAATCACTGGCCATCTGAAAATACCTTTTCGACTTATCTTACATATTGATTAATCAGTTAGCAGGGGAGGTAGATTCCATTTGTTATTTACTTACAAAAAAAATTCACCCTTAAATTAAGCCTTTGACAGACTGAAGCCTTTCCTTGAATAAATTGCTGGCAGTGGGAATAACTCCTGTGTTTAATGTTGCAGACTAATCTGGAGTCCACACTTGTGTGATGCTTTACGTTCATGTCAGTGGCTAAAGCACAGGCAAAACTTGGGGGAAGCCTTGAGACAGCCCAGTTCTCAGCTTGTATTTAGGCTCCAGGCTGATCAATTTTCTTCATGAAGGCCACACTCAAACTGGACCAAGCCTCAGACTGCACTTGAGCAAGATTGCTCATGTTCACCCAGGGCTGGGTCATGCTGGCTGCAAGAACTGTGCTTGGCTGAGTTACCCAGCCACAGGGATCATGATCCTGGCACCATCATACACTTGCTGTGAGCCCAATCTACAGCTGGGCCAGGAGTGAATACAGAAAGGAAATGGGCAAAGGCCATAAAAAAATGTAACTCTCCCCTTATCTCTGCCCTTTGTCCCATGGTAGAGGTATAATGCAAATTAAAGAGGATCACTTCTGAAGTATGTTTTTGTGCTTCATTCTCAAAACAGGGTGAGGGATTTCTTCAGAAAGGTGAAATTCCTCTGTCCAGGACAGATTTTCTGTTGTAGTGTTATCTGGTAAGCAGGCAGAAATGGACACACCTCCCACCTCCTGCTCAAAGTTTATTCTCTCTCCTTTTGCAAAGCTATTTACCTACTCACTAAACTTCCTTCTGCAAGACTGAAATATGCCAGAAAAATACCTACATACTATCCATCCTCCTATGCTTGAGCTTAATGTCCCACTTCAATCTCATTTTGTTGTCTGTTCCTTTAATCCAATCCATCAGAGGTGCTTTCTGAGGGGTTTCCCAGCAATATATTCCCATTTCTTCTACCAGAGCCAGCAATAAAGTTTGCCCCCTATGAACTCAGGAGGCCTGGTTACCCTGTGTCACAAAAATAGGGAGGGAGAGAAAATTAACTTCACTGAAGTCAACAGAAATCCTGGGACACAGGCAAGAATAGATTAATGATTCTTCAGTATTTTTAAGTAGAACAGAAACTATTCATATTATGTGGAGCAAGAGAGCAGTATTAGAGAAGAAATATTGGTTAATAAAAATGGCTATAGCTACATGCAAGCAAATTAGATGCATTTCAGTTAATCTGAATTCTTAGGAGCTCAGCCATTGAAGTCTACTGTTAACATTTATCAATAATAACTACAATAACAATAATTATTAATCAGAGTAGTTCTGATTAATTATATACTCTGACTGTATTTTAAATGCTTTTTTTCTTTTTTCCTCATTCTTCTCACAAAAGTAACTTATCTACCCCTTTCATTACTGCTGGCATTTCACATACACACACATATATATGTATTAAATAATAATAAAAAAAGAATTTTTTCCTTCATTTTAAACAGCTTTTAATTTTTCTAAACATGTTACATAGCAAGGTGCTTTACTGTGGTTTGTAGTTAATGTATATTTCTGCACTTAGCTCTTAATTTCCTGCACTTTATCCACTGTACATACCCACTTGCTGCCAAAATCACCATTTTGCATTTTAGTCTGAATGGTTTCAAGCTGGTTAGGTTTCATTCCCCTGCATTCTGGAAAGTAGCGGGGGAGAGAGCTTCTTTTCTTTTAATGCTGGGAGCATAACTACAGTACTTGAAGCCTATGGTGAACCAAGTGGGCAGAGTCATCATTATCACACTGAGTCCCAATTTTAACATCTCATGATTTGTCGAAAATTCAAGATATGCAGCAATCAGCCTTCTGTAGTTAAGCAGTTTCAGCAAGATTGCCATAGAGCAAAATGCAAAGGAATTACAACTCCTCGGGCTGAACATTTTCACAGAGAGTTCTTAGGGGTTTTGTCCTATTCCTCAGGAAGTTAAAATCCAAAATAACACAGTTGGCACTGACATCTGTGAAATACTTCAAAGGGCTGGAATCTAACATGACAGATCTCAAGGTCCTTAACTTAGTTCTTGCTCAGACAAACTCTTCCACGCTCACCGGTGGGAGGCTGCAGTGGAGTGAGGAGTGTCTGAGCAGTGCTCTTTGAATGACAGCTCAGTGCTCTGCTGCCCTCAGGCCTTGGTCAATGCTCAGGAATCCTGGATGCACAGCTGCACTTTCCTGTCAAACAGGGCAGGATGGGCAACCCAGTGCTTGTCTGGACTGATACCAGTGATGGGTGTCCCAGAGCACTGCTTCCCATCCTCTGCCCATCTCCCGTGGCCTTGTGGTGCCAGCACTATAGCACTGTACAGATGTTTGTGGAGGGCTCTTTGAGAGGCCCAGCCTTCTGTTCCTGAGGTTAAATTGCAGCCAAGGGAAAGCCCCAGACAATAATATACCACTGGGGGGACTTTGAGTGCCCCTTGCTTGCCCCACACCCTCCTCACTGCTCTCACACGGGCACAGTCTGCAAGCTGCTCCCAAACCTTACCTTATGTCACCAGGCCTCAAAGTCCTAAAATGTCACCCAGTTTCTCTCCTTACTCCTCACGGGCCGGGGGAGTCTTTACTATGCTTTTCAATGTCCACCCCTCCAGAAGCACTAGTGAGTGCTTGCTTACTCTCTCTGTTCTTTACCATCTCTAGCAACTTGTCCCTAGTCTGAGACCCTAGTCTGATAGCTATGATGGGGGAAGTAGTGGAGAAAAAGGAAACCAAAATGTTGTGAAATGCTGGGAGAAAAGGACTGTAGGAGCAAGCTGGTGTTGGCCACATGGCCAGAGCCACTCCCAGAGCCACAGGTCAGGAATTCAACCCGCGGAGCTCTGAGTAGAGCCCATGAAGCACAGCTGACTGGCGGGGACAGATCTTCCTCACCTCCCATGGGAGCAGGAGCCACCTCATGAAATGACTTCATGAGAGGCAGCTCACAGGAGTCTCCATGGTGGACACTTTACCAAGTGCCAGACTGGTCAGCTCATCCAGGTGTGCCACTGGCCCTTCAGAGCAGAGAAAATTGAGGCTAATTTCACAAATGCCTCTCTCCTCTTTCCCTGACTGGAAGTGATCACCAAACACGACTCTGCAGACAAATGATTTCTGCCTCTCAAAGCCTTGGTGTTGGGCTAGTTTACAAGAACATTTTTTGCCAACTCTAGCTGTCCAACAATCAGAGCTACAAGGATTGTTTGGCTTTTCAAACCAAACAATATGAACTATAACACAAGTTGTGCTGTCTCTTGCTGTGTTGCTCGTTCCATTTTCTGAAGCAGGCAAATTTCAGCCCATCCCTTTAGCAAACCAGTCCTAAAAATTGGGCTGCACTCAAGCAAAAGACAATTTTTTTTTTCATTTTGTGTGTGTAGGTTAGAAAGGAAGACCTTCAATTATAAGTCTGAGACAACTGCTTATGGTCAGTTCCTCATGAGGCAGTTTTCATTTGATGAAGGAGCTCTCTGTCTAGACTGGCATCTTTTTTCTTCTCAGGGCGATTGCCTGATGCAGGGTCAGGCTGTTTTGGGGTTACAATTAAGCTATCTCACTGTAAACCCAAAGCAAATCCAAATCCCCAAACCCTGGCTATGCATTCCACACTACCCGCAGTGCACCCAGCTGTAAAGGAGTGTCCAGGCATCTGAACTGGGCAGTCACCAGTGGCTGCACGTGCTGCCCGTCCTGTAAGTCCCTTCTGTGCTGTTGGCTGAGTTACTGGCCTGCCCTGGCTGTGATGATAGAAGGGATTTTGATGAACTTGGTCAAATGTTTCCTCTCTGGTATGGAAAGTATTAACTTTCAACTCACTCTCTTCTTGCCTGCTAAAGTGATGGGGTTTTTTTAATAAATATTTTCTTCCGAAGGCAAATTTGTATTAGCTATAAGGTTCTTAATAGATTCCCTCTCTTGTTTTCCAAAATCAATTAGGATATTAGGGGTAATGGTTGCACTGATTTATAACTGTAAATTTTTGAGGATGCAGAGCATCATAGGCCCGTGAAATCAGGGAGTTTAAAGCTATTGGCTTCAGTAGGTTTTCACTATACAAAAATAAAAGTGCATAATTTCATCATAAGAAAGTAAGTACAGGTGTCAGTACCTTTCCTATGCTATTGGGACATTAATATTCATAGGAAAGAAAGATTAAGGAAATACACCCTATCAAGAGCTTATTGCACTGGATATAAATTACATTCAATTAAAAAGCTTTTGTTGTTTTCTTAAAACACAAAATAAAGAGCAAATGCATTTCTTTTCAGAATCCATAAAGAAGGCATGGGATACTTAAGAAAACAATTTGCTGAAGACTCATTAGGTCAAAGCAGCTCTTGGAATTTTGCCTCTGGCTCTCTAATGATCCATGAAACTTGAATTCAATAAAAAATGATTTAACTGTAAAGTAGTTGAACTGAGCCGACTTTTGCTTGCTTGGGTATTTTTTAAGCCCTTTGATGTGTAAATAATATTTGTTTCTCTTGGAGTTAAAGGTTTTCCATAGAAATATTACTGAAATGCTTTGAGATATTTTGGAGCCATATTGACCTTTGTGCCTTTTTTCCACTGACAGTATCAGGTACACCCAAAATCCAATAGCAGGAACTTACGGGATATGCACAATGAGGCTGCTGGTCTTGAGAGACTTCTGAAAGCTCATACATTAGACTCTCACTTTCCAATCCATTAATTCTGCTGTTCTCTGCCTGTTGGGAGTTTTGTTTTGTCTTGTAAGAATAACAGATCACTGTTGAAGCTTTTAAGATTTGTTACCAGGAGAAGCTGCTGTGCAGACAGTGTGTCTCCACTAGCCTGGCACTTTTGGCTGCCTAATTTTCTTTTTTTTCCTGCTGGTTTTTGTTTTGTTTTGAGTTTTTTTTTTTTGCTAATAAAACATTATTTTCAAGAATGAGCATTGGAGATGTCTCTTTTTCTCTTGGACTTGAACTGCACAGAGTGATGTTTTATACACTGACCTGCCAGAGGATGGCACGGTATGTCGGAGCACTGCACCTGCCACTGGAGAACTTGGGCTGATTAAACTTGCATGACTGGGGTTGCCCTGCAGACCCCTCTAGGCAGATGTCTGGCAGCAGCTGACTTAGCACAACTTCACACAAACTCTTCCACCCTTAGGAAAGCTCCTCCTGGAAGAGAACCTGTGTGAAATTTCCTGGGGCAGATTTACCTTAGGGCAAAGCGTTATGTCTTGTGGCTGCTTTGCCTTTCCTGCTGGCTGCAGTTGTGCCTACATCCAGTGTGTAAAAAACCTACTGGTTCCTAAATTTGCACACTGTGTAGACATTTTGCCTAGAAAACCGCAGGATGCTGAGACACTGTGCGGTCCTGTGGTGACCACAGCATGGTAACCAGGCCAAATCTGCTGCAGATCTGAATCTCTGGCCCTGCCTTGGCTTCTAGGGAAGCATTCTGGCTTACGACAGGAGGGAATTGGTTTCATAGGCTTGCACTGCCAGCCTGACTACATATTTGGTGAGTATAAAGAGTCCTAAGTGTAGCTTATTCAGACATTGTTACAGGATTTATCCTTACAGAAAAGGTAATGTGTAGAAATTGGTGTGTCAGCTGGTGTAAAAAACCTACCTAATAGGGAACAAGAGCAAAATATTTTATTAGACTATTGCACACAAAGGCATTCTCACAGGGCTAAGAAGACCCTCATGGCAGGTTATTGCAGAATACCTTGAGGACTGTAAATCCACATCTATCTGCACACTAACTTCCCCATCCATCCACATGAGTTCATTGCACATGACACTGATTTTAGAGTAGAACTCCCCATTGGCTTTTATAAACATAAAAATCAGTCCCCTGATTTCCCTGCTTTGAAGACCATTCTCCAGATATGGCATATATCTATCCTTTATTCTTATTTATGTTTTAGTTTAGTGTGGTGTAAACTACCTTCCATCCAGGGATTGCTAAGCACTTTGCAATATTCAGTTAATAAAGTCTCAAAACACAGGTAAATAATCACATACCAAAAAAACGTGATGGGTTTGTGATTATTCAAAACAGTCTTATGGTGAGCCAATGTGCCTGTATTTTTCACTTCCCTCCAAATTCTGACTTTCAGAAAATCAGTAAATAATCAGATCAAATATTCAAATATACAATTTTCTTTTAAGAAAGAGGGGCCAAGAGAGGTGAAGCGCAGGCTAACCGTGTGCAAGTGGAAAGCCTCCTAACATGCAATGATTTGTTCTCATGTCTGACCCCAAATGAGTGCAAATCATTATATCTTGTAAGCTAAGGAGATCACTCAAGCGTGTTCACAGTAAATACATTTCCAGATATTTCATACTCTCATTTATCAGTTGGAAGAAAAAACCCAACCCAACCACCCCTGCTCCTACTGAATTGCATTTGAGTAGAAGCAATACAGATTGTGAATTTTCTATTAAATTAAGGAGAATGGGTGTATTGAAATACAATATTTAGAAATTTGAGAACAGGGAGATGATCGGTCAGGGCTTCTGATTTATATCCATCTAATCTTGTACTGGCTGAAGACCTGGGTGAGGTAAACTGCTGAGATGAGCACTGACCTGAGCCTTGTCTTGCAACTGCTGTGCTTACCTGGGGAGGGACAGAGTGAGATTTCAAAAATTCCCCATTTCACCTGTGTAAATTGGGAATTTCTTCCATTCCCATCTTAAGGGTGTCTCCATATCAGTTTGGTTGTGCTGTAATGGTTTAAGAACCAGCTGCTCTGTCTATTAGGGCTCTCCATAGATGGCTTGGTTGCTTTATCAAGCAAATTTCTTCTGTTTCTCTTCTGTGAAATAATGCTGGATGCTGGAATGGGAAAGTGAAATCTTTGTACATGCCTATGTCTTTGCACAGGACTAGAAGTCTAGTCATGCCTTGATTTCCCATTGTGATTTGGGAACTGAGAAATGCTGCAAGGTCCTACAACTTAGCTGTGGTCATCCATTTCTGTTCTCCTACCTACATCTTGCAATGAATTTAATATACTACCCTACATCTTTCAAACACTAATAGGTTTCATTCACTGCTAACTTAGTGTGCATCTGAGCAAAAGGGAAAAAAATACAAAGTTATGATACTTGGTTATCAGTGGTTTAATAGTGCAGTTATATTAAGCTGTTAAATACCTTCCACCCTCCATAAATATCTTCTACTTTCCACAGTGTTTTAGATGAAAAAAATGGTTGGATTAGAAAACCTGTGGCATACATTATACTTCTAGTATTTTACTTACTATCTGGAGCTGCTCCCTGTCCTCCTTAATATCTTTGCTTGCTTCCCATGTGTAAATAACTTATTTTGTGACTTTTCCTGTTTTTTCACAGTATCTTAACAGTGTTGGGATCTTTCTGCCTTTTCTTTACATGGCTCTCCAGTGACCAGGATAGGAGAAGGAAAGAAATTCAGGCAGGAAAACCCCATATTTATTGAGCTTCCACCTTGGGATAGACTGGAGCTGTCTCAGAGATCATCAGAGCCTATTATTCATGTGCATTTCTCATGGGATTCATTTAGACTTGGAGGAGAGAAACTCATTAGATAGGTCTTTATTGAAGGTTTAGTCTTGTCTCTAGAATTGATCCTTACTAAACTTTCACGTTGCATAAAATCCCTTGTTAGAATTCACCTGCTTTAATTAAGAGTCTGTAGGCTGGTGTTTAAATGCTGATTTCAACTTGGCTGGTAACCTATACTAATATAAAAAGTCTAGAGAATCTGACAGGTTTTTGGGTGGTTTCCAAATTTCCCTGAAGATATCCAGCTGTTTGACCAGAAGACTTACAGAACAGTTAGAAACCAAAGATCCATCAGATTTTCTCCTTGACCTCTCCACACATACACAAACAAGATGAGTAAATTTCTGTACCTTTATGGTTTGGCAGATCAGATCTCATTTGACCAAATCTGGGGTGTAACAGCTCTGAATTTATTCTGGAAGAGGGACATAACCATAAACAGTGGTCCTTTCTCTTCACCTAGGAGAACTCCCCTGTGGAAACAGAGCTCGTGTCTGAAGAAAAAAAGAGCAATCCTTTTATAGAGATGTGTTGACACTGCATCTTTATGCAGTCTCATCATCTCAAATCTCTTCATCTCATTTTCAAATATTTGAAAACATTTCCATTTTCAAATACATTTCAGTGTGTTTGAAAACTTACAGTTTGCCAGGACTTACAGTTTATATGTAGGGTGGCCAGGGGCTCCAGCTGTGGTTCAAGTCATGGAATTGGCTGCCAGATATAAAACTATTAAGTACATGATCATGAGCACTCAGGATTGCTGGTATTATGATGGTAGCTATGCTGAAGCTGGTAGAAAGAACTATGTTGGCCTTAAGAAGCTCCAACATGTACAATCAGTCAGTCAAAACATCTGTGAAAACATATCTTAGTAACACCATCTGATAGCTCTGGTACTGGGGTGAGCTGATACAAAAGAAGAAGCCTGCTTCTTGTCACTGGAGGTGAAAAATCACTGTTTCAACTTTCCATAGAGAACAGGATTTTTAAAATTACTTCATCTTGTGATAGTCCGTATTCATGCTAAGGGGAAATAACTGGTCAAGGATGTTTAGGAGAAGATTTTACTTTCTTATGTTTGTGTTAACTAATGGATACCAAACTCTGCTGAAAGAACACAAATTGCTTTAGAAGAGGAATCTGAAAGGGAATTCTGTTTTTAATTTGTGATCATTACTAGGTGACTCAAATAAATGGAGGAGTCATATGTGAGATTTCAGCCCAGCATAAGTTGCTGAATGTCTTCTCAGAGTTCCAACAGCAATAAAACATTCTTTTGTAGCACATTTCATCCAAGAATTCAAAGCACATTACTCAGAGGGTCAATATTGGTACTTAATACTGATACTAATATTAAAAGAAAGGTGCAGAAAGATCAGAAAGAGTAGAGCCAGAAGTCATCTTATGATCCCAGAATAAATCATCTTGATTTAATTATGGTGGGATGCTCAATTGACCAACTTGGAATTTAAATTTTGTGTTCTTGCTGTGATGCCATCAATCCAAGGTAAAGCAAGGGGGAAGGAAAATGATTACAATTCTTCTGCATCTTTTTGAGCTTTCTGGAAATGCTTTACCTGTAGCATCAATCAGAAGTTGGCTGTGCTCATGCTCTAGTGAGACACTTTGGTGCCTAAAATTGTGGATCCTCGTTGTCCACATGTGCTTTTGCAAACATGTTTTAACAGACCCAGAAATCCTTTTTCAAAGAAAGAAATGAGGGAGACTGAAGCGAAAATAAGATTTAGGAGCTTCTCCAGACGTCCATTTGGATATGTCTTCCTTACATGTCTCTTACTTACACTTGACAAAAGCAGAAAGTATAAAAGTTGAACTAAAAGACCAAATCAGCATAAAAATCTGTAACGTTTTTTGAATCTCAAAAATTGTTCTCATGGGTGATCAGTGGAAGCTGCTACAAGTTCTCCCAGTATCCATCATTGTCTCATTTAAAATACTCTGAGATAATGTTATGTCTTCTTTATTTAGTCTCCTCTAAATATGCTGAGCAAGTAGCTCTAGATTGCTCTTCACCCTTGAAAAAAGTGAAATGATAGAATAAAAAAAAAGGTATGAAAGTGTGTTACTTCTTGTTGGGAGCTGAACATCTACAGCTGTCAGGATCAACACTGGTTAGCATTCCCATGGTACCAAGAAGCTTCCAATCATATCTGCAGTCTCCTTTTCAGCCTCATTTTAGTCTCACATATCTCATTCAACAGATGGTTTCTAGGCAGAAAGCATTACATTCCTTAAAGCAACATTAATACAGCAGCTATAGGAGTGGTATAATGTTTGTTCAATTATTTAATTCTCGTACAGAGCCATGAAATGCTGTTATGTGGTGGGAAAGTGAAGCTTCTTCCAAAACAGGAGTCAGCTATACTCTGCAGGCAGAACTACAAGCATTTTTGACTCCTGTGCATTTGGTATGAAAAATCAGATGGGTAGCTCTAATGGAGAGAAATCTGTCTCTTGGTTCCAGGAAAATGTCTGGTAGTCAAATTGTGTGCCAGTGGAATTGTTTGTGGTAAGGAGCTCTGATGCCCTGCACAATTATTTTCAAGTACAAATAATAAAAGTAAAAATCTATTGTCCATATGTAGTTCCCCCCACCCCATTTAAAGGTCGTTATGTGAAACAGTATGGAAGGACAGCTGAAGGAAGTTGTCAGCTTTCGGCATAGTTTTGAAAGCAATTGTGAACTTTCTTGCACATCAGGGGATGGTGCTGCGCAGGTTACGTATCTGAGTCTCTTTGGACTGTCGGTCTCTCAATTCCTCAAACATCAGATGCTTCCACAGTCCTAAGGTCCCTGGTAAGTGGCCTTGTTTAAAAGCAAGAACTCACAGAATTGTGTGGCAGAAGGGCTACTTGGCACCACAGAAATAAGAAATCTCTTCTCAAAAGTTCCCATTGGCTCTGGTAGTACCAGGCCTTCATAAGGAAGAAACAGAGTAAGGGGACACCTGGGAGGGTCACAGTGTCTGAATTTCTGCCCTTAATATAACACTCCCTGAGAACTTTGAGGCCTGAGCATGGCAAGCATTGTTTACAAAATATTTCTTTGTCCTTCTGTGCTCTAACACCGCATACCTGCAGAACCTGGGTGTGATTTCCAGACCTTGTTTTTCATTACATTTGTACTTTTGATGTATGGCCTGGCTATTTCTGTTTGTGCTTACATTCATAAATTGCCAATGCAATTTACACATGTACAGACCTGATTTATGCAGCAGAATCATGTTTATGGTCATGTTTGTGCTATCATTCCCTAAAAGTTAACAGGAAGTGTTTGGCTGCTTTATGAGGTCCCACATAAATGCTGAAACAAAGGATGGCAATGTGTGAGCACTGACATTACTTAAATATATATGTATGGCCATTGTTAAGTTAACAACCTTTTTATTTATAATACTATTATAAGACTGATATGTTTATATCCATACTGTCAATGATAACCTTCCTGCCTTTATTTCAGGCTTAGCTGGTAATGTTTATATTAGGCTTTTATGTCAATGTGTTTTCAATGGAATTAATGTCACACACAAAGCAACATTAGGCCTGCAATATCATTCATAATGTTTTGATATGGATTTTGCATCCGTCCCTTTACTGTTAACACAAGTGTAATTTAAGCCTGTTTTTCACTGGAAGGATTTTTGACGCTTCAGAACCTCAACATCTGTCTCTCAAGACACAAAAGTTGCACTTGATGAAAGCCTAGCTTTCAGATTAAAAAAACATCTTGTTATCAGGCTCCTCCAGGTTGACAAGAAATAGAAATCCCCTTGCTCTCTTCAAACAGACATGAGAGAGACAGTCCCTTTATCATTTAGCATACCTCTAGTCCAACCAGGCAATAGCTTAAGTGTATGATGTCCTCTGCTGAAATAGGACTGGAAATCAATTATTATTATTGTTGGTATTTCAATTGAGTTTAAAAGAGCTGGCTAGTCTTGTCTGAATGACTGACTGTTTGATTTGCTGTTCAGACTGAGGAAAGGAAATTTCAAACAAAGGAAAAAAGATGATCTGAGTGTTTCTTTGAAACAGTAAAACAACCCAAACAACAATAAAATGACAAGTTAAACTAAAACAAGCAAATAAAAAGAAACCCAGAGCTTTTTTTTTTCTTAATTGAATGAAAATGCTTCTCTGATTTCAAAATTACTTGTAGATCAGGATCTGATTGTGCAAGATGCTATTTAAACCTATGCTACAACATCACCTTAATAAATTTAGTTTGAATAGATGTAAACAGCTGTGGCAGATTTTGAAGGTCTGAGGTTATACATTAGATATTTAGTAGGGCTGAATAAAGAACAGGAGAGGATTTAATTATCTAGTTGCCTTCACCACTAGTCTATGCTACAGGATTATTAGGTAGGTGTCCGATAGGAACACAGGCTGAAGAATCAAGCCTCTAATGTACTATGAGTTGGATGTGGATTTAAAGTCTTAGAGTGAAGTAGAAAAAGAGAAAGGATTTAGGGAGAGGGAAAGGACTTGTACAGAGAGGACTAGCAAGGATTCATAACTGAAGCATGAACAGGTGATGATTATTAGTCACTGTGTTGAGATCTAGACTTATGGGTATGGAAACCTCATGCAGGAGTCACAGAGGGAGACACACAGAGATGGGAAATATAACTCAGTGGGATTCTGAGCATACTGTGGATGCTGTAGATATATGGATGTGGGGAAAAAAAATAGGCCCTGGAAGAACAGGTGGAGTGCCTCAGGGTGTGTGAAGGAAGGATGAGTGACTTATCAAGTGCCCTTGAACATGAGAGGGTACCACATGTGTGGGCTGTGAGGATTGGGTGCAGGGATATGTCTGGGTCTCAGTATTTAATGTACTGATTTTATGATATGTATACACCTGCAGGCTTTACCCAGAGAAAATGATGATTTCTGATTAGAGAAAGAAAGGTATTTAAGGAAGCCAGTGACTTTAAAAGAAAAACAAAGAAAAGTAAGGAGATGCTCTGAGTCACTGTCAGATTTACATTGAAATATCTTTGAACGATTTTTGCAAAAGTTAATTCGTGTTTCTCCAACCTTTCTTTTATTCCTTCTGTTTTCTACTCATAAAAATCATGTTTTAGTGTTGACCTCTGGCAGACTTCACAGGATGAATGTGATGCCCCTGACTGAGACATCATCATGCCTGGCTGCATGACTTTGCACTGAGGAGGGTCTCTATATGCCAAGTATATTCATTGAAGTAATTTCTTTGCTGAAGGCAATGGGAGTTTTGCCAATGGTGTCAAAGGTGATAGGATTTCAGCCAAACCATTGCAGTAATGTAATTTGGCATAAGTCCACTAAAATCTGTGGAGCCACTTGAATATACATCAGCTAAGAATCAAGCCAATAAAATACATATTATTCAGCATAGTCACGTAAATGTTTAAGAAAGGTTATGAAGAAAAGAAGCAGCATATGATACCTGTAATTTTGATTCACACACATGAATATAAGTCCTAAAGGAATTTGGATGGCTACAGATTTGAACAAAATTTAAACTGAAATGACACCAAGGCTGTGCTGAGATTTCATAGAGCTGTGCTCACCCTGAAGGCTTAGACTGAGGCAGAAGGAAAAACCAAGGAAACAAGATGTTTTAAAACTATTTACTGCTAAAGCTTTCTATTTTCAGTTATTAGAGAGAGATGTTTAAAAGGTAAATAATAATAGAGAGGGTAAATATGCCTGGTGCTTACAATCAGGTGACTGTATGCAGGCTATTTTAGTAGGTTATGTAAAACTAGACTTCTTAGTTTTCAATATTTAGCAGGAGATCCAAGGATATGGACAAGGTAATATCAGATTCCATTAGTGGATGCTTGCAAAATGCAGAGTGGTTGTTTCACACAGGAAGAGGCTGATGAGAACAAAAGGATTTCAGATGAAGTGGAACATACGGCCGCAAAACAGATTTCTATGATGAATTCTGAGGGGTGCATCTGTTATTATCTACGTGATATAAAATTGCTCTTTTTGTCTCATTTCGCTCAGTTGCGCAAGATGCAATCACATCAAACAGGCACGTTCAATAAAACTGTGATCTGACTGATTAAAATGAACAGCAATCTGTTTTCTTCTGACAGTCACACAGCAACTTGAATAACAAGGACTATGAGCATGGAATTGAATAGCCACTTGGAGTTGATATTAATGTTCATGAGTGCTGTTAAGGCATTTGACCAAATCTGTCCGTCCAGTGAAATAACAACCCTGTATCCTTAAATCATTTAAACCACAAGTAATTTGTGAGGCATATTCAATAACATCCTGCTGCTCTTCTTCACTTCCAAAGCCTTCTCCTGAGCCACTGCACTGCTTTTCTATGCAGCATAAATACCAGCAAAGGAAGTGTTCTTGGAAGGAAGGCATGGGCATCTGTTAGCAAGACCGTGAGAAGTTTCCATTTGAAGTAGCAGGAAGAGGGTTTGCATAGAAAAAGACATCTTGATGGAGTAATTTCCCCTAATCCCAATATCTAACCTAAGCTTTCTGTTCACTCCTTGTGGAGCTGAGAGTGGAGAGACAACCCTTCCCTTCCAGGGAAAAATTAATTCTACTTGTTCAGACACATATCTGTGGTGGAGACTGAATTGTGTTTTGAGATGTCTCCCGATGAAAATGTTAAACCAGTGGATTTTTGTCATTTTTCTACAAAATCCATCCTAAGTGATTAGCACCAATGAGAGGATGCATTCTTCTGTCTTGGAGCAGGCAGGCTTAAGCTCTTTTATCTTGAACATGATGAAGTCTAACATAGCAATCAAGGGGTCATATAAATCTACCGGCTCTGTTGTTAATGTGACATAGCTGAGAATCTATTGATTCTACTAGTCAATCTCATAAAGTGGTATATTTGATGCCTGTTTAGTTGTCTACTCCAGATGGTATTGTTTCTTTATCTTAAGTGTCTCAAACCTACAAAGGCCTTTCAAAAGGTCTTCAGAAGACTTCTCGCATGAACACAGTAAGTAGGTACTTCTCTCTGGACTTCCTTTTCTTGTGGTTTTGAAAATCTAACGTGCATAGTAGGTTAAAATATGGAAGTAAATTGAAAGGAGATGGGCAAAAGCAGAGCAAAATCTTTCATCCCCATACTCTTTTTTATCAGTATCTTTTTGGCTCTCTATTAAGACCTAAAATATTAAACAGTGAGGAGAAAATTTCAGGTCAGATGTTTAAGGCATAAACAATACATAAACCCCAGATCATAGAGCCATTTTATAAGTAACTTTTTGCTCTTTCTTTTTAGTAGGCATCAATGTTCCATTGAGGGAAAAAAGAAAAACACTTAGAAGGGAAACTTAAATGTAACACGTCTGTAGATGATAGAAATTTATTTGACTGACAGACAGGTAGGATCAATGGGTCTGAGGAAAATAAGCTTCCTCATGTATCCCTGTTTAGGGTAAAGTCCAAGACCTCCACCCTGCCCATTAGCAAATATTTCATGGAGCAAGGAGACCAGTTGACTTGACTTTCTTACCAAGACAAATGCTTGTGTTGCTGCCCATCTTCTCCAGGACTGTTGGAAGAGAAACTTAGGTCTGTAGAAATGAGACCTGATCTTTCTCTGTATGTGTACTCCTTCTCCTCTATATACATCAATTGGTAGGTGCTACTGGGAAAACGACACTGGTGGACCTTTCCTCTGATGCAGAATAAATCTTCTTTTTTCCCCTGTGATGGGAATAATTAAAAAGTCTTCATTTCACCATACACCTTTAACCCAGGATGATCTTAGTTAAGCTCTTGAAAGACAAAACTCTTAGAAGAGCAAATATATCTCCCTGAGTGTCTTTCGCACAAGTTTTATGCCAGCATTTCAGCATAGAGGAAGAAAAATGGTTGAGTTTTATTTCATGTGGTTGAAGTCCCCATTTTTCTCATTCCTCTCTCTATTCTCTTGACAGAAACTTCAAGGCTGTGAAAGTTGCTTGGCAAGTGTTTTCAAGATCCATGTAAAAACTGTCATGGCACATCGAGGGACTTTTGGAGTTTCTTGCCTGCCAGCGCAATTAGATTATGAATAAGCCAATTGTCAGAAATGTTTCTGTGATGGCTTCTCATCTTGACAAGCCTTTCATGAAAAATAAGCAATAGGAGTTTTTTAGGGACAAGGGAGTAAAGAGGGAGTGATAGGTGAAATATTTATATCCATGAAGGACTTTATTTATAAAATTAATTAAAAAATGATATTTTCCTGAAAAAAAAAAAAAGAGGACTCTACTTACTACTCTTTGCAGACAGGATAAGATAACACAGTGAAGCATCTAAAAAGTCTTTGTTCTCTGTAAATTAGTAATAGACTATAACAGAATTGTCTGGCATGCTGTGCTGCTTTTGGCTGGGTTAGAGCTAATTTTCTTCATAGTAGCTACTATGGAAATGCATTTTGCATTTTTGCTGGGAATTATGTTGATAATTTAGGGATGTTTCCATTATTGCTGAGCAGCACTTGCACAGAGTCAAAGCCTTTTCTGCTCCTCACCTCATCCCACCAGTGAGGAAGCTGGGAGTGCACAAGAAGTCGGGTGGGAACAGAGCCAGAGAGCTGATCCCAGCTGACCAGAGGGATATCCCATCCCCAATGGTGTCATGCTTGGCACATAAAGAAGAAGAAGGAAGGAGGGGACATCTGGAGTGATGGTGTTTGACTTCCCAAGTCACCAGAGGCATGATGGAGCGCAGCTGGGTGATGTGAAAACATAAGAATGGATGCGTATGTTTTAGACATGAATATTAATGGCTTACATCAGGTTTTCTTAGCATTGTTATGCACATGTTGAACATTGTGCAACTGGTGAAAATTGACTGTGGATGTACACATACAGAGAGAGCCTTGCATCCTTCCTCCAACCGAGGGAATGGTCGCGGTGCAAGTTCATCACACCATGTCTGCCTGTTAACTCACCTGCACACACCAAATAACTCAGAAATAGTCTTGACATGTGGAGCTTCACCCCCACAAAAGAAAGCTATGGCCACTACGTAAATGACTTATTGAATGGGTACGGGTGTGTAGACAGAAACAGAGGTGTTCAGGAGAAGTTGTGAAGACAGCTCAGTGAGATGGCTCAGGAGATGACTTTGGAAGTGCTGAGGATTTAACGGGAGCAGGTGGATGCAGTAGCCAGTGACACAGGACATCAGTGCAGGGGAAAGCTCCCTCCAGTAGTTCCATTGATCATGGAGTGATCCTTTCCTTTTACAGTTTTTGTCATTATGACTTATTTTGGCCACTTATGTGTCATTAAAACAGTATCATTTCTTGCCTTTCTAGTATCTCATTGAAAGTTGTGTTATAGATCACCTTCTGCTGCCATTTTTAGGAGATATCTCTAATATCATTTTTTTTTCCTCCTATGGTATGTGATGCTACGTCCATTTGTCTGAGCAAAAAGGCACTAGAAAGAATTATTGCAATTGCAAGAAACTTGAATAATTTTTAGCCACTTTCGTTAGATAGAGTTCATTCCATGAGGAGGCTTACAAAAGAAATTTTTAAAATGTATTAAATCAGGTAGATTAGACAAGTAGAATTAGTGTAGAGGGTATTCTTGTGGATCTGTTCTGTCCACAGTGTCAGTGAAACTATCATATTCTCATAGGATTCTGCAGTGGGAAGCAAACACTACAGATGGTTAAAGTCAATGATGGCAGCTTAAAAAAACAGAGAAGAGGCTTGTCCAGAAAATGTACAAAGCCTTTCCAGGCTATCAAAAACCAGAACTCAGAAAAATAATCAAATACTGAACAAACTTTATTCATAAGCCCAAGCCAGGTCATGTGAAGAGACTTTGTCTATAGGAATTGTGGCAGACTTGCTTTTTACCCACTGGGGTGTCAGTCAGGGACAGCTCTCTCCAGGTGATGGTCTCCCTCGAGCCCCTCAGTCAGAATATTGTTACTTTCTTTGAAATCTGCCTTAAATGTTATCTTGTGATATCTGAAGCTCTTACAGGCAGCCCATATGGCAGACAAGACCATGTCATGCTCATCACTGTGCCCAACTGAGCTGAGAGTATCCCACCATTTCCTTGAACTGTCTCCACCCCTCTAACTTAAAGATTTTTGTTGCTGTTTTCTATAATGTCTAGCATCAAAAAGCTTGTGTCTAATGATCTACCTGTCATCACTAATAAACAATAATGAAGATGAGAGTAGGACTGTGTTGACATCTCTCTGATTGTATTTCTGTCAGTGAAAAAGAAAATCTTGACAGAATATCAGTTTCCCAAGGAGAGGGCAGGCACATCACGGTGGGAGAAAACCATATTTATTAAGTTAATGATTATTAAAACCTCATGTAAATATCCTCAAGTAAAATTCTGATTTTGAAAGTCCTCTGAAATCAGTAGGCAGTTGTGGCTTAGTTACATGGTTTCTTTTTCTCTTCTTGCCTTAATAGCTTTAACAATTAATAGATATGAAAAAAACCATAAGGAGTTTTACAGATGCCAGTCTCTGCATTAGGTTATATCTGCCTCCTACACTCTGTGCTGTGTAAGCTGAGTGTTTTTCCTAACAACCTTCAGACTAGTCAATTCCCAGGCACAAATACCGGGAAAAACACTACAAGAAAGGATTGTCAAACATTGTGCATTCTTATTCCAAACACAGTAATTATTCAGACACTTAAACTGCAACCTTTTGTTTATTGGATGGTACAGCATACTACTTTTGGCTACAATTTAAATTTTTAAGTCTCACATCATTAATCACTTCATTTTACCTTGACCATGATCATATTTATTGTCCTCTCACCCATTCCCTGGATAGGAATTTTCTGATTTCACACTAAGAATTACGTTATTGGAACAATACATTAAATGAAGTCTGGAGATCAGGTAACTTCCTTTGAAAATGGTGCATTCCAATTAGATACATCTCTTCTGCACCCATTTATTAATAAATTAGCATGCAATCATAATTGCAATGCTTAATGGAACTGTGGATTTGTGGTTCACATTTGTGTAGATAGTCTTTCCTTTCATAAACAGAGAGAGAGGCATTTATGGGGTAAAAGAACTGCAACAAATGAAGCCTGTCTTGTTCAGTTTGTTGACACCTTCTGAGCAATCATAATTTGGGAGTAACAGCTCTCCAAGTTTCCAGTGGCTAGCAATGAATGTCCTGTTACTTGGCCAAACCTAAGTATATGTATTTCAGTGGATGGAAGCAAGCAACCACTGCATACAATTTCCACAACAGACCTTCCCACGTATCTCTGCCAGCCCTTTTCACTGCCTTAATGTGGGTCAAAATTTGAATTCTTTGATAATTTCTTCTTAATCTCAGCAGCACACACCTTCAGCGAACCCCTTAACCTTTAGATATGTTCAACTGCAAATTGTCTGAAAGCTAAAAAGGAAATTTGGCTTTTGCTTTAACTGTTGAAATGAAACAGCCAAGCAAACTTTTGTGAGTTTGTCACTTCCAAATTCAGAGTTTGAGTCCAGACGGTGTGCCTGACTCATCTGGTGTCACTTCTGTCTACATTTGGGTTAGCTAAATCAAGAATAGTGTGAAGGCAATTTGGCATGTTGAATTTCTCAGGAGGTAAGGACTCATGCTCCAGCTTGCTATCAATGTCATTGCTTTGTTGCAGTTTTGCTGTTGTATTTTCTTTCCCCAACTGTGATTGCTACTAGCTCATTTACTAGTTTTCCTTGATCAGCAGTGGTGGGATTGACAGATCCTTTCTAATGTGTAAATAGCTCTTTGATGGGAGACCAACCCTCTCTGCAGAACCAAGAAATCTCAGTGCAGAGAATATTATCGCACCTTAAACTTCTCCATAAATAGAAGGCTGCATATTTAGTTCTTTTCATCAGAAGATTTCAAAACATTTTACAAGAGAAGATAAGTGTATTTATAGTGTAAGTGTATTTATAGTCAGGAAAGACATCAGATTCTGAGACATCAAAAGCAGATGTAAATGTAAAGCCTTTTTAGAGGGCTGTTGGGAAAACTTGTCTTGCTATCTAAACCAGTGATGTCCCTCTCTGTGATTTTCTAAGCCAAGGGTACACTGCCTCTTTCCCAAAACTGACAGCTTACTAGAGCTGTCAGTCTTTTTCTCTTTCGTGCTTTGTTTATGCTGAATTTTCAACTGGTCTATCTAATCTAAGCAGTGGACAACTGTGGCCTCTCCAAAGGCATAAATAGTCCTAGTGGCTTGTGTAGATTAACAGGTTCTGCATAGGGCATGAAATGCTTTATTGATAGGCCCTTCAGCTCAACAAACTACTGGGAAATCTGGAAAATCTGAGTTCAGACTTGAAGATATAAGGGAAATACTAAAAATGGACTAAAGTTTTTGTGCTGCTTGGTTTTGGGCCTGTTTATGAAGTTTCATGCATGATAATAACAAACTAAAATATTTAAATGCATGGTCATCATGGTTTTTAAATTAAAGTTTTCCTCTGAAAACATCTTAAGTCAGGGGAATGATCTCAGTTAAAGTTTTCACTGTCTGTGCTGCTGATTTACTAATTTGGATGCTAATCAGAACAGAATGTGTCAATTTACTTCCAGAGAGTTTTTATTTTGAACCTTTTCTTTGCAATCAGGCAGCTGGGATATTGGTTAAAAAGTTTTAATTTCTATTCATTTCTTTCTGTTCTGTCAGCTTCTCTACTGCTGTGATGATTGTAGCTGTGAGGCATAAGTATTACCTGAACTTTCTATGACCTAATCAAGCTCAGGTAAAGCTAAAAACTAGGCCTAATTTCTCTTCCTTTGTGCTCTTACAATTCAAATGATGTTTTCAAGGTAAAGGGGTCATCAGGTCTTTTCTGCCAGGTATGCTTTTCTCTTTCCTCCAGGTTGTGAATGTATTGTGAAAACTGAACAAAACCAGATTCATGTTAAGGACATGAGCTTAGTCTTTACTTTCTAATCAGATAACAGCTCTTTCTGAATAAAGCTTAGAAATCTCAGTCATGGTTCATAGCTCTGTTGTGTGAATGTACCCAAAGGCAAAGAACAAAGAGAAGTCCATGCCACAGAGAGTGGTTTAACTTTTTATTGGATTCAAGGTGACGGAAAATATAGCTGACGCTTTAAACTCACTACTGTCACTAGATTATTATTGGCAGTAGTTATGAAATAGCAAAGCTTTAGTCAAGTTTCTGTGATTCTCCTCGTGAATAACATTGGTTTTCTGATTATGATTACAGTAATATATCTGTTTAAGTTAGTGATTATCAGTGATTAGATAATTAGATACTAGAATCAAAGATTGTTCTCTCTTTTATTTGCCAAGGAAGATATGAGACAAAGACAAGAGAACCATCAGTATTAGCCCAAGATTTCCTTCATCCCAACCACAGATAAATTTCAGGAAGACCTTTTAGGGGAGAGCCTATGATGTTACATGATCAATTTATATGATAAGTAACATCACATTGAAAAAGATTGAGAAATTAAGCCTACCTGTACACACAAGGGTGAAAGAACGGCTTATTGCTTTCCTTTGACTCTACCCTCATTCTTCTTCTCAACCAGAAATCTATTTCTATTAGCTGGTACCCACCCAAAGTCATATTTTTCTTTTAAAGGTTAGATCTGCTTTGGATGAAACTCACTAATGCCAGTTTGTTTTTAATTATATAAATCTTGCGTTCATCCTTGGTAGTACTTTTTAATTATTTTATTATTTCAGTTTCAGAGGAGGACTTCAAAAAAACATGCTGGCACTACATAGTCAGAATTTGGGTAGAGGACAACCTGCCTGTGACATTGTGTGCCAGTGGCAAATGTAACATCTCCTACCTGTGTTTCTGTAAAATTAAAACTTCAAAGTAATTTTCTTTCATTACTAAATCTTTATCCCTTTGTGTAGGCTTTATATTATGATTTCTTAGCTTCAGGAACAGATGACCAACAACCCAAGTTGTCTTATGGATTTTTACCCTTAAGGGGAATTTTCACAGCATCTTCAGTTACCATAGGAATCCACCTCAGATGCCATTCAAAAGCTGAAAGCCAGAATTTTGTTATAAATCAGTGGAGAGAGGCAGGCACCTTTGGCACTGACAGTGAAATTTTAGAATACTGAAATTAGCTGTCTGAAGTGGAGAATGTAGATATTATCAAGTAGTTAAATAATTCGTAAAGCGTTATTCATAGAAAGGTTTTTCTAAGGTCACCCAAGAAGCCTGTGGTATTGTGCAAAAATAAATGCCTGTCTCCCAAGTCCCATGATTGCACTTTACCATCTGGACAATTCATCTTCTGTGATATTTTTCAGGAAGAGTAATAATAATAGTGTATTGCACTCAGTGCTTTTTCTTTTTCTCTTTAAAATTCATCATTATTCAGCTTTCTGGCATGTCCATGCTGTTGAGGGTAAAACTCACCATTTTACAGCAGGCAGAGGCCTGCTTTCTGATCCACTTTCCTACCACATTAGGTTAGCTCAAAGTTAACAGGAAACTCTTTTCCCTAATGAGCACCAAGGATTGTAATTTTGTAATACAAAGATGTTTGCTCTGTGCTTATGCCTTTGTTTTACTACTTAGACATATTAATCATGCTGGAAGATACACTATTTAGAGAAAACCAGTTTAAGTTAGTTACCAAAATAGTTACAGTTATTAGAGACATGTTTGTCCAAGGGAAACATATACCCTTGAAGGATTTGGAAAGCTATGGCTCCCTTCATAGTCACTCCCGTTTAGCAGTGTAGGACTCTGGTCTGAGGCAAGGGAGTGCACCTGAACTGAGGACTGCACCTGAACCAAGGGCTAAATCAACCATTCTTTCCTCAGACACAGGAGTTTACTCATCTTGGGCACATGTAAATAATCAAGTCATAAGTATCCGTATAAAGAAGTAGCAGGGACACGGACTGTACTCTGTTTTCCAGGACTGTGCCCTGTGTTTTCAGTATGCTTTCTTCTGCCACATTGTCCTGCTTTTGGCTGAGGTAGAGTTAATTTTCTTCCTGTTAGCTGGTACAGTGCTGTGTTTTGGATTTCGCATGAGAATGATGTTGTCAGTACACTCACTGATGCTTTAGCTGTCGCTCAGTAGTGTTTACACCAAGTCAGTGACTTTTTAGTTTCCCCTGCTCTGCCAGTGAGCAGGTGCACGAGAAGCTGGGAGGGAGCATGGCCAGCACAGCTGACCTGAATGGGCAAAAGGAATATTCCTTGCCTTAGGATGTCATGCTCAATGGAAAAACAGGGGAGATGCCTGGGAGGGGCTGATTGCTGCTCAGGGATGAGCTGGGCATCAGGCAGCAACTGGTGAGCGATTGTACCGTGCACCACTCGTCTTTCTTGGGTTTAATTCCTATCCCTCTCTCTGCTTTTCACTGCTACCTTTATTATTATTACTATTTTTGTTATATTTTATTTTATTTCAGTTATTGATCTGTTCTTATCTCAAACCATGAGTTTTAACTTTTTTCCAGTTTCCCCCCCCATCCCACTGAGCGGGGGCAGTGAGCAGCTCTGTGGTACTCATTTTATGGCTGGAGTTAAAGAATTGTACAACACACATGTACAACTGTGTTTGGGATGGTGTTTGAACAGATTGGGCTGATGGGAACTGAGGGATGTCAAGTGCTTTCTCATAACCTCATCCTGCAGTACTTGGTAAGACGTCACTTTGTCTAGGGCTGGTCCAGACAGCGCTGCAGCCTCCTGGAGAGGGTAGGAGAGCCAATTCTTTCTGGGACTCCCTGGTGCTGCTGGCATGGTGGGGTCTGAGCCCTCTAAGGGCCAGTGTGACCAATGTGCCAATGACCAACCTTGACAGCCCTCTGAGGCTGTGTCTGTATCTTCCTTTACCCAGACCCAGCTCTAGGGCGGTCCCCCTCACAAACCTGCCCAGAGCTCAGTGCCCAGCACACATCTCCCACCTTGCTTTGAACTTTCAGGACTGAGAAATTGCCATTTTTCCGTCTCTGCAGAGCTGCACTCAAAGCTTTGCTGAGCAAGAGCAGGGGATATTTAAATGCAAAGATGAAAGGGACAGAGAGGCTGTGATTCACACACTAAGGCTGGTCCCTTGTTTTCTCACACAGGCTAGGATCTGAGAGATTTCCAAGGAAGAAGTTGGACTGTGAGGATTTTTTGAGGAGAATACTAATGTAATTCAAATTATTTTCTATTAAGTCCATGGCAAATACCTGTTTGGTTAATATACTGGAATTCTGCCTACACACTCCTCTGCTGAATAAATGCCTGGGTAGTCTGCTCCAAACAAGTGACTGATCTTTGGATAATTCAGCTGTATGAGTGTGCTAAACTAATTCCCAATTATTCTCGTTAGGTTCCTGTGCTCTCCTGCCCTCTTCATCTGGGCTGGAATCCAGCTGACAAGGGCTCAGAGAGGCTGAAGGTGGAATCCAGGTCTGATGACAGTCACTAAAAACTCATTTATTTTCCAGGCAGTAGCATTTATTTAATTCCCGTTTTAATAGACTGTTATTTCAAATACTAATCTGCCTCCCAGATACCTTCAGGTTTCTCTCATCCTATGCACAAAGTATGTAGAAAAATATTTGCTGTCATTTGATCTTGGACTCAAATCAGTGTTTAGCAAAGCAGTTAAGCTTGTACTTAACTTTCTGCGTCTTCATGATTTCATTCCATATTAACAACTGAATATTGGCCAAGTTTGATTATTCTAATAATTTTTCAGATATATGCAATATCACCCTTCTCAGTCTTCCTGTAACTTACTAATTTAGCAAACTCACTAACAGTATTGGTAATTTGTATAGGGGTGCCTGAAGTTTTCCCTTCTCTGTGATCCTGTCTTTGTGAAAACATAGTTTTCCAACTATTTTTTTAAGATAAAGAAGAGTTTTACCTCTATTTAATAAAAAAAAAAAACCTCTATAAGGATTTGACAGTATATTTAATTTTATTTTTGAAAGCTTATTTTTTTTTGTGTGAAATCGAGATATTTTTGGAAAATCCCTTGCTTCCATAATGTTATACTTGTAAGAATATTTCCTGGTAAAGAAAGATTGATATTTTCATACAACCTGGTTAAAACTGGTGGTAAATTCCTATTTTACAACACTACAACCCTTGTAATTCTTATAATGTATTTTCTCTAGGAGACAAGCAGTGGGCAAAAGAGGGTACAGCTGTCACTGTAACACAAGCAAGAACAGAGGGAGAAAATTATTAAATAGGCTGGTCAGGTTGTCTAGAAAAAACAGGAAGAAGAACAAGCAACTGAGTTAATTTTCAAGCCTCTTTTTTCCACCAGGGAACTTGTTAACCTCTCCAACAATAACCTTACATTTCTCTTTCCTATTCAAATTTGTGTTTGTTTTGTCAGCTTCTGAATCCAAGGGGGTGAGATTAATTACACGTGGAAAGGTTTCCTTGAGTGATTTTTTTGGGGAAAAAAAGAACTGCAAGATTCTAACCAAGTTCAGAAAAGAGAAATGGGAAAGTTTGGGGTTTGTTGTTCTTTTTTTTATTCGTCTGGGAAAAGACTTCTCTGGACTGCAGCCTTCTTGAGGCTGACAGAGCAGCTGAGGTTCGCTGGACATCCACAGTGTAGCACGCCTGGCAGCTCACTGGGTCGTGTGGGATTTATCAGTGGGAAATCAATCGTAAACAGGATAAACTATACAGAGCACCAGGGCTGCAGGAGGTGGAAAATAGGAGGTTCTTTTACTACCAGTGTGGAGAAATATAAACCTCTGAGGAGGTGAAAGAAATTGAAACAATCTGACCAGTAAGTTTGTGCAGGTGGTATTGCAGGAAAAAAATGATAAGCCATAAAATTGGCTTTGGCCCTTGAGAGAAAATGCTTAACAATAAAGCACAGGATCATGGGCATTTTTCTTTCACATAAGTAAAATATTACCAAATCTTGTACAGATTCCTAGGTTCCTATATCTTAGTCAGCAGAAAAATCATAATCAGCTGTTACTGGACTTTTTACAAGAAAGGATGTTTTTGCCATGTTAACGTTTTTATCATAAGACTCATCATATGTAGCCTTCCAATTTTAAATTTGCAGGCTGGATCAGCTGTTTTTTCATTGAAAAATAGAAAGGTAATTTTAATCTTTATTTTTGTTCTGGGGGAAATCATAAATGAAAAATATTTTCATGATACTGAACATTCTATTAAAAAAATGGTTTTGAAATCAAACCTTTTCATTTTTTTTTTTTTTTTTTTTTTTTTTTGTTTTCACTACCATCCTTCCAGCAAAGAAAATAGCAGGCATTTCACTCCCTCAATCAAGTATTATTTCTCTGGGAATGAAATAAAACCAAATAAATACACCCTTATAAAATTAAAACTACCTACAAGCTTGGGTCCAGGTTGAAGGATGAGCAGATGAATAATTCCTGCTGAATTCAGAGGAACTCCTCATCTTCAAAAACTGTTTGGAGAGACATAAGGGATCCGTAAGCTGCAATATGTATTTGCAGTGTATATGTTCCTGACCATGCCACAAGTACAGCCCTGGGTGCTGGGGAGCTCTGGTGTCACGCATGAAGACACTCAAGGCCTTTAGCTGTTGCTGAGATTGTGTGCCAGACAAGCAGATATATTGAACATCTCAGTCTGAGACTTAACACTATATACATCTAAAATGCCTGTCACCAGTCCCCAGTAAAACCTAGAAAGAGAAACCAGATTTCTTGGTTTCCTGTGCAGCCCCTTTCACAGAGCAGTTCCCACTTCAGGTCTGAGAGTCCTCCAAGGGAAAATGGCCAAAGGGGTGGTGTGCTTGCTGCACAAACCTTGCAGTAAAGTACCACGCTCTTCTGAAACACTTATGTATCTGAAGATACATAAGCCATTTGCCATTCACCGACCCTAATCTTAGAAATTTCCTCTTCACATCTTAATTTGAATATAAATTACAAATTATTCACATCTTTTTCACAGAAAATGTCTAAAGCAGGTCTACTGTCTATTTATGCCTTCCTTTTCTTATCTTTTCATTGTAAAGATATTCTTAGCATAACTGAGAATTAACACAAAAACCATCATGATATAAGTGAGTATGAAGAATACGTTTCACAGCAAGCTATGGCTATCATAAAAATGATTCTCAGTTGTTAAAGTTGATTCTGCCTTTTAATGCTTCCTCATAACCTGATGCTTTAAAATAGTCTGTCTTTGGAACCTGCAGCAACTTTGCTTGTCTAAATAAGTCTTCTCCTCTGAATTTTGGCCAGTAGTCCTATATTATTTCTACAGATCAGCAACAGATTCTCTGTAAGACTGTCAAATGTAGTGCTGGGAATCCTTCAGAATTCTCTTCTAAACCCAAACAAATGTGAATAATATTGAACTGTACTTATGTCAACCTTTATTGACTTGTTTATTATTTCAGGAATTATTATTTCAGGAATAATACCATTTGCAATTTGACTTGGATTAATAACCATGCTCATGTATTGTATGGGTATAAAAGCTCATGAGAAGACTCAGGATAAGCCAATGTCCAGAAAACATTTGAAGTTTGTAAAGGGTAATCATGAAGATGATAATATCTACATAATTGAAAATAAATAAGGCATGCTCACATTTCATGTAAATGTAGATGCATGAGCCTACTGAGGGTGTTTGCAAAAGACATGATATTAGGGGTATAGAGAGGAATGCGTACCCTGTGTGCTGATTTAAGTCCTTTTTCCCAATGGTCTTTTTTTGACATGAACAGCTCTCGGGTCACTGCTAAAACATGTTGCTGAGAAGAAGAAACTCATAGCTCTTGTGACTCAGCTCTTGTGAGAACACCTAGACCACAAGGATCATAACAAAGGAAGAGGCTTGCAGGATTTGGTCATCATAAAAAATGGAAAAGCAGGATGTGTATTTAGATGTGTAAATTGTTATTATCACGTCAGTAAGTGATATCTATATGATCTCAGAAGTGGAATAGTCATCATGGAAGGTGAATTTTCCAGTTGTGTCCATCAGGATTGGTCAGGAATGAGTAAACTTCATTTTCTTGGGTTTCCTTGAAACTGCATCCCCAATGCCTAAACGTGATGGAAACAAAATTGGGTCTTAGAGAAGATTTTTCACAAAACCTGTCTGTTTCCTAGGGTATTGCTCAGGTACAGAGGACTGTGGTTCGGTGGAACTTTTAGAGTCTGTGAAGGAGAACACAGGCATGGGGAGTGAAGTAACAAACTGTATTTTCCATTAGGGAGAAGAGTTATGTTTAATTTTTTACTTTATATTAAAAATTTTAAAGTGTTCATAGAAATAAATATTTCTTATCAGTGGAATTTCTGTGGAATATTTCTTATCAGTGGATTATTGTTTCAATAAAAGAGATAGACTTGTGCTAGTGTTTGGTTCCAGATTTTAGTACTAACCACAGGAATTCCCTTTGAATTTATGATGCTCTGCTTCAGGAGTCCTGCAAAACAGAGCCTACCACATCAATAACCAGTGGCACTCCTGAAGAGTTTTGTTCCTCTCACCGGCATGTGTGGTACATTAGGCATTTGCAGGAGAGAAAGGCTATATGGGTATTTCTGTGCCAACTGGGTTTATTAGGAGTAGTTATCATGTTTTGTACAATTTTCTATATTAATATTATGTGGCCAATGATTTATCTAGCTGTAACCGAAAAGCACCTAAATAATAAAAAACCAAGGTAATACAAACCACATATAAAATTAATTAAAGCTATGTTAGGTCGGTGATGCTGGGTAACGAAAGCAATAAAATTCATCGTCATATTCCAGTCCTTGAAGGTGCTTAGCAGGTGTGAGGACCTGAGCACTCTTGCTGTTGCAAGGGTCCTGAAGGAGCAAAGCACTTCAGAGGAGCATGTCTAGTGCAGGAAGACCTCAGATGTCTGGTGTGACCTGCTATGTTTGGTTAGCAAAGGGTGTAGCCTGTGAATCTCCCTGTGGTCATGAATTTGCCTTAGAATTCTTTTAACCTAGTTTTCTGTTCTCTGATTAAGGAAATTATGTGTAATGTGGAGCTACTGAGCTAAGTTCAGGGAGACCAGAGTCTTTAATAAAGGAACAGATGATAATGTAAAACACATTAACTGTGTCAGCTCAGTCTGATGGGAACTGTTGATGTGTTGGTGGTCTCACAGCCCTGGTGAGGTTTGGACAGCACTTAAGAGAAACACAGGTTTTGTCCATTTTCAATGGATGTGAAGGCACAGTGCAAAGAGGATGAGTAACTCTTGGCCAGATTCTCTCTCCTTAATTACATGACGTGTACCAAGGATTGTCTATGGACAAACACATTTGGCAGCGGTGATGACATAGTCACCACCTACCTTTTAATCCCTGCTGCTCACTGTTGTCTCTGCAAATTCCCATTGTGCCATTGTAGTGCAAATAAGTGATGTGACCGAGAGAAAACCTCTTTTCTGTAAAAAATACAGTGTTTTTTTGAGGTGGATGAGTTCCAGTAAAGGTTACCATAGAAATCCGTGTAGAATAATGCAGAAGGGAATGGGCACATGTGAGGTTAAATGCAGGCAGGAGCAGTGTGTAAGGGACATGGTGAATATGTGAGTACAACCTATTTACAAATGAGTGAGTACCATAACCCATAAATCCAATATTGTTGTTTACAGAGGAATTCACTTCCCAACACAGCTAAATAGTTTAAGGACAGTGTGTCCTTTGAAAAGGTTACCTTGTTACCCACTCCAGAGTCCCCAGATGTGCATTGATTCAGTTATAATGTGTGTATGGATGAAAGACGATGAAAGCACTTGAAGAGGGACACAGTAAGAACATAATGTCTGTATCAAACTGAAGTTCCATCTTTTCTTTTGCATTCAATGAGAGATGTGTAAGAAAATACTGTAAAGATGTGTTAAAAAATACTGTCAGGAGGTACATACACAGATCCTTCCACTTGTATGACTTAATCTCTGAATTTTTTGCATATTTAGCAACATTTTGACCAAAACCTTTCATTCACATACTGTATGTAATAGATGTTCTTTAACTTTTCTATTGCACTTGCTCTCTGAATGCATGCCCAAATTTCATCTCTGGTTTAATTATTTGTTTTAATTCTGTGTGATTGTTTCACTAGATGTCTTCTCACTCCTATTTATGAGAAATAGAGAATAGCTATTTCCCTGCTCAACACTCTATTGCATTAACACTTTTATAGCTCTTTATTGCATTTCTCTCACGATCACTTTTACCTAGGACAGTGGCTCCTAATTTTGTTTTGTAACTTCCATATGGGTACTGCTCTATGTCCCTAATCACCATCTTTCTTCTCTGAATTGCTTTTAATTGTTACATCCTTATTGAGATGGGATGAACTTCTCTTAATGTTCTTGCAAGTGAGGGTACGCTATAGCTTCAATAGAGAGATAATTGTGATAATGTTTCTATTAATTTCTCTATTAATTTTCCCATGATCACTAATACTCATCTGATTTGATGCAAAGGCCTAAGAAATTAAAAGATACTTTCATAGCACTGCCCCCTGTGAATACAAGGTCCATTTTGGAGCTAATTTAGTGCTTATCCATTTCTATGTATTCTTAGATTTATTTTTTTCACTGCATTGATTTGCATATATTGCTATTACATTTCTTCTCTTATTTTAGTAGCCAGTCACACAACCTTGTGAGATCCTTCTGCAACATCTCACAAAGAAATAATTTTGCTTTGGAAAACTTTACCTCCTCGCTACTTCCTTTCCATGTCATCCAGGGGTATTTTGAGCAGCCCAAACTCCTTGGGATTTTACTGAGGACTACCTGCTTATCCCTGCTCTTTGCTTCTAACCTCTTGCACAGTTACTAATTCTCAGTGGGAACTGCTCTTGTATTCCATGGCAGCTCCTTTTCCTGATGAGCTTTTGCTGTCCATTTAAAAAGTTTTGGGAAATTCATGTGCCCCATTGCACCTTCTGGACCTCAGCGATCCATGTCCTTGTTGGTGAGTGGCTACTGAAGCACTACACCCATCTGTCATTTGGTTTAATTCTCATTTTATCACATTTATTCACATGTCTATAAAATCTGTTCTTCATGTAATGTCAAGTAATTTGCTCTGTATCCCAGCCCAGTTTACAAGCATGTAGCTCTTTGAATCCCCAGAGCCTTCTTTGTAAAACTGCGGTCCCATTTTCTGCCTTTTACTCCTCTGGTACTATGACTGATTTAAACATTGGCAACATACTACATATTTTACATTTCATTTCCTTCAGAGCTGTTGCATGAGTATCATCTGGTCCCACACATTTGTTACTATTTATTTTACCACCTCTTTCAAAACCTTTTCAACTCACATTTGAATTTGAAACAGTTACTCTGACTCATTCACTCTACAGAAAGGTGCAGGTGTGGGATTAGACCTTAAATATGCTATTTCTTTTTATAACTCTTTTCCACATTAAAAATAAATTATAAATCAATCACTTATCCAAGCATTTTCAAGAGATTCTATATTTGAGCTTGAGCATTTTTGTAATTTTTTTCCAGGGAAAAGGCATTCAATAGAACCATTTTTTTCTGAATCCACTTTAATTACTTTAGTTTCCTGTTGGCTTTTTTTCCCTGCTGTCCCCTTAGCCTTTTTCTTGCAATAATTTTCTTTTAGGTGAAATATGTTCTAAAGTTTAGGAAATTGCACTAGGCAATATCTGAATGTCTGACTTTCTGGAGTGCCTTTCGTGTGTTTGCTTGAGTACTATCAGTATTTTCAAAGCTGCAGCCTAAGGGTGGCCAAAGTCCCTCTTCACCCTTGTTTTTTCCCAAACAGGATTTCAAAAGCTTCCTGTGCTTTTTTTTTTTAGCTGCTAGTAGCCCTAATAGAAGCTTGAAACCAGCAATCTCAAGTCAGCCTTACCAACACTAAACACTCACAAGAATCAGTGCAAGGTCCTTGAAGTGCTCAACAAAAATGAGAGACATGCATGAAGGAAAAAGAGCACTTCAAAATTTAAAGCAGAGGGAAAAAAGGTTGAGGGAGCTTTTAAATACATACTGGAGAGGGAAAGATGTGAGGATAGTGTAAGACATCTAAGCAGCTCAACAATACTCTACAAGACTCTTGTTGATCTCAGGTCTGCTGCACAGAACAAATCTTTGTCTTAATAGTCTGATTTATCAGGATTAGAGTTATGCCTGACCACATTCTGACAATCCTTTTATTAGGTACTTAACTGCAGTCATTTCTTCTAAAGAAACCACTGCCAGGTTGACAAATCCATCCAGAAGAGCTTTTAATGAAGAAAACTTCCCTTGGAGCTGAAAAATAGCTGCAGCCCTTTGAAAATGAAGCTTTGTCAGCCTTTGCAGCTGTGGGGACCCCCCTGTTCTCAGCACCACGTGGTGCTGTGTTCAAGGAGGCCCATCCAAGGACACCCAGGTCTTTGCAGGTACATCTTGCCTGTGAGTTTGTTTTGTTACCCTTAACTTTCCAGCACCATTGTTCTCCTGTCTCCATTACAGTTCCCTGGTGTTTCTCATTCTGTCCTCTGATCCTGAAGAGGCACCAGGCTGGCAGAGCCAGTGCAATGGATTTCTGTTGTTTAGCTTTCATTTGTGGCCACAGTTGGAGTAAATGATTCATTCCAGCAGCGTTTCTTAGCACAATGGTGTTCTGAGCGTGACTGAGGAGAGTAAAATGCAGTCCTCAGCTAGAAATGGAAAATAGTCAGATGCCCCTCATGAATTTTAAACTGCTTTTATTTCTAGCATCAGTAGCAGCCAGAGGAAACCTGGTTATAAAATTGAATAATTCCTACTAGATCTAGGATGAAAAATGAAAAGCCTTCACTCCTCAGGAGCCCATTTGACAGGGGCAACAGTTTGATATTTCAGGGATCTTGAAAACCTTTCAAGCTTGAAGCTCCTTTTGCAGACACCTTTCACCTGAAAATATCTTCAACACGGGAAGTCAGAAGTAGAGAGAAAAATTAAGGAACAGTGGACTCATGCTGAAGGACTGAATCTAAATGCCTATTCCAGATTAAAATCCTCTTTCCCCTAAACAGTCACATTAATTCCCGCTGAGGTGGTCACCGTACAGGATAATGTGCTTGAAGCTGATTATGTGCTATGAAGAACTCGGAAACATGAAATTTTCTGTTTGGTTTCTGTTTGAGTTTTATTTTTATGCTACCGGTGTTAACACTAATGTTTTCTTTGGCTTGTTTATCTTGGGTACTGCAGAGTCCTTCTCAAACCTCTTGACAGATGTATCTTTTCTGCAGTGTGAACAAAGTTTATTGCTAGTACAATATTAGCTTTTCTAATCAGAAACTGACGTTATTACCTAATAGTTATTGCTCTGCATTACCAGTCAGATGTTGGAAATAATGGGCCGATAAAGATTCTATTATTTTGAACAGGTTGACAATTTCAGGCTTTTGCTTCACAAGATCAGGAGACCCATAAAGGAACAGAAAAATAATTTGAGTAGTGAAGGTAATCAAAAGCTCGTAAACTCGAGAATTATTATCCAAGTGCGACACTCTTCCTAAGGCTGTTCACTGTGGAGTCACACAGTGTGTGCTCCAGTCCAGAGACCAGGCACGACCAGACCTCAGGCAGACAGAAAGTGTGAGACTGTGCCAATGTCATTCTGAATCTGAGCTGACACGTTGCACCTCTTTGCACAAGGTGTTTTGTCTTCTAGCATTGAGATAGTCCTGAGGTTTTTGGTCAGTTGGAAGTGTCGACAGAATGAGCTCATGTTTCCAGCTTCCCATCGATGGGATTTAAGAAGAAGTGGTTGTGCATATTTAGAAACCAGTTGGGGAAATTTTTCCCTCTGCTGGTAGAAGAGGAAAATAGAAACTCATTTTAGTCTAAACCCCATCCTTTTCTGCTACCAAAAAAAAAAGCCTCACTCATCTTAAGAATGCATTTTTGGGGCTTGAACATATAAAATGGGAACAAAACTTTGGTATCCTACAAGGTACCAGTCTTTGATCTTCCATTCTATGTTTAGAATACAGAGTACCTTAACATAACATGATGGAATAAACCTAAATAATCAGCAGATAACGTTTCAGTGCGTGCCCATCTATCCTTGAAGAAAGATTAGAAAGCAAATAGGTTTCAGATAATAGAATATTTAATAAACATTCAAGGTATTTTGAAGCAGTAGCAATGAGGAAAAGAGGACATCTATTAGTATTCAAAACCAGAATAGAGTACACAATAGAGCAGAGTCCTTTTGGAGCAGAAAAGGTTTGCCGCCAAGGATGTACTGATGTTTCATTGTCCAAAAAAGTAAAAAGATTTTCTACCTGTACATAGGCAGTAGTACTTCCTGTGCTTGATTTTAACCTCAGTTCAAACTGCATCAATGTCCAGAGCAACTTTCAGTGAAAGTAGGTACAGACTGATTCAATTTCCTGAGCTTAGTCCTAACTCTCTTAATGGAAATAAAAAATGCAAAAGTTAACCCTCTCTGCTAGATTTACTTGTAAATATTATTGATGAATTTTCTTTCTTTCTAACTGGGATATCTACTTACATGTATCTGACACATAGCTAGCTAATATAGAGAATTTATAGAGCATGTTCTTGTCTGTTATTTGCCTAATCCTGATTATACCATCTAGAAGAGGAGGAACAAGAATAGGAAAGACAGAAGAATAATTTAAATTAATGGTATTTAACTTCTGAAATCCCACATTAAGAGTTTGCATTTTACTGTTACATCATAAACGTAGAATAACATAATGAGAAAGAAACAATGTTCCTTCCAAACTTTTTTTTTGAAAATATGGCATTTTTATATTTATGCCTTTAATTAACTACTTCTGTTGTCATTTAAAATTTCCCTGGGAGAATGAATATATATTTAACAGAAACATTTATTAAATCTTTATGGGCACGTTTACTTTAGCCTTCAAGTATTTTCAGAATCTTGGCTAAAAAAGTTCTAATTTTAATGCCAAATTGGACCTGACAATGTCATTTTTTTTCTTTTTTTAACTAGCTGATAGAATAAATTGAAATGCCACATTGCTCACTGAAACTTACACTGAGAAATCTTTCCTGTGACAAAATGCTTCTCATTCTGTTTGATTGGCATTCACAGTGGCTTACAGGTGAACAACCTTTTATTCATCAGTGACTATCAAGACAACCAGTGTTGTAGGGCATTTTCTGTGAAAATGGCATCATTGACTCACTTCCTCATCAGAAGTATATTCACCCAAATATACTAGATACAAGGACAACTCACTGTTGTAGCACTGGTGTAGATGAGTTGTCTAAATCAAAAATAGTAATCTAAGGCACATCCCAATGAGCTGTCATGTAACCCTGGAAATATCTGCATTCACTACTTAAAAAATATATATTTACTTCCAGAGTTGATACTATCTGAGCAGCAACCTGGTCCAATGATTAGTACTTAAAAAAAAAATAAAACAACCCCACCAAGAATGGCGGTGAGACCAGCCCTGGAATACCTTTCAGCCTGCTGATTACTCCAAACCAGAGAAGGACAATGAAGCTGGTGAAGGGTTTGGAGCACAAGTCTTATGAGAAGAAACTGAGGGAGGGGGGGGTGTTTAAACTGGAGAAAAAAATAAGCAATATTTTGCCTTTCACTTTTTTCAGAATCTGAGCAGTGTTATTGCAAAAAAAAAGTTTGGTTAGAGACATAATGGTTTTTTAAAATTATTAATTTTAGAAGCTGAGAAGAGGCCTTGAGCAGCTGTATAGTGTTTATTTGTTGGGGGACTGGATACTTGGAGGAAATCACAGAATAATTACATTATTAAGAAGCATTTTCAAAAGGGGATCATTTAAAAAGATTTCTTTTGGGAAAGTTTGTATCTATTTTTCTCAAATAGTACAATGATAAAACCAATTGTGCCAGTTATTTGTGTTAAATGAAGAGAAAAATGATAATTATGATTAACATTGTGAAATTGCTGTTAGAGCCTTTGTAAAAGCCTCAAGCTTTCATTCATAAGGAGTGGTTAACAATGCCTTTGTAATGCAGATTCACTTACTGTAAGATTTACATTTGAATTGAATTATTTAGAAGATACTGAAAGCAGCACTAAAAAGCAGCACTGTCTTCACTGACATGGTGTCAGCAATTACAGTCCAGTTACTTTCATGTTGCACTCTGCTTGTGTAAAGTGGACAGAGTAGAATTTTGTAAGCTAACACGGATCAGATTTTCATGGGTGTACTAAAGAGGTTGGTTGTGTTGCTCTGAATACATATGTGTATCCAAGTTCAAATCCTATTTGAAATGTGCCTTGTATAGCTTTTTCTTCCTTCTTAAGACATTAAATTGTGATATGTTCCACAGAAAGTGCTATGATGTAACATGTCTCAGCAGATGATGAAAGAACTCTGGAAAACTTGTGGTTTTTCACTCTAACAAGCACTGGGAGAGGCTATAATTTACGTCTTGCTATAAAGCACAGGTTAATCCATATTAAGAAGGAGGAATGCAAATAAAGGTACGTGGGTTTTTTGAAACTCTCTTCACTACACAACATTTTTGTGTGAAGGAGATAACTTTCCTTCAGTGGGTGAAATATCTGGTACTTGACAGGCCTGAGTTTTTAAATCTGCTCTTACAATAAAGTTGCAGAGGACATGCAGTCAGACAGCTCCTCACTTCCAGGTTCTTTGCTTAGCAAACAAACAGCCGCGCACGCTTTTGCTATTTAAACAAGACTGCTTCATTTCAAAATGCATGTACAACTCCTGTTGAAGTCAAGGAGAGCAGGACATGTCTGAAAACATGGCTTATCTTTTGCTTTCCTTTGGCCTTCTGATCAACACACCAGGAGAAGGAACAGCATCTTGTTCAGGAAATTCAGGGTTTCAAAGCATGTCAAAAGGAATAGTGAATAATGAACAAAGGGATGGGATTGAAAACAGGAGATATGAGAGAAAGAAAAGAAAGATAACAGAAAAAAACCCCTGTTACAGTGTTATTGAAGGGTGGAGAATGAAGGATGCTCCTAACATCTTCCCCTAAGGTACTCCTGTCCCAGTAATACTACGCAGAGAGGAATACTGCTCTGTCTAGTCCTGTCTTAGAGCATGGGAACTTTTGGAATAAATATATGCTTGTTTCTATTTCAGTGTTGGATTCCTTAAAATTCAGCTTTTTGAACATCTCATTTCCATCAGAAGCAAGAAACTATTATTTTGTAAATGTCTGCTGAAATTATCAAAGATTATCACCGTTCTTAGAAGATGAGGGTTTCTAAGAGAACACATAAAAAACCTTATAACTTGCAGTAAAATTGTGAAGATTTCATAGCATCAGGCTTCAGGAGACCACCAATGAGAACAGATTGCTGAAATCACCTCAGAGTGGTTTTACAAAGCACTAAATTACTGAAAATTGATCATGATTTTATCTTGGGATCCCAGAAGCGAGTTTTCAATTCCTGTTTTTTTTTTTTGTCTGTGACCTTGGCTGTGCAGTTGACTTTCTGCAACTGCTTCCCTTAGCTGGATCTGAAAGAGTTCATAGCTAAATAGACACTCCCTTACTGTGAAATTACAGTGTCCCATTTCACTGACCTCAATCTTATATTACAATGTTTAAAACTGAAAGGACATACCTGGATATTGAAAAATGTTGGTCATAACCTCTGTTCATTATCAGAGGAATAATAAAAATGGGCTGGAGATTGAGATGGAAAATATACAATTTCTGCAACCCTGATGGAAAAACTTTGGGAGTTAATTTGAAATACTTTGATAGACGGAAGTACAACAGAGGGAGGGGAAGAAAATACATCTCCTTCATTACTCAGCAGAAACTTCACCAAAAATGCACCCCCAAATCACAGGCACTGTAGTTCACACAGATCTAGGCCACGAGGATGTGTGTAGATCTTAGCAAACACATTGTGTTTGGATAAGGAGCTGTACAGTCTGTCTTTACTGCAGGACTGAGTCTCACTCAACGAGCCCTTCTAATTTCAGGGAAATCTCATCCCAGACAAGTTCTGCTGAACACGGGACAAACAGAGGAGCTATAACATAAGTAAAAGATAGGGAAAGGGAAGCTTTTAAAACAGAAGACAAATTGCATCATCATAATTCTGCTGCAAGTAGTTGACAAGAACAGAAGTAGAGCTGGCATATTAACAACAGAAAAGGGGTAGGAGCACTGGTATTGGCCTGCATGACAGGTAAACCTCAGTCTGACCTTCCTCACGGATGAAGAGCACCAGAAACCAGAAGGAACCAGGGCAGTCTCAGACTGACACCTGGAGCAAAGGCTGGGGGCCTTCACCATGTGCCTCCATCCCATGACTGGTTCTTGCACAGCTTGGCTCTCGGCTTGGTTTTCTCCAAACACTTGCAGTGTTTTGGACTTTGTGACCTGACTTTTGCTGCCTTTGAGGGAGAGTATTTGAGTTAAAGGACTTTCTTAATAAAAGCCGGTAAGACTCAACTGGTCTTACTGCCAAACCAGCATGAATCAGCAGCACCAGGCAACTTGGTACTGTTATAAGTGATTTTTCCTGTAATTACCTGAGGTTTATAATATCCTGAGCTCTACAATATGTGCTGATTATTAAATTACAGTGTTTTTCCACCGTAAATTATTTTTTTCTTTGTAAAAAGTATCAGTCTTGCTTATTAAATTACAATCAGAATAGGTGGTCTTTTCTATGTGTGTGAAGATGAAATGCTTGCTCTTTTCTTACCAGTTCCTGTTCAGTAGCTAAAAAGCTTATATGAGAGGTAAATATGAAATTTACGTTCCTTTCCTAGGGACTCCTATAGATTTTTTTGCTGGTGTGGCAGCTTTTTCACATAATGACAGGAATACTGACAGATGGATCTCTTTTTCTGTTTTTAAACAGATCATTTATGGGATATGAAGGAATTAATTTAGGAAAAAAAAGGAGGAATAAACCACTAAGCAAGTGGCTGGGTAAATTGGAAAGAAAAGTAAAAAACTTAGAAAACAGATGAATAAAAAAATATTTGGGTCTTGATGTCTAACTAACATTTTTCTTGCTTTGGAGGAGCATTTTGATGCTAGTCTTGAGGTTTGAAGAATTAAGCCTATGAATTGCAAATGAAATGCTAATGATTTGGGGGGTGTGTGTGGGAGACTTGGCTCAAAATATGCTTAATATTTTCTGTAATGAGTGTGGGTGCCCACACTGCAAACACCTCTGTTAAAATTATGTGTCATATGGGAAAATTAAATTTATGGATTAGTGCATTTGATTTTCAGACCCAGGCCAGAGTGACCACTGTGCCTTAAGACCCCTGATGCTCTGAGTTGCACTGGGTCTCAGTGTAGAATGTATTCACTATTGCTTCTGCCGCGTTATTTACACTTTCTAATCTGCTACCAATCGACCTTTTAAGACATCAGAAGATAAATAATGGGCTCAGTGAATCCCTGGAGCATCTTCATAAAGCTTCAGCAGAACAGCCCTAATGATCCATACTTTTATAAACCTTGGTTTTCACAGCATCAGTGATGATGCTGATGTCCAGTAAATGATGAGCACTAAGATATCCAACAACCAAACAGCCCAAGGAAGCACCATCTCCCCTGCACCCACATCTATTGCTTTGTGCTGGTAACTCTTTGCACAGAGGGGTGAGTGCTTCTGAAATTCTTAGAAAGAGCCATTAAATGAAAAGGAACTGCCTGACTTCAGGAGCCTGCACAGCTATAAATAGCAGCACAAAACAGATCTATAATTCTAGTCAATGGCACGGCTCATTTCTAAAGTTGTACTTTCCTGGATACTTTCAGTGAGAACGATGCTTCTAATAACCATTTAACATGATAGTAAATTTCCACTTAAGTCATAATTTAAGGATTTATTACCCGGGTTTGGGAAAGTAAATCTCTCTCTGCATGAAAAAAGGCCAAGTTGTGAAGGCATCTGGATCAAGCCCAAAACATTACCTATGGGAAGAAAAGTCATAGGGTGATAAAAAGCTCTTTAAACAGTATGGATAATAACACATATATTCTTGTAATGAGGAAGGAGAATAAAATGTTAATTCACCCATAATTTAATAGATTTATTAGCTTTGAGAGTTATTAAGGAAATCCTGAGACCCTCTGGATGGATTTAGAAGGGTCTCTTCTGATCCTTATTCTGACTGTGAGGTGCATCAGAACAACTCACTGCTCTCTCCACGTCCCCAGTGCCCCATGCTCTGCTCACAAGTATGGATGGTGTGGGAGACACCCAGAAAATGGGAAAACCTGTAGACTTTCCCATTATTGTACAGGAATGTCTACAGACATTTGCTGGACACCTGAGAAAAGCTCTTGGAAGAAACAATCTTTAGCTATTGCTTGCATTTTACTTCCTTTGTCATTAAATTGTTCTCTAATTTTTGACAATTTCAGCACAATTTGAGGTGCTATGGGACAGCAAAGTTAGTCAATATACGTTCTGCTTTTGGAAATATATACATTTAGCAGTGTGCCACTAATCATTATACCACTGGTTATAGTGAGAGTATGGAACTCACAGAGCCATAAAACCCCTCCACACTGAATGATACGGGTTTAAAAAATAGGGCCAAGGCAGCCCTGCCTCAACACAAGCAGACCAAATGGCCCACAAAACCACCATACACTGCCTTGTGCAGAAGGTTGCTTTGGCCTGGGTCAAAAATGTTGGAAAAATGAGGTTGTGGAAGCAGCTGCTATACTTGGAAGACACTTCTGAAAAGACTGCTTATTTGAAAGGAGAAAAGTAAATAGTCAAGGGAGAGGACAATCAATGAGAAATTCATGTGGAAATTAAATTATATAACTGAGGGATTTGCACTCAGAAAGAAAGCAGAGGATATATGTAAAGAGAGTTTTTGCAATGGGTATTTCTGTTTCTTTATTTTCCCCTTTTCCTTTTTACTTTTTCAATGCATTTTCCTTTTTTTTTGCCATTCCCTTATATTTTTCCTGTTTTTCTCCTTTTCATTGCCATCTTCACGGAGGCTTTTGAGACCATTTTTAAGGCTAAGAAAATTAACAAAGCCCAAGAGAGACCACCAGTGACAGAGAAAATGTTATGAAGGAAGCTGGTATGATGGAAGTTATTATGAAAGGTCAAGGCAAGTGACCAAAGTGCCTGAGTGCCATGAAACTTATGAAGTAAAAGACGGTTGGAGGTTATAATATGACGGAGGAAGATGAATGAGATAAAAAGAGAAGTGGAAGTGAAGATTATGATGGACGGATTTAATATAAATAAGGCACGGTGCATATGACAGGTAGGCACACATGGCACACATCTCTCAGCTTCCACATTGAAGACTAGATATGTGGCTGACAATATCAGTAGGCAATAATGAGACTATTAAGAAGTAAAATTTGTAGGACAGAACAATCTGGTGTATCAAACACTGAGTTGTATCTCTTGTCTCAAAATGTTGCCTCTTTATTTCATGTTAATCCCAGATTTTTGTAGGAATTAAACAATATTCAGTATGAGTAAAAGTTTCCTAATAGGATATGATATAATGGGGTTTTTTATTCTTTTTGGAAAATGTTGTCTTTAAACAAAGAAAAGCTTTGAGTGGAACTAGGCAGCAATGATTTTCTTTCTGAGAGAACATGCAGAGTAAAAAAATTTCACCACAAAACAGACTGAAACATCAGAATATTAAAAATATCAATAAACAGATGAGTCAAAGGACCAAGCTCAAAATAGTGGAAATAGTTTGATGATGTCAATATGTAGCATTCTGACATTTAACTTTTTATTAATTGGTAGACAAATATCAGAAAGGGTTGATATTGATAAATATAGCAAAAAACTTTTGTGATTTGAAAACGCTGAGAGCACTCAATCAAGCAGCTCCAGAGCCTACTCGGCCATTTAAACTGAGAAGCGAACTCCACTCCTTATTGAACAACTTGGACTGATTCAGAGTCCCCAGCTGATTCTTTGGCTGCAGTTTTTGCAATCACATAATCCTTTCTACTCAGCTGCTCTCATCTCCAAAGAGGAGAGCAGGCTGAAATCTCTTTTCTGGTTTCCATCCTTAAGAAAATATATTGGATTTTTCATTTGAGAAAAATATCTCTCTGAAGAATTTCAGTGAGTCTTTGCATTTCTGTTGGTCTCACGGCTGGGAAGCCTCTGCTCTGTGTTCCGTAGCAGATCTGATCTCCTCTGCTTCTCGCTGTCCTGCCTACTCTGGCTGCCCAGTGTCTTTACATGGAAATTAGGGCACGTCTCTGCCACTCAGATATCTGAACTTTTATCTTCAGCTCTTGTTAACACATCTGCATTGGGAAAAGCCTTGTGGTGGGACACACAGTTATACCAGTGAAAAAACAAGAATGTCAGGTGTTTGGGTATAATTCAACCTACTCAAAAGGGTAGTTTACAACAGAAGAGCCTTTCGCACTTGAATAGTTTCTGTGCTCCAGACCTTTGGGGTGCATTATGGCAGCAAACCTGGGACAAGGCTGCCTTTTGCACTTGCTGGGTATCTAGCACAACAAAATCTGAGTCTTTACTGTGGCATTTAGGGGCTGTTTTAATACTGCTCATAACAAGAGAGAAAAAAATCCAGGTAAAATAGCACAAGGTAATTTGCTGAAGTAGATTTCTAAATTCCTTTTATGTTACCTGCACTAACATCCTCCATATTTATGACTAACCTTTTCCACCATGCTCTGCAATCATTAGTCTGCCTAGCCAGTATTTATAATGGTGGGCCAGACTCTGGTGCCCCAAAAGCATTATAACTTTCAGAGACACTTTTAACCAACAGCTAAACGTATGGAATAAAAGCTGACCAAGCACATGAAAGGTTTCTATAATTGCTATAATTATGTAGAAGCTCTAGAATAAAATACCATTTCCCCCTTCCCCCCTCTTACCTTTGAAAATTCATTGTCAAAGAAAATGAAAAGGAATTGTTCAATAGCGGGGTCACTGTCTTCAGACTTTGATGCTTTTGATTGGAAATTAAAGCCATAGTGATTACAAAGTGGATACAGTACCTAATTATAACGTTGGTTCTTTTGGTAATATATAATGATAATGTACCTCATTTATATCCGTTCTTTTGTGGTAGAGGATTACAGGAGCTGGGGAAACACAGCCTAGTTATAACTCTTTAAAAGTTACTGCTAGAATAAAGCTAAGGCTGATAAAACTGCAATCCTATCACAGCAATGAAATAAAAGCTTTGTGAAGATGTGGGCAAGAGGAAGGACTGTTTAAGAACCTTTTATAACCACGCAGTCTTTTGAGGCTTTGAAGGTCACAAAGAGAGATGTCTGCAGAAGCAAAATGTAAGGAGGTCCTGCTCTGTGGTGATGTACCTGCCATGGAAGGTACATCACTGAGCCTCAGCAGTCCCTCTGGTATGTGAGAGACCATCAATCCATTGCAATAGATGGAACACAAGTCCATTTTTCACTTCCTGATATTAAAATTCATGTCACAAAAACTTCTGGAGAATTTCAGGCTTGAAAATTTTGTCTGATGCCATCGGCCTGCCCATGGTTATGGAGAATGAAACTCCATCTGTAGCAGTGTGGGACAGTAGATGACACTGCTGCAAAGACTCCTCCGGGGGTGCATTGCTTCCCCAGCATAGGAGGAGCTAAGGTCTGTTGTCTGTTCCAGCCAGAGACACATCTCTATGCAGAGTGCTTTTTGTTGAATGGGAAAAAAATCCAGCACACAGCCTGAGCCCTGCAACATCCTTCTCTTCTGCTTACATAGCAAGAATCTAGGATGAGAGTGGCAGAGTTTCAGTATTTCAATGTCTTTGATGGTCAAAAACCTGGCAAAGAACCTCCAACGATTTACAAACGCCTACGGAACAGGTTGTTCACTACCTAGTGAAATTAGTTGCTTAAATTCTGTCTACATCTTGAGAAGAAATCTGTAAATTACACCCATATGCTTAGGTAGGAAAACAGTATTGAAAATTCATTCCTAGTGTGTTCATACTACAGCTGTGGATCAATTAAACATAGTTAAATTATGTAGAAATGGTCAAATTTTCCTCTTATATGGATTAGAATCTAATTTTCAAAGTTGTTCCCAGTGTACCCGGGCAGGAGAGAAAGCAGAATTTCAATATTGGATCATACATAAGTAAAACAAATAAAGAACGTCAGATATGAAGAGAAGAAATCAAACGAGAAATAGACATTAAGAAATATCTAATCAAAATATATACACAATGCTATAGATAGCAGGTTTCTGAAAAACCTTCAAAGATATGGGAAGCAGCTCTATTTCTATTTAACATGTCATCAGTAGAATGAAAAGCCTACTGGAACGGCAGAATTTATTGATGCTTATTAGGACCCATAGTTCCTGAGTTATTACATTGTGCAAAGAGTGTTTAGCAATTAGGTTTTAAACTTACAGCATCGAAATGTAGAAGGGATTTACATTTATCACTTCTAGTATTACTGTCAGCAGTAGGGTCACAAAACCACACAAAACTGGGAGGCGCTTTGGATCTGTGGATCCAGGAATATGGGAGATTTTGCTTGTAGTCTTTGCACGTGTCTCTACTCTTCTCTCCTAAGTGATCTGCGGTTAAGCCGATTAGCCTGCCTCTTCAAGCCAGTCAGAGAAATCCCAGCAATTCCACTGCCTTAGAAATCTCCCTGAGCCACAGGGAAGTGCAGTCGCAGCACAGCAACAGGACGGTTGCAAGTGGGATATAATCAAGGGACATGACTAACAATACAGAACACGTCTGTGGCCAGCAAGGCCACCTTTAAAAAAATGATTATCTGTTCTGCTCCATTCTATTTGCTTCTTACATTGCAGCTGTCAACTTTGCAGCAGAGCCCTAGTGATTTCCATGACAGATAGCCTGTGCAACACCAAAAGACTCGTTTTTTATGATGCTTCTAATGCATACTTGTACATTTTATTCTGTCTCTGGTGTGGTGTGTTTGTCAGCTTTATCCTGCAACCATTCAGAAGGTAATTATTACCCTAGAACAATGAACAACTCATCCAGCAACACTCAGAACTTTGCTGGTGGTGACAGAGAGTTTTGTTAGCTGTGCTTACCTGGAGGTGCCTCCTGAGCCCTGCAGCTGTGGTGCTCTTTCAGTACCTTATAATTATAAAGGCATGTGAGGGAAAAGAAGTTTTCCTTCTCTGGATACTTTTTTTTCTAAAAGTCTTTAATAGGCATTGATTTCAGCTTTTTCCCAGCTTTTAGAAGGAACTATTTTTTGCTCCATGAGTTGAATGATCTCAGCTGACCTGCCAAGTCAAAAGCTTTCATGTAGTCGATGCAGTGTATCTAATGTCTCTGGTTTGGGTCCTCTGTCAATTCTGTAACTGTCTTTCAGCTGAAAGAGTCCATCCTATATTGCTTAACTCGATGTTTTCTGTCACCATTTCACCAGCCAGGGTTGCTCTTGTCTCTTGACCCATAGTGATACTTAGCTTGCAGGACAAATGAACGAGACTTTTAGAGTTAATGATAAGTGAGAAACTATTGTCAGCTTATTTTCTTCATTGTCTACTTTCAGGAACAAACCAGCAAACCTTATTAAAATTATTCATGCTCAGTCATCATTTTGTCTGGCCATTTTGTCTTCTTGTCCCTGCCTGTGGGACATCCCATTTTGCTCATAATGTTCCTCCTTTTAAAGCAGTTTATTTTAGAGGAATTTAGTTTGGGTACTGTGATACCTTGTTAGCTGTCATTCAGATTTTTTTCCCCATTTTGAAGGTGGCAACATCAGTGTCCTTATTACACAGTTCTTCAGCTCTGCACATTCTTAGCACGCTCAGCCAGAACAGTCTAAGGTGAGACTGATATCCTCCTGGACTGTTATTGTCAATGGCAAATTTAAATAAGGAATGAGTGAGGGTGCTGGGGTTGTTCAGCCTGGAGAAAAGGAGGTTCAGGGGGACCTCATCAGTCATTATAACTACCCTAAAGGAGGTTGTAGCAAGGTAGGTCCATCTCCTCTCCCAGGTAACAAGTGATAGGACAAGAGGAAATGGCCTCAAGTAGTACCAGTGGAGGTTTAGATTGGATATTAGGAAAAATTTAATCTTTGTAGGGAAGAAATTTCTCCTTTCTAGGGAAGTGGTGGAGTCACCATCCCTGAAGATATTTGAAGACGTGTAGATGTGGCACTAAGGACATGGTTTAGTGGTGGGCTTGATAGTGGGAGGTCAGTGGTGGGACTTGATGGCCTTAGAGGTCTTTTTGAACCTAAAAGATTCAATGATTCTATGATTCTAATTCTTGTCTGGTGCAGAGGTATCAGTATATCTACATCAGTGTTTTATAATGAAACAAAAGTGTCTTTTGGAAGTTAGTTCCTTGAGTGTCACTTCTGATTCTGTTGGTAGAATGGTTTGGGAGAATGCAAACTCAATTCCCTTCAAAGGAAACTAGTCCCAGATTTTTTTAAAACTAGACCCAGAACTTTTTGTCAAGTATCACCAAATGTGCTCCACACCCAGTGGAGACAGGAAGTCTAAACCAAGGATGTTTCAGAGCTGTTTGAATGGCACACACACGGTGGGAACATTTGTTCCAAGAAACATGGTTTGATATTGCACCCCAAAATGCACCATCTGGATGCAGGGTCTTGAATACCATTTTGCTCTATGGAAATGTTGCTCTAGCATTAAATTACTTGTACTCTTTGATATGTTGTAGACTTGCTTCTGATTCCAGTTAAGTCAGTGAGAGTATTAACCTCTGGGTTTGAAAACTACTTTCTGCACCCTCTTGCAGAAAGCACAAATTTTCTAATTTTAAGCAAGGAAGTATACTTCTGATTGAGGCTGTCTTGCTTTCAGGAAGCCAAACTTAGGTAGAGTCACTTCTGAAAATTCATTCTTTAAATTCAGGTAAAAGCTGAGCTGAAGAGAGAAAGAAACATTTAAGGCAAGTTCTAGACCTTTATGAAAACTGTCAAACCAATTTCAATTTAAAATCAATTGAAGTTTCGCTAAAAAGAATACTACACTTACAATAATTTGAAATTTTCTTCAGCATTCAAATTATGGGCTGCATTTTCTTTGTCCTAATATACATCATCTGTCAAGATAGCAGCTTTCAATTTGATTATTAATTATTCTTCTTTATACAAAAGATATTTGAGCCATTTTAGAGCTTTATTCCTCTTTGCAATTAGATGTGGTGACTAGAGTGTCTTTTATGTGCTGTTAGAATATTCTTTTAACAGTGCTTGACTACATAACCATTCTTGCCTGCAACTATTCAGCAACTTCTCTCTGTTGAGCATCTCTAGGTATGTTGCTGTTGTTTTTCCATTACAGTGTCTCAAACTGATCACTGATGTAGGTGATGAGTCTTAATCCCGTATCAGCAGAGAGTGCATGGGTTGATTTTCTGCTAGCTATTCCTTCCTAGTGTTTTCATTTGGACTTATTTTTATTTTTGGACATTCTTGTATGCTCCATTGACTCAACTGAAAATCAGGTTTTCATTTGGACAACTGTATTTTAAAAAAAATTTAATTATTGTTTTCATTCAAGAACGTTTTTACTTATTTCTATCCAGTAATCTATAATTTCATTTTATGTCATCTTCTATTTTCGAAAGACTGCTGGTTTCTTATGGCAACCATACAAGTTATGTTACACACTTGAGCTCATGACAACGGGCTCATATTTAGTGTGAAGTATGTTGGTGTTCTATCTCCTCAGTAATACATGTAATTAATCTGATACCTACTGTGATATCAATCTCACTGCAGGTCTAAGCAAAATATCTGTGCTGCTACTGACATGACCTCTGTCAGCTTAACATCTAATTATACCCTGCTTGATTCCTTTCTCTTCAGATAAGAAATGAATTTTGTTCTAGATAGACACTGTTCTTTCTTAAGATTAGTTGTGATCTCAGCCTCCAAACCCTGTTGGCAAGCACCTGTGAATGTAGGGGGCAAACTCCTCTATCACTTTCCTACGTTGCCTTTTTTCCTCTATACGATCCTTTGGTCAGAATTATAGTTACTTCAGACAGCTTGAAATTGAAACAGGTTTTAGATCTCAAATCTTTCCTCCTCTTAAGCCTGAACCTTACTGTATCCTGTCTCAAATCTCATTATAATTAAGACTACTTGTGTTTTGGTTTTTTGATTTTATTTTTTTTTTAATGTGTGTGTGCAATTTTTAAAAAAGGGATACACGTTAGACAAAATATTTGTTTTAACAATAGAAAATCTGAAAAACTGTGATTGTACTAAAACGGACTTTGATTTTAGGATCCTGTGACATACATTGGCACAGATTTAAACTCATGAATCATCACTGAAGGGAAATACTCATTTCCTACTGTTCCAGTTCTTTGAAAAATTTGCAGGTCTCAAATAATGCACTTTTTTAGGCATTGTCTTTGCCACAACCAATTTTTTTCATCTCTATACCTTTCAAAAACAACAGAACAAAATATAAAATAATTTTAAAAACTACTTACAGTTTATGTTTAATTTTTTACTTCTTTATTGCAAGCATTTAAATATACACTGTTGAGCAGGAACAAGCTGGAAAGGCTTTCGTTTTCTTGGTTCTATTCTACATCCTTTGAACTAAACCCGCTGTGAAACATCCTGAGTCACCACGGTCATTGACCCTGAGGTCTGCTGCAAATTCTGACCTCTAGGTGGTGTTTAACATCTTGGCTATAATTTAAATAGTGGTAAATTTTCAAAGCAGAGCTAACAGGAGTATATATTTCATTCTGAAGTGACAAGGGCAATAGAATACTTTTCTTTAAAGATTCCAGATCCATTGCATTTCCTGTCAAAGTCTCCCAAGTCATACTAGTTCAAATTTTGTCTCCTAAGCATGTTGCACATTACTTAACTACAGTGGATATACTTTCTTTTTGCAACTAAATGTAAAAATATCTGTATGTCCTGTTCTGCTGAGTAAATATTTCCAACATGATATTGAAATCTCTGGCAGTGCATTAAATAACTGAAAATCTTAAGGTGCCTTGGCTATGTAACTTTTTACAATTCAAAATAGTTTCAAAAAAGCGAGAGTGACAGAATTTCGAGACGATCATAATTTTGTGTACTTCTTTGTACAGCAGTCTAGAGGATATTTTTTGAAGTCTCTGAAATGCTCATTTTCTGAAATGTTGACGAGACATCATATGGAAAGCATTTTTCCTGAAAATGTTTCAATTTGGCATTCAAAACTTCAGAGCACTTTAAGGTCAGCTTTGAAAATTTATTGTGACATTTTCTCAAATTAGTACTTGTTTGGCTCTGCTCTGGCAAAGACAGCTCTCTGAGGTCATTTGAGTCTTCAGTCCTCTGCTAGCTCGTAGGATAAGCAGGGATTCACTAAAATGTTTCTGTCACTTTCAGATCAAAAAGAAGTGATCAGTGTTCAAAGGGAGACAAAAATGGTGTTAATGTGTAAGGAAATCTGACTTTCCATTGAAGGCAGTTTAGCGAATAACAATTATCATTGCATCATACAAACAATCAAGAAGAATCAAAGAAAAAAATCTGTTAATTAAATCAATATGATCCAATTTCTCTCTTCTTAATTAGAAAGTGAACTAGATACAAATTCTTTACACTTACTTCCATGTAATTCTATCTTCTATAATGCTTTTTATACATTTTTAATCAACAATACTTAATAATTCTATGGAGTCTCTCAGAAAGGTTGCTAAACACCAAATATAGTCATGTAAAATGGAAAAAAATAGGTATAATAAAAAATGTTGGTTTATTCACACAATGAATAATAGAAATTTTTATGTCTTGAAATACATGTAAAATATTTGATGAGACTACATATCATATGCTGTAAATTATTTCTATCCTTCAATTTATGCTTCAATTAAAATGTGCTTTCTTGATGAGTACTAGCGATGATGTACGGTTACTCTGCCATAATGCTGTAAATATTGTACAGACAGAGCTTTCTTCCTTCTTTCTGCCTTTCCTTCCATTACAGTGCTGCTTGATGACAAAGCAGTTTGCTTCTTTTCCAGTTATTTGAGACGTCTACTATTTGTTTTGTGCCTTAAGGAACAGCCAGGTGTCTTGCTAATGGGAGGAGGTGACTGCAAAGCAAGCCAACACAACATGATCAACTCTGGTTTGTTACTGCCTCTGTGAGTTTCCAAAATGTTTTGAAACCTAGTAGAAGTCTATTAACTTTACTCTTGCCTCAAAAAAATTAATATTCATAGAACAAATATTCTAAACAAAGCCATTTATCATTTTTGGTTTTGCTAAAGAAGTAATTTTGTTAGATGAACAACCATGGGTCTACCATTGTCTTTAAATCAACAGGGATTACTTTATAGGCTTACGTGGTGAAAGAAGAATACAATAAAAACACTGTTGGAATGAAATGAGAAGGAAAGGCCTCCAACCGTTTTTTGCTAAATAAATCATACAACCAAAATAAATAAATCATGAAATCTAGGATGCGGGATTATTAGGTAGGACTTAATTAATGCACTCCATTAAACAATAATTTTCAAAACTATTTCCTCAGCAAGGGGGTATTTTAATAAATAAAGCAAGCATCCAATCTTTTAAGAGTTATTACAGGTATTTCAAATGCTAAAACTGTAATGGTTGGCTATTCTTTATTGCCAACTTTTTTCTGTATAAATAGCCAGCTGCCAAGAAGCCAGAATTACTCTATGCCAAGAGATTTGATTTAATGGGCAGATAATCATCTGTTGATTCCTCGTAATCTAAACAGGGTGCTTTGAATAAAAGGTAGAATATGAAAGGTAGGTGGCAAAGCTCATGAAGTTTTTACAAAATGGCAAAAATTGAAAATCTAAATCATTGACTGAAGGATAGGTTTTCAAAAGGCCATTTAAGTGCAGAGTTCTGCAAAATTAACTCTCACTTTGGTGCCAAATATCCTCTATAAACACATAATTTCAGTTTCATTTTGTATGTGCAGTGAATTTTTAAAATTATTTTAACAAGCTGTTGCTCTTTTAGACATTTATGTAGGTAACAATAAACAAATATGCCTCTCTTGTTGTTTTGGTGGCTGGCCAATTTAACAGCTCTTTTGGAGATACTGCCTTCAGGTAATAGATTATTCTATCAAGACATAGTCACAACAAAGCATTTATATTATAAGAGATATTTCAGCACCCGGCTTCTCCAGAAATGGGCATGTGAAAAAATTTGGCCAACGCTTGTGCTGAAATATTGATGTTACCCTCCGCAGTTATGATAAGGTTCAAGAGAAAGTTCCCTGAAACTTTTAGATGTGTGATCTCTTTCCAAGTAAATATATCTGATGTCTGTTAGACATCAAAGTCATGAAGTGTTGATGAGAAATTTTGTTCATATTGTATTTATTCAAATTTAGGAACATAAACTCTGTTGAATAGTCTCGAGGAATAAGATGATATTTCTTCACCAGGCTTCAGCTTATTTCACTTAACATTTAACTTCAAATTTTAAGATAGAAGTGGGTGGTGTTGGGAAGCATTCAGGATCCAGATGGAAGCCTAGTGGAACCACTCTAGTCAATAATAAACTTAGCAAAAAAGATTTTCTATCAAGTTGGAGACCCTTCTGTTTCCAGTCAAGCACAGAGAGGGGACAAGCAGCCTGGTGGCATATACATATTCTGATTCAAGCTGTCAGCTGAAGATACCAAACTACATCTGATTCCTCTGAAGCCTAAATAGTGTTTACACTTAAAATGTCTAGAAAGGTTATTTTGGAAATTATGTAAGCCAGGGGAAGCTGAAAGAGTTTTACTGCTATATCAGTATATTTGAGTAAATTTATTGAAGAAGTAAATGCCTGTTTTTGAAGGGCTTCAATTCAAGGAGAAAGCAAGCCATGAGGGAAAACCTCCAGTAACATGGATGATGTATTCCATTTGCCTTGCACTTTCACCGTGGCATTGTACAAGGATAACTTAATAATATTGTACAAAAAACCCTTGTACAGACATAACCCATTTGTGAATTCTAATTCTAAATACTAAGTGGAGTTTGCATAATGCTGGTGACAAGTTTCATTATCCAGGGTTACTAAGAAGTTCTTATCAGTGAACTGTATGCGTCAGCATTATAGGGTCCATTTGGGACACCAACAATTATGGTTCTCTGCCAAACATCATCTTATTTGTCCTCATTCCTTGCTTACTGCATGGTATTGATAAAATTGAAATTTTGCATCACCTGTAATTTCAGCAGAATTTTTAACAAATGGCTGTCAAACACTGGGCCTTTTTCTACATGTAAATAAAGAAGCTGAATTTTTGACTCTTCAAGGGGTTGTAATTACACAGTGCATCCAAAAATTTTATTAACAATTTTATCATTTCCCAAGGGTTTTATCACTCTTTTTCTCATTCTTTTTTCTAATGAAATGTGCTCCCAAGAAATGAACTTAGCTTAGTGTTAGCACAGTGAAAGAGATACGGGTCATTCATTTTCCTGCAGTAGATGGTTGATATTTTCTTACAGATATCATGTTTTTGGCGAATTTTATGCACAGTCTTTTGATAAATAAGCTAGTACTTTATTCATTATTTCCATGAGCACATTGTTTCTGGAAGGGCAGATGTGTGGTTTGATGCTTGGCATGTTAATTAACATTTTAGTAGGGTACAGTCTTTTGTTCTTGTGTTTGAAAATGTCTTCCCCTTTCCTTAATTCCACAGAATACCCTTGGCCATTGCTGTAATATGCCTGCAGATTTGCTGTCATCTCTAGGAGATACATAGACAGAAATATAAATACTTCTTTTAGTTTCTCCATTTAGGATTCATCAGGCCTCTATTGATCTTTGTTATTTCCCTCAAAGGATTTTCTGAAGAGGCATATTAACCATATAATAAATATTAAAGGCACTTTAACTTCTGGTAATGAAAGCTTTCCTGTTTTAGGGTCTCTTTGGTATGCAGAAAGCGTTCCTAGGCATTGAAGTAACTACACTTACACACCCACATTGCCTTCTTGAATGGATCCTGCCTTGCTGGATCCCAACCGCTGGGAGAACACAGACGGGAATTGGTGGAATTACGAAGGGGTCAGGACTCAGGACCTTTGGTTGAACAAGCTTGAAATGTTTTTTATCTTCATTATAATATAAAACTTATCTGACTGCAAAGAACTGTGCTTACTCACACTCTGGGCATGGGTTACTCCTCGGACAGAACAGAATAAGGAACTTCTGTGCTCCTGTTATGACCCTGCACAGGCCCCTGTTCCTCTAGGTGCTCATGCTATGAGGAGATACACTCTTCCCCAAAGTGAGCAGAAACTAAGTTCTACATTTCATATTATGATGGGATCCCAAAACTCAGGATCTCTCAGACCTATAAGGAAGGTCTGATTATTTCTTGACTAAGGCATTACGATTTTTTATCCTGTACATCAGCCAAAGGCAGTGCAGAGCTGCTGTACAGATGTGTCAAGAGTACTTCCAGCTCAGAGTCAGACTGGGTACTGCAGTCCCCAATGGGCAGCTGGGTCATGCCTGGGTACAAGCATGCAGACAGTGACTTTTGTCCTTTCCTGTCACCACAGACACGATGAGTGCTTAGGCAGTAGGCATGAGTATCCTCAAAGTCTTCCTGGCTGACATTTCCATGGTAAAGCAAACCATCTGGCTGCACTGCTTATTGGCATACAGCCTTTTGCACCACTCAAACAGCAGAAGAGATAAGCAGCTAGTCTCAAATAGTTAGAAAATAATTCTTCCTGCAGAAAACTGCTCCCAGACATTGAAAATGTGCCAGCCTCAGATCCCTGACTACCTTCTACATCCACACAAAACAAAGACAGTAAAGTAGGTGCTAAGCATCATAGGTCTGGGCTGAGCAACCCTCTTGACTCTGCAAGTCCCATTTGTATATTCATTGGACATATATCACATACCTTGGAGAAATGAGGGGAAAAAAAGGTCCTGAAGCATTAGAGCTCTCCAGGTGCCTGCACTGGGGAAACCACCTCTGTTACAAGCAGACCCTGCAATGCTGGTCACAGCTGCTCTGCTGGTTGACACACTTTCCACAGCTGGACATTAGATCACCTGGCCAGCCCTGCTATCGGCACAGCATCCACACCTGTGCATAGCTGGGCAGGCCATCCTTCTTTAAGTCAAGCACAAGCCTCAGAGCTGGTCAGTTATCTACACCTAAAGAACTGGGATTCTATCACCCTCATATTTTCACCCTTTGTTGTACCAGAGCAAAAATTTGTGATATGTTAGCAGGCAGGAGATAGACTTTATTAACTATGATTAATATAATGTGCTTGTTATAATGCTCATAAAACCTAGCTAATAGTGGAACAGATTACGTAAGTAAATAGGTACTGTAAAATATGACAAAATTTACAACATGGAGTGGATTTCCCTTCAAATCAAAACAAATACAACATAAAAGTTAATTATCTTTTGTAGTATGGATTAAATCTCCTCTTGCTGGGAGCATCTCTCAGCAGTGATTCTGTCTGAAGTACACCCAAATGGCTCTTTGAAGGAGTCTCTTTGGATTCCTAAGAGGAGAAATATTTTGATAAACAGTCCTGCTAATCAAAGATGAGGTCATCAAGTCATATCTAGTGTATCAACCCGGAGAGCAGGGATTATTCTCTGTTTGACCTGGCTTAACTAATTTTGTTGCTCCTGTTCTCAGCCTTTTAGAGACTGTCTTTACAATATTATTAAACACTGAGGAATAACACCTGGTCAAATGAAAACCAACTCCCATAATGCAAGCCATCTGGAAATAAGTTTCTAAATTACCTATGTATAGAAATGGAACAGCAAATTTCATTGATTTTACACAATGCAGGCACTTAAAACTTTTTACTTTCCTCTATGAAAATCTTAGGATGGGTCTGAACTACAGACTTTGTGGTCATTTCAATTATTCATAGTAGCTGAATAGATTTGTAGGTGATTGTTTCATTTTGCTTGAGGGATAAATTATATTGCAGGCAGTTATATGGCAAAAAGCAGCGCAAGATTTTTTTATTACTTATTTACTGCACACCCCAGGTTGTGTAATGACTTTAAGTAGCATGTATTATGCAGGTGGACTATTGTCTGCTGCAGGAGAAAATCAGAACTTTCTGTTTGCATCTCAAAAGCCCCTGCAGTGACACAGGTGAATGGCTTATACATTTTAAGCAGTGCAAAGTTTGGTATTTTATTCTAGTGTTCTCATTTATATTTGTCATAGTCCTCCCCTTAAAATGCCAGTTTTTCAGATTCCTAAATTTCAATAAACTCTGAACAGAAAAAAAATATTTTTCTCTTAGGTCCTGGGTAGGATTTCCAGTCCAAACCAGAAGAGAGGGTGCAAGAGAGCAAGGACACTGTTGTGTGCAGCAGTGACTGTGACACGCTGTCAGCAGGCTCATCACAAGCACAGCAGCAGCTTTTCTGAAGTGTGGTGGCAGCGACAATGGACACACACTATTCATCACCCCACAGCAGCCCATGGCATTCAGCCCATCCCAAACTTGGGAAGGAGGAAAAGGCAAGTGTTTGTCTTCTCACCAAGCATCATAATCACAGTCCTTCATTCACCAGTAGAGCCGAGCAAGAAAAGCAGTGTAGATTTTAACTCGTTTACAAAACAGAACCAGGAAAAATGTGGGAAAGGAGAAATGTGATGTGACAAAATATCTGGTAGAGATGGGGTTTGATATTGACGAGCAAATGTTGCCTTGCTGTTCCCCATGCTTTGTGTCCCATGTATTTAGAAACTCTGGTCACAATCCATTTCGTACTATCTGAACAAGTGTTAATATTTGGATGGTAAAGCTTTCCTTATGTGTGAGATTTCAAAAACTTTAAAAATAGAAATGTGGGAAAGTTAGTGAATTATTCAGTTGCCATACACTAAAAACATCTACAGCCTTTGGGAAGTACAGTGCTTTCTAAGCAAGTGGTTTCACCATGGAAGCTCTCTCGTGTGCACTGGTATGTCTTTCATATTTTCACAACCATCTAGGATACCATATCTTAGACCTACTGGCAAACAGGATGGGGCCATCTTACCTTCCCCCCTTTCTTTTCACTGATGATGACACGCAGGGAATCAGAATAAGAAAATTATTATTTTAAACCCCATTTTTATATGATTGCTGCCATGGTATTTTTTGAAGCAAAGTTACACATGTGGCAGAAGAGGAAGTGGGGCTGTGGGCAAACACTGTCAGAGAGAGGAGTAAATGCATTATAACCCTTCAGCAATACTGAGCAACATTGCTGATTTCTAGGAGAATAAATTGTGAAATTCAATAATTGTGAAACCACAGCATACCGCTATGTTAGCACAAGAGTTGTCTCCTAATTATGAGAAATACAGTTTAATATCTTTGTACCAAATTTCTATGTTTTAATTCTAGTAATTTCTTGTTTTATTAAATAAATAGACTGAACAACGTACCTGAATATTGAAAATAGGATGCCTTTGCCAGTATCACATTCACTAAATATAACTCAATGCTTTTTTTTGCTTTCACTCATCTGACAGTTATTGAATGTGTACGAGATGCTTGTATCCTCATGGCATTGCAGCAGTACTGTATATTAAAGAATGAGCTTTTAAATGGGGATTAGCATGGAAGCCTCCCAGAAAGTGCAATTATTCAGAGCTGATACTGCAGGATTCTTACAAGGAATGAAATAAATATCTGAATATCGGATTAATAATTGGAATTTGGCAAGTTTGCAATTCATTACCTTATGTTATCAGAAGTTGTTTATTCAGCATTCATATAAAAAAAAAAGAGAATGGAATTTTTTTTAATGCAAGGTATTTTCCCAGTCAAAACACTCACTTTGGTTTTTCATCTGGCCTGGCCAGGCTATATGTGTGCAACAAGGGAAGTGGTGATCTGACTTTATTATAATTTGAAATTAAGATTACTCTCAAGTGAATGTGCTGGAAGTCAGTATATATCTTGGGTGTATCTACTAGTAGGGAATATTTTCTACTAAGTAACACCCCCCACCTCCCCCCAAATATATAATGAACCATACTAGAAATGCTAAGATTTAGGTTAAACTTCAGTTTCCTTTTTTTTCCTCTCATATGAAGAACTGGGGTGAAAAGAAACAGGGCCACATTTTTGGACACTCATACATAAAAAAATATCCTTTTTTAAGGAAATGTTCAGTGTGTCTGAACATGCTAAACTGAAATGTAAGGATTTGTTTAACTTCTTTCCTTAGTCAGGGTCAGGATCCTAAAGCAATAATTGCTTCCTTCTTTAAGATCACAAAGTTGTTAGACTTAAACCTGGAAAATGCTACTTAGATGCCTGTCTTCCATTGGAACATTATTCAGTCAAAAGTCACAAAAATATGACTCCAAAAGTTCTTTCTCTGTTGAAATGACTGGACTTTATAATACGATTAAGAGGTATTTCAGAGATTTTGATTAGTTAATGGATGCTTAATCCATATATATTCCATGTCTTTATGCTTGCTATGCATAATTTTTTCCAATTTTTAACAAGCACATGTCTGAGTTTTATGAGACATCTATTTTTTTTTTTGTGTATCATTAATTATGCAGAGTCTCAGTCTCCAAAACCCAGATTACATGTGATCCAACTATATGAAATTAGAATTAGAAATCCTGTTTAAGTCAATTGTCTAGTACTTCTCTATTATCAACACAGTGATATTACTCAATCTCTAGAAAGCAATTCCACCCTAAAGAGAGAAAAATCTCTCACACAGGTATGGAACTGTCCTTCCTTCCCTCCAACAATTACAGAGGAATATTAAAAGGCCAGTGATGGTGGGACGCCTATGTCTCACCTAAACTTACCTAAGTAACTTTAATTCTATCCACAGAATTAAGTATAATTCTATGGATGGAATTCCTTCTGGAATTCTTTGAAAGGACTAGGAAACAACAAATAGTAAATTATGTATATTAATTACTTATAAAATTGAGAATTTTATTTTAACCTAAGTTAATTTGCACCTTCTTTTTTTTTCACAAATACATGATGCCTGTAATGTACAAAGTGTTATGTTCATGTTATACTAAGTTTGCCCCTTTTGTTCCCCAAAACCACATTAAAAATGTGCTTTACTTTTTATTTCTACCATTTGACATACTCTGCCATAAATCCTTGGTTTCTGGGTGTGAGTAAACCCAGTATTTTTATAAAAAGTAATATATGGAGCCCTCCAGGGCTGTGTTGCTAAGCAAACCGGCCATAAATGCTGAATTCAGTAAATCATATCCCATCACATACAGTGTCTCTTACCATCCCTTACCATCCCTGCTTTAGCTTAGTCTGAAATCCTGGATGGTGCTGGATGCACAAGCTGGGTTCAGGTATGGATGACATGACTTCTCCTAGAATATGTTCCTTGAATCAGAGGGCTCATGGAGGGACTTTTAATCTCTCCAGTTGCAGCTGTTTCAGTTTTTGTGGATGAATTCTCTACTCGATGACCTGGAGGAGACAAATTGATTGGGCCTGACAATGGTCAGCACTTGGGTTAGAGACAGTAATGCAGCTCTCCTGGCTGCTGACCAGCTACTCCAGCCTGGGAAAACCTGGATCAGGAGGCCAGATGCAGTTTCACTCTCAGTATGGAAAGCACAAAGAGCTGCCTCACATGCTTGCAAAGCTGAACTGCTGACAAGCTGAGCAGCTCCTCAGTGATTAGATGTGCTACCAGATAAGGCTCAGCAATAGAAGAAGCACAATTTATTGTGTCTCATGAGAACAAATTTATGACTGGCTCTGTGGGCCTGAGCAGACCTCAGCAGACCTTGAGGAAAGTGCCATCTAACCTGTGTATACAATATAGCACTGAGAAAATTTAGCCAAGAAGCACAGGCTGTATCCCTTGTTTGTTTGCAGAGTGCCACAAACACATTTATAATTTGGTATAAATAAAAGATAACATTGAGTAATGACTGCAGGCAAGGCTACAGCAGTTGTGCTGGCTCAGCCATGAAAATCTGATAGTGCCAATAAAATAATAAGAAAACCATAATTAGGTTAAAGGCTTTCCCATGCTACTAATTTTCTAACTCTTGCATGATAGACTTTTGGCTACATCTTCTGACATTCCTTCTGGAAAGCAAATTTATACTGATTATATTTTTTTTTCAGAGTTCTGTTTTTGTTGTGCCTAAACTTGTTTTCCCTCACTTTGCTTTAGAGAGCATGAAAAATACTCGTTTAGAAACCAAGATTTGTAATTGGATTTCAAAGACCAGAATCAGAAAGTGATTATTCTAAAGAGTAAATATGCTCTTTACAAGACATGAGTGCCAGTGGATATTTTAAGCACAGAGGAACTGCACACCACAGCGTATAGAAGTGGAAATCTTAAATGGATGTAATCTCAGGTCTCAGGTCCAATCCTGATTTTTCCTGTTCTTTTCAAAATTTGAAAGGTTATGGGTTAACTAGGGATAAAATGCATATGGACGGGCAGGCTTCAGACCCCCAATGTTGGGGTTTTTTTTAATAGGTGATCTGGGACACAATTCTAGCTGTAATTTACTGCTGGTGGTATTTTATTTTGACTTTTTTTTTGGTCATAAATATTAGTTGAAATTAGAAACACCTTTCAGCTGTTCCTTAATTTGTACTGATGCTTTCACCTCAGCATTTTGTATAGCCCTATTCAGAATATTCTATACTATTCAATTCTCTTTGGTGGAGATAAGCAGACTCAAATCAATTCTCACTGAGTTTCATGATCGTGGCAGGCACAAACGGTGCTTATTTCTCTTTCAAGTAATTAGAATTTCTTGACTAAGGCAAATCATGAGCTGATGAATATAAACTCTGCTAAAACTGGGAGTAGAGCCTGTAAACCAAGTGGTGTTTTGTCCATAGATTCACCTAGAGCTGTGAGAAAACCTTTTTCTGCAGCGCTTTCCTGATGACAACAGGTTTCATCCACCCTCCCCTTTGTGCACACTCAGATGATCAAACAGAACCCATTTGAAAGGAAGAGAATGAAAGCCTCTGCCAGAGACTCACACATTGAATTTTGTGACTCTGGACAATGTATGCTGAAATGATTCTCTATTCACTCAAACCTTGTCTACAACCATCCCCAAACTGTGTGGCTGTATGATTTCCCCCTGCAACATCTCAACTCTTTCTTCCATTTCTTAAAAGCTTCACTGCAGATATGGTAGGCAAGGAACAGTGGGTGGTGGCCACTGTCTCATGTCACCAATTCTGTCAAGACTGTGCTGAAAGTACAATGGAAGAAATGGAAGCAATCTTTGGCTTACTCTGTGGAACCAGATGAAAGAGCTTGGTACTCCTGTATGCACTACGTGCATGGTATAAAATAAGGGATCTCTCAAAGTTGCAGCACTCTGCTTCTCGATGCTGTGCACAGGATGAAGAAGAGAACTGAATGAGAAGGCTGAAAGGAGACAGGTCTAGAACTGGTTAACAAGACTGCCAGCTTTCACTCCTTTTCCTCTATGAATACAGCTGAACAAAAATAAATAAATAAAATTAAGCACCAAAGCATATTTGGGTCATTTGCCCATTATCTTTTAGGATAAGAAATGCACTTTAAAGTAATTATGAGATAGGTTAAAGAAAGCAATAAAGATGTGAAAGAGAATAGCATCTCTTTTTACCAAAGCCCTGGGGTTATTTAGGGGACTGCTAAGGAAAGCATCGATATTAGGGTGGTCTAGACTGTGATGAGTGAAAGATGAATCCTGTAAAAGATGCAGCTCTTTGTCATGTTTTGGGGCAGTATTCCAGAGTGGGCTTACGCAGGGACTGAGGGCTGTCCTGGATGGAATCCTCCTCCTGCCATACACAGGTTTGAGCAGAGCTGAATTCAAAGCTGTAGGGCAAATACTGGCCATGGTGTTACTTTGGTTCTCTCCAGGTCTTTATTCCTCTTGGCTACTGAAATTAGCTGGGGTTAAACACCTGCTGCTTGTAATGATAATGATCGCCCTCACTGGCCTCTAAGAAAAATCGAAACTTGTGTATTGTACAAGTAGCAATTCTTCTGTCAAGCAATCTTACCTCCAGATGACAAACTCCCCTTTTCTGCAGTGGCAGACTAGGTATTATTAAGGCTCTGTAGAATAGTTCATGTAGCACATTGATTTTAATAAAATACATATTGATTACAATAAAATGTCAGTCTTTCTACTCTGAACATAATATCTAGCTGTCATTAGGTAATGTTAAATTTTTATTAAATCAATGTTATGTGCTCCCTTTAATTAAGAAGAAATTGTCTTTGACCTTATTTGTGCTGCTTGAATGAAAATCCACTCAGAGTCAGCAGAAGACTGGTCTCTTTTCAAGAAAAACCCATAAAATTAATATATACATACATTCATATTTCATTAGTGGACATAGAGTCACATATATCAAGTCAGTTTAGAATTTTATTCATTAGAAAGAAGGGTATTATTAAAAGCAATGTTTTCAGCTTTACTGAAGCTCCTCAGCATCTCACAATATCAGGTCTGTGAGAGTACAGCAATCCTATAAAAATCTACAGCTGGAGTTCAGAATGGTAAAAATTGGAGAGAGATAACAGAATTTAAAATGACTACATTTAGGCTACCCCAAAATCCTTATAAGTTTTAAGTTGTTAAAACCTGAAAGAAACATGAGGATAAAAATGGATTCTCTAGGACCTCAAAACTGAATGGCTAGAAATCTCTCGGCAGCAGAATGCCATTAAGGAAAAAATGAACCTCAAAGGAAGAGCTGTTTATTCACTGAGCAACTGAGTCATACAAAAATAAAAAGAAAAACACCCCACTTGTGAGGTAAAAGGAACATCAATGTGCATCACTCCAAAATACCCTCTGAGTTATCATTTCCCATGTTCATGGGATATTTCTGACCTTCCATTACCTTCTGAATACACTGGTAAACTGGCTTGATCGGATGGGTTCCTGTAGGAAGAGAAGCACCAGCACAGCCAGTGTGTCTGATCCAGAGGCAGCTTTTATTCAGGAATGCTTGTTAATACCATGTGACGATGCACAGTCCTGCAGCAGCTCCTCTGGTAACTTGGGGAAGTATGAGGGGTACAGCAAAGGGCAAAATGACGCCCTGGATATTTGGATCTCCCGCCTTGTAAGTAGGATGTCTGCTGTCCTTATTAGTGACCTGATGACATGTGTAGGAGTTTTATTATTCATATATACAAGTAAAGTCTGGATATTTGTGATTATTCTTGTATATAATTAGTGGGTTTAGTAGTTGTCCAGCCTTGAAAAATTATATATACCAGAAAAACAAAAGTATTTTTAAAGCCTACAGTTTTCATCAAAAAGACCTTGGGCAGACAAATGACACCGCCTTCATCTAACAAAATGCCCACTTTGTATTCTCCTTTATAATCTAATAATTAAACTACACAATTAGACCCATTATGACAGCCTAATTTATAATATTTTTAGCTCAGTCAGAATTCTGCCTGGAATGTCTTTACTTTCCAGTTTAAATGAAGAGAAACAGAGTATTTTAACTGAATAACCACATGAAGAAAAACAATTATATCTTTGCTTTAGTTAATTTTTCTCTCATAAGAGGTATTTACTTAATCATGAAGAGTGAAATTAATGCAAGGCTGGGAGTTCAAACATAACAGAGTGGCTGAAAACCGGCTTCACATGTCTCACCAAGCTGTTCTAAATGTCAGGTACTACGACACAAGAAGTTGGAAAAGGAAATAACAATGAGTTAGCAAAATGTCAATCACCTGGAGGCAAAAAAACATCATAGGATTTCTGGAAAATTATGACTAACATAATTATCCTATTGATTAACACGAAAACTGAGTAAATGTTTTCCTAAATTTAGATTTTACTGTTTTTGTCTATATTATAGTAACACACTGGTAAAGCTGGAGTCTGTTGTTTGCAAGGGCATAAAATCTCTTTGTTTAGCACTGTCTTGTTCTATCCACTGCAGTGGATTCTTTACTGTGTTCGAGCATCTTCTCAGCTTCTTATTCACCCTGCAATGCCTCAGCTATGTTAGGGAGCTGCACACACTTACATAGTTTATTATTAATACATATAATTGTAATAAAATACCTCCTGGAGGAAAGAACTGTTGTTGGGGAGAGTACAAAAAGACGTTTTTCCAAACAGATCTGAGAGAAGGAGAAAGAGAAGTGAAGAGCAGTCAACAGTGGTCTCAAGCAGCTTCATGTAAGGTATGCAGTAAGCAGTAGATAAGATATGCAGCTCTCTGAGCAAGAGACAAAGCATGAAACCAAAATGACTCAAAGACAAGTGATGAGACTAATTTATGATGGTAAGGAAGGAAGAGAAATTAGGAACAAAGTCATGGTTTAACAGGGGTGGGGAAGAGGTGAGAAAAAATGGGAAAGTAATAAACACTCCAGAATTAAGGGACCAAGGTATCACAGTACAGTTGCAAAGAATGATTTTATTCCCCATTTAGTTTGATCTTAGGTGTGAGTTTTCATGCATTTATTTATATCAGTGTTCAGATGTTGTCCATGCTGACATAAGCTTGTCATCGTTTGGCACACTGGAGTGGTTTTGGAGACAGGACTCCAATTCCCTGGGAAATAGGAAGGGAGCTGCTGCAGCAACCAAACTCCTGCACCACGATACCCCTGCCACAACTCAAATGTATCACAGGTAGGTTCATTAAGCTACTGTGTGCATCACAGTGGTAAATATCTACCCCTGCTTCAGTCCCAGTACCTGGAGGTCTTTCAGTGCCTGACCTCCACATCCTGACCATTACACATCTGACATTTCCCCAGTCAAGGTCTCTGTGTAGTCATTTTGTGTGTGAACTGACAAGGGACAGAAAGGGTTTGTGCTCAGTGGGGTGCAAGTCCAACCTCTCTATCAGAGTGCACCTGGGCTGTGGGTCTGGTGCAGTGTGTCCTGCCTGGGGGTTTGTCCCTCCACCCTAACTCCTCACAGGCAGAGCAGCTCAGCCCATGCAGAACGCTTTAGGCTCGACGATGTAGCTTTTGGGGCATAGGACTCTGTGCAAACACAAGGGTGAGACAGAGTGAATTGTGACTATGGAGGGGGTCTGTGAAGTTGCCAACAGGTAGAAGAGCCATAAAGAGGAGACAAAACACACCACAAACACAGCTTTTAGATGCAGGGATATTGAGGGACACATGGCTGTATTCACATGAAATGTAAAGCACTAAATCAAGTGTATGCTGGTATATTTAGGAAAAAATATATGGAAAATAATTAGGGTTTTTTCAGTTGGAGGGAATAATTTTGTCTTGTTTGTATCAGCTTAAGTTTTGTGCTTGGTTACTCAGTCTATGAACATCAATGATTAAATGTTCTCTAGAAAGGACACAATGACACTCCAGATACAGCCTCACTAGGGCTGAGGGGGAGGATCATCTCCCTTGACCTGTTGGCTGCACTCTTTCTAATGCACTCCAGGACACCACTGGACCTCCTGGCCCCCAGGGAACTGCCAGCTCATGGTCATCTCGCCATCCACCGAAACTGCCAGGTCCTTCTCCACAGAACTGCTCTCTAGGAGGTCAGATCCAAACCTGTGCTGGTACTTGGGGTTATTCTTCCCCAGGTCCAGGACCCTGCACTTGCCCTTGTTGAACCTTGTTAGGTTTCTCTCTGCCCAGCTCTCCAGCCTATCGGGGTCTGGCTGAATGGCAGCACAGCCTTCAGGTGCATCAGCCACTTCCCCCAGGACTGAATCATCAGCAAACTTTCTGAGGGTACATTTTATGCCTTTGTCCAGGAAGGGATGAAGGGAATGGTTTCCTTCATGCCCTTCAGCAACTGAGGTGATCCCCATTTGCTTCAGTTTCCTCCTCTTTAACAGACTTTCTCTTTGGTAATAAATTAGCTAAAGCTGTCAAGTATGTTGAATATGCAGTACAGGCGTCAGGTGGAAGGGAAGGAGATTATTTCCAAACCTATTTCACAGTTTAAGTGGAACAACTCTTACCATATAATCTTGTTGATTGCCAGGCATTGAAACAGTGCAATTTTCCTTTAAAACGTGAGCTTTGAATGGAGTCGTTGAGGGCTCGGCAATTTCAGATTTCTTTTCATAATCTATTTATGCTTACTTCTGCTAGCCACTGTTATCTGTGGAAAATCTAGCTGGCTTTCTCCCTGGGTTAGTGTAGGCCCCAATAAACAGTTTAATCATCACTAAAAAGTTATATTTCCATGCAACCAACTTAATGATACAGATGAAAGATGACAGGTGTTACAGATACTTTAATTTCTGCATATTGGAAAACCTGAGGGGGTCCTGGTTTGTTTGTAAAGCAGACCTGCCTTAGAAACAGTAACAAAAGGATTTTAATAGCATTCTGTCCTTGGAAACTTCTGAAACTCACTTCTGCACAGCCACACAGCTCCGGCTTTCACTTAATTGAAACTATTTGTTTTTATATGATGGTATTTATTTGAACACTTCTTGTACCAAAAGGGTCCCAGCAAGTCTGTACCAGCTTCTGGCCAGTAAAATAAGCTCAACCCTGAAATAACTAGGATACAGAAAGTCTGGAGAGCAATAGAAAAGACGAACTGCAAGGTAAGCCAAGTCTCTGCAGCTTACTGGCAGTGCTCAACTTGCAAGAATCTTCCCATTTCAGTGCTGCTTTTGTGACAGTTTTTGAGCAGGTTGCAAGTGGTTTTTTAGATTGGCACTTAGGAAGAGAGTGCTCAGAGCTGGGACAAGATAATTTCTCTGTGATATCTGTGAGAAAAATGATAGAGTATCCCAGCAGATATCCAGCCCTCAACTTCTCACTGCGTTGCCCCTGTTACTGCAGATGCAATGTCGGAGAATTTACAGCTGCCTGACCATGCTGAGCCTTTTACCTCATCAGGGACGGAGATGGGCCATACAGTAATGCATATTGATCCATGTGCCTAAATGTAGTTTATGTCTTACATTTCAGGGCTGAACTATATCAAGGGGAAAGCAGACCATTACAGCCCAGTCTCCCATGTGCAGGAACAGCATGAGTGATGACAAGCCTTTCAGGCTGAATGGATGTAGGCACACACAGGATGATGGCTCAGATGGACTAACTGGTCATAACTGAGGGGATGAGCATGCTTAAGCCTGCCACAAATCTAAGGTAAAATGAGTTAGCTTGAAAATCAATAAAAGATCTTAAGAGTACTCATTTGATCATTTGTTATAGCTCAGCTGAGCTGGGGTACATTGCTAAGTGACAAGATCTTGTGAATATGCCTAAACCTTTCATACTTGGGGCAGTAGTGAACTCCAAAGAGACATTTCCCTGTCTTGAGAAGTGCAAAAGCAGCTGGCAGTGCAAAGGAGGCATTGCCTCTTGGCTCGGTTGCACAAGATATTACAAGTTATTACAGTTGCATAGTTATTACACAGGCAAGTCCTGGAGAGTACTAAAAGAAGAGAGCTGGTTCTTGAACAGACCAAGGAGGCCTTCTCTGGGAATTTACTTAAGATTTTTTTTTTCCAGAATCCTGTAATTGAACATAAAAAGCTTTTTGCACTCAGCTGGTGGGCAAGATTAAAATCAGAATATTTGAAATGTGCTCATTATGTTCTTGCTAATTTAAAAATCATGTAATTCCTGTATTTTCTTCCAGCTGCTAAATGCTGGGGTTCATCACTGCTGGTGCTCCTTCCCCTGACAAGACAGGACATAGGTGTCCATATCCTGTCTGTGGGGTGGTGACCTGACTGTTCTGTGTGGGCGAGAGCAGAGGAATTCACCTTCTCACTACAGTTAAAGGATGAAGGAAAGAGCCTGTCTTCTGCCATGGGGAAGAAAGATCAGAGGAGGGCTAGGCATGCAGAGCTTTGCCACTCTGCCCTATGATGACAACTGGGTTTTAAAAATTTTGTTCATCACCTGAACTATGGGAAATAACCAAACACATCCAAATTGGACTGTCAGGGTTTCTTTTTTGCTTCCTCTCCCTCCTGGAGAGATCCAACTTCAGCTGTATTGGAAGTTAGTAATTCTCTTAATGCTGGCAAGTGTAAGATATATTTTATGAGGTATCTTATGGAACTGATGGGGGGAAATAAATAATAGCAATATTAATAAAAAAGAGTGTTATCCAAACTGAAAGTGTTGCAAGGATAAACAAATCAGTAAAAGGTGCAGTTTGCTTATGATACAGTAATTTTATGAGCAATAATTTTTCAGATGAATTGAAGCTATCATCATTATCAACTAATAACTCCAAGAAAGACTTATCTAGCTTGCTACTGCCGCTGGTATTTCTGGTGAGTGAAAGAATTTTAAATTGTCTGTAAGGAACTGGTGCTGCTTATAGGACATTAGAATAAATGAACCAGAGCATTTAAAGTGTTATCTTTTCAGAAGAAAAGAAACAAACATCCTTCACAAAATGCACAAGGGTGTATGTATTCTGTGGCTTCTAAAGTATCTGTGCTGTTCTTCAGCAGAAAGGTGGAATTAGTGCTGGCTTGTGGCCCTGGGGTGGGCTGAGCTCCACTGCACAGAGGCTGGGGTAAAGTACAGCAGTATCCAAAGAGGTATGTGAAAATAACAGAATTGTCTGCACTGTTTACTGAAAGTGAGCCAAAAGATGCCATTTAAACTTGTAACAAAAAATGTGTATTTAATTTTGGAGAAAGCAAAATAATTAGTTTGGCTTTTACTTCTTTTCTTTTTTTTTGTAATTTTAGGACAGCTGCTAAGTAAACAAAGAGAAACAACAGAGAATGTTAAGCATCCGTTCAAGAAGAGTTAAACTTTTAAAAGCAGAATTAGATATCAAAACAAAGCTGGATGGTTTAGAATGAAAAGTTGATATATTTAATTTTGAAAATGTCATCGTTAATCTCCTGCATCTTCCCCATAGCCACCCTTGTTTTCCTGCATCCAGTGAAATGGACGCGAGTGGTCACAGGTTTTTATTCAATGTAAATCTGCTTGGTGAATTTGCTACTTGCTAAGGAAATCAAACAAACAGAAAAGAGCAGATCTCTTCCCTTTGATCACCTCTCTTTCTGCTTAGCTAGGGCAGGGATGGTAGCAATTATTCTGAGGGCAAAATAAATCAGCCACTGCAGGACTGTTGAGACTCATGGTCATCTGACAGGATTTCTAAAGGACTGTTACTTCAGCTGGAGATTCCTCAATCCCTTCCATTCTTTGCTTCTGTTTTGGACAAATCTGAGAGAGGAGCTGGCAAAAGTCAACTACACCAAGGGATGTGGGGCTCCTTCTGTGTCCAGGAGCAGGCTGTAAACCACCTTTGTGGAGGCAGTGAAGCTACTTCTATAAGAACAGTGCATCTGGCTGAGGTTTAACTGAAAGAGAACTAATTTGGGTTACAGCTAATTAATATATACAGGGCTCTGCTCCTGTAGAAAGCAATGAAAATCTGTCCAGTACAGCTGCAATGTGTGGTTTGTTTTATTTTTTCCCCAATTAGTTTTGTAAAATGAAACAAAAAAGAAAAGGTAATCCAGAAGAGTGCACTGTACAAATTGGAAAGCTGTAACTTGCTCAGGAAAAAGTTTCTTGGCTCGTTGAAACATGTCAGCTTGACAAAATAATAGTGTTTTTCTCCCTAATACTTGAATCAGGCCAAAATATTTCATTTTACACTGTTTGGAAAAGTTTATTTCATTTATCTAATTTCAAATTTGTTAACTTTAAATAATTATAATTTAACAGAAAATTCTCCTATATGGTTACTTTAACCATTAAAAAGTTTTTACTGTTGATATTCTAAAATAAAATTGTAAAAAATGATCATGTAGAGTTAGAAAATATACATAATTCAAAGTGATACTCTTACATCACAGGTGAACTGTTTGAAGTGATGCAGACCAATTTTTTAGCTTTATTTAACAGGAACATTTGATTAAGACTAAACAATATTTTAAATGCCAGAACAGTGTGTGTGTGGTGAAAGTTTTGCATTTCCAGCAATCCTGTGATTTTGTAACTCAAAATCAGGTGGTCCTGAAGTTCTTTTCCTGTATCTTATTCTGAGAAATGTATTTGATTTCAAGTCCAGTACCACTGCTGCAAAGAGCATAAAATACACACACAGGTAATTTCCATAGAAAGGAGAATGTTAATTAGTTACCTCAATGACTGCTGTAGCCTTTTGAAACCCTGATCATGTTTCAAAGAATCTCAGTGGAAAATAAAGAAGAGAAAATAGTTTTTTCCACATCAGAGGTGAAAAGCTGGCTGCATCCTCAAGGGCACAGATAGGCTGAGCATGGAGGTGCTTTGCAGCAGGCATGGGAATAATGCCTGCAAGAAACTTTTGGGAGTATGTGCCAACTTCCCCGCATTTTTCAGCAAATGAAAGGGCGGTAATCAAGGGCTCAGCCAGAAACAGTCCCACAGTCAGACAATGACAACAGCTGAACTCATTGGATTGTTTGCTACCTTGTCAGGCAGGGCAGTTTGACTTTACATTAAATGTAAAGAATCCCTGGCACCAAACAGGGGTATCATGGCAGAGGCTGTGTGTGTCATTAACAGAATAGCAGCAAGGAAGCAGCTTGCCCCTAGATGTTTGCCTTCTCCTCTCCCGCTGTTGCAAACTCAGAAAATGGGAATTGCATAATGAAGTGAGTGCATCCATCACAATTCATTCATTCTATCACGCTGAAAGGCTTCAACTCCTGCCTGTTGCTGAAAGACAAGCTCCAGGATTCCAGGTTTCAAATCCAGGATGATTGGTTGCTCTCTCAGTGGATCTTTTAAAACTCTGAAAACCAAGTGATTTGTTCTCACCTGTGAATGAGAAGATGAGCCTCCTCATCCATTAGAATTACTCATGTATTTATCTCCAAGTGCTTTGGAATGGGGGTCAGCCTTAGCTCTGTTTGACAGCTGGGGGAGGAGGGATGGTTTTCCCAGAGGCCAGTGGTAAGGCAAGGACCTGAGATCCCTGCCAGACTGTGTCCCCAGCGGTAGTCACCCAGCCTTGCTACTTCTGTTTCCTAGAAATCACCTCCTGAAAACTGAGGCCACATATTCTGGGCATCATCTCCCATCTCCTGGTGCATGTACGTGACTCGATGTGTTGGCTGGCACCGTGCTGCACAGGTACGAGTGCCTATGTGATTGCTGGAGCACTGTTTCTAACTCCAGAAGTTTCTGACTCCGCAAATGTTTGCCCAATCTGTGATTTTCTGAAACAAAAATGTCAGGCTTAAGGAAGTGGCATTTCACCCGTACAATACTCTCCCTGTCCATTTCTCATCTCTCTTTAGTTAGGGCAGCGTACTGCAGGGTGTTTGCTCTAAATAAGACTAATTACTCTGCCCAAACATGGTAAATTATTAAAAAAGACATTGCATATGGACACAAGGCACAATAGGATAAATTAACTAGTTTACAACTGCGTAATAACCCAGCACAAATTTGCTCAGAGAGCAATGCTGCCAGGAAAGGCAGCACATGGAAAAGTGTTCTTCAGTGGGACTGAAAATTTATCCTCTATGATACAGAGATATTTCAGAGCTCCTTTAAAGGATCGTTCTGTAAAGAGGAAAGAAAATTGCAACTTCTACATGTAATTTGTTTATGAAATATAGCGGCTGGCAGCATCTTAGAGAAAAAATATCTACACAAATGGATTAAGACACTGGAGATGATTCACATAAATGTCTTTTTTCCTATTCAGCTTAATTAACTTCAGAGTAGATGAATTCTTATTGGTGTAGTGGAAAGAAAATGAAACCAGTGTCAAGAGAAAATCTCCTGCATACAACTGCTTGGTATAGCCCAATTTTGGATGTTGTAAAAGCATAAAATTTTGTTCATTAAATTTTAAAAGCTTTCTGACTTCCTGGAATTATAGCATGGAGTTGCAAATGTTGTGTGAAATGAAATGCACTTCCCTACACAAACAACATACAGTGGGAGAGCTCTGGAATTATTATTATGGTCTACTATTTGCAATAATACTTAGATAAGTCAGCCATAAGATAAATAAATAAAAATACCCCCCCCCCCAAAAAAAAAAGTAATTTAAAAAAATCAATGAAAATAAGAAAGGACAGAGATATTTTAAAGTACCCTGCTTGTGTGTGGAGAAAATCTGTAGTAAATTTGTATACTTAAGTAAAACATTTTCAATGCTTTTGACTCTTGCACTCTCTGTTCCTATAGGGAGAAATTCTTTCTGGACAAAAGAACACTTATTGTCAGATCAAAATACTCTTTTTACATATTCCTGCATTCAGCTGCAGGAAAGGGTTTTACAAAGACTGAATCCAAACTTCACTTAAACACACAATTCCCAAACCTGTGTGACCAGATGTCCTCTGACTGTACTCATTATAAGTGGATGTAAAGTCTGAAGTCTGATGAATGATTCCCAGCTGAACCTCACTGGTAAGGCCTTCTTCCAGCTTGTTATTAAAAACTTATAATAACCACATTTTAATAGCCGTTAAAGAGCTTCCCTCAAGTATATTATCTTGGCCATTTCCTTAGAGCAAAAGTACTCATTATACAAATTTGCAATAATATGGTGAAGAAATACAACGGCATTATTAAAATCCAGACTACTTGCTCAGAGACTTCTCCAGGGCCTCAGGCTGCTATTTAAACTAAATTTCATGTAAACTACACCATGAAGAAACAATGCTACATGCAGCGAAAGAAAAAAAGTTTCTGCAGAGTGGAAGCTACTACTCAAGTTTCACTCCCAATTAATTTTTTGCCACACAATGATTTCTTTTGCTTAAAATTACTTAGAGTANCCTTCCCGCGCCTTCCCTTTCCCAAATGTCAGTACTGTGTTAAGCAGCATGTCAAACATATCATATGCTTGTTCTCTAATCTTCTCTCCACTGGGAAAAGTCTATTGAATAATGTTTTGTTCTGGGCTTTTTCAAAGGCAATTCACACATAGTGACATAGTTGTATGATAGTGAAGGGCAAAGCCAAGAAGTTCTCTTAAGCAAGGAAGTTTTTCTCCCTTCATCTTGGACTGGTCACCGTCATCAGTGCAGCATGCTGGGAGCAGATGGGAGCAGACATAAACAGGCTAAGTCGCTGCACTTGGTGAGAAAGAGGGAAATTTTAAAGGTTTGCTTTACTTCTTCTTGGAGTAGAGACCTAACACCATGATTTTCTAGGAAAGGGAACAGAGATGGTAGTTTGGGACAGTCTGTGTGAGGGTTTTGCTCTCTGGAACTCATGGGATTGCCAACCCTGAAGCAATTTAGGAGCTGCGCTGCTGGGGGGCTGAGAGGTGATTTAGCAGCAAAGTAGGAAAACTTCCCAAAGAACAGAACAGACTATCACTCCCAAGGAGTCTGGTCTGGAGCTTCAGTTTTGAAATTGAGACAAATCCATGTTCTGTCCAAAACTTATCAAAATAATTCCACAAAAACATGATGTCATCTTTAGAACAATTGCTTGGCTCAGGGAATAGAGTCAGAACCAACGCAGGTATAGTCTGCACACCCTGAAATACAAAATGCCCTGTGGTTTCCTCCAAGGTCTGTGCGGCTCCAGAGATTCATCCTTAGACTGGTTCTGTGTTAGGGAAATCCCCTCTGGATCATCCAGAAGCCGCTCTGGCTGTCACCAGTGACACTCACACCACTTGAGACCCCTTTGCAGCAACACACCCCACACTCACAGAGTCAGACCAGGTTTCCTCACCTGCTCGACACAAGGTTTCCCACAACAAAGTCTCCGATGTCCAGATCCTTAAAATAATTTAATCTTGGTGCAATAACTAAATAACAAAATAATAGGTCAAGCTGGTGCCTCTGAGGAGAGACCCTGAACAAAGGAACCTCTGGGCTTTTATCACAGTCCAAGGTGGGAAAGCCTGGGGGTCATTGGCTCCTGCCATGTCTGAGTGCCCGGTCCCAGCTGTGCTCAAGGTCTCTGTGCCCTTGGTTGTGCAAAGGGTCAGCTGTTCATTGCCTCTCATCTGGGGCTCAGGTTCTTGACCCCGGAGCACCACCTGCAGCTCCCACCGCTGCTGCTCACAGAGATCCCTGTGCTGGATGTGTTCCTCAACCTCTGCATCTGCACCCACGGGTGAATCAGACTGAAGTGTTGGCAAAATTAACCTCAGCGACCAAACACATGCCAGAGGTGTGTCCTTCAGCCACTGACTTCACCTCTGCTTGGGCAAGAGCTCTAGTCGACCTTTGATGGACAGGTGTGAAACCTTATGAAAAGCTTCCAGGGAATTTGAGTGCGTGTGAAGGGCAAAATGTTCACATTATTAAAGTTTCTACCACGCCTGTAAGCCACAGAGGATGGCTTATGGTGAGAGGAGATCAAGGATTTGGGTAACCTAGTTAAGTTTTATAAATATACTAAAACATTTCACAGATGAGTACAAACATTTCAGGAACTGATAGCGTGTGCAAAGACAGACCTCACAGTCCTTGACTCGTGTAACTTACAAATATTGTGTAATGTTTCAGATGCCATTGGATTCCTATGCACAAGGCAGTTGATCTATAAAACATATGGCATTTTAAAATATTGATCTCTTCTGTGCCAGTGAGTAAGAGATATTAGTGCAGCATGGGATTCCGTTTGTAACGCTGGGATTAAAGGCAAGGAAGTGGAAAATTGGAATAGACCTGAATTCATGTGAAGTGGAAAGTACAGCTGGCAGTACTACTAAAGCAGGAGAATAACAAATAAAAGCATGTATTTTTTCAAAATCATATTGAAAAAAATAATGCAACAGCTACTGAGGTAACAGAGTGAATATCCAAATGAATGTTTTATATTAGGTTACTTTTAATTCTACTGATAATATAAAGTCACAATATAGTGACACACACCAGAGTGGGACAAAATAAAGAGTAATACCAAAAAACAAACAGACAAACAAACATTTTCTCTACAAAGTAACAGTCATCTCTATTTTAAAGTGCTACTTAATCTGAGTATGTAATCTGTGACATGAAATATATGTTTCTGAAATAAAGAAAACAAAGCAACCAACCCCCAAACTTTGCTCAGTTCCTGCAGATGGTTACCTTGATCCTCAGCTGGTGAATGGCTTCGAATTGGGAGTTTATTCTTCTCTCTTGTCTTTTTTGGGCTCTCTATCTTCCTCTGTTTTCTTTGTTGGAAATGTGGGATAATTGGGAATAAATTCCAGAAATTAGAAGTTTTAAATATTTCTAATGTTCTGCATGGTAACACTATTTTTTAATTCCTCTTTTCTTTCTTTTCCTACTTAGCCTGTTAATGAAACTGATAACTTGTGTTTGATCATCATGCCAATTTCAGGACAACACCTTCAGTCCTTGTCTGAACTGTTAGTACCTAACACTTCATTAAAACAAAACAAAACAGAACAAAACAGAACAGAACAAACCAAACCAAACCAAACCAAACCAAACCAAACCAAACCAAAAAACAGGATCCACAAAAAACCAAGAGAAAAGTCCAAAACCCAATAAGCCAGAAGCTTTATTTCTGTGAAGATTTTACCTGGTGTAGTGTGAAGCTAGTGGTTCTCGTGCTTTTCTGTGATAGATTGAGTCCTTTACTACATGACATTTCCTCTCCGTGAAGGCACCGCTATATCGCAATTAAGTAACTATTGATCTTTTTTTGATGAACAGATTGAGCTCTTTAAGTCTTTTATTATGAGCATTTTTCAACCCTAAAATCACTTTAATTTTTAAAAGTGATCAAAGGTTAGCTGAACCCTGATAAAAAGTCATATATCTCTTCAGCTCACAGTACTTTCTTCCCTTAGTTCCATAAGGGAGCAAAATGAACTGCTTTTAACTTTTTTTATGCCATTATCATTAACATGATATAAAATTACACATTGATACAATAGATGATGTAGTTTTTACAGTGAGTTTAATGTTGTTCTATTGAAATTAATGGAAATCTTACTAACTGTTTCAATGGCAGTAGAATTAAATCAATATTGAATAGTTCTGAAACCCTCAATTCAGATATTTTTCTGTCCTAATGTTCTAGGGGAAATGTTGCAGAGCAGATGCAGTTTCATAGCGACCGGTGCTAAGTAGTGACATTTTAATGGCAATCATTGTATTGGAAACCTCAGACAACATGATCCTCTATGCACTCTCTCTCTGTCTCCTTATTCAAATGCCATTATAATAATGAAAAATATTCCTGTGATTTTATTTGGGTTTGGATCTGACTCTGGTCTTGAGAATTAAGTGTTTGGAGAATCAAACAGACCACAAAGGACTTGGTATCTCAGATGGGCTCTAATGCATCCTGTGGGTAAGCCAGGCATATCTAACCAGGGATATCAGGGTTCAGTCTCTGCTGTTAACAGCATTGGGGAAGTCACCAGAGCTACTCCTATTTTATTTGAAAGGCTCGTGACTGAGCCCTACAGGTTTTCACTTTTAACAACCCTCTTACTTAAAGCGGACTTAGTGGAGGACTTGTTTTAAGGAAAAGGTAAACTAATCTAGATGTCGCACCCCATTTTCCAAAAAATAACACAGGGAACAGAGACAGGTTTTGCTTTTAGAGAATGAATGTCAAAAAACTGGAGCACTTGGGCAGCATGTGTGGGACAGCGCCCTGTGTCTGGGTCTCTGCTGAGCCTGGAGAAAGAGTCCTCCCCCCGCAGGTGATCAGTGGTGTCAGCTCTCAAAAGGCAGCAAACTGGATGCAGCATCACTCTCCACCACCCTCAGGGCCCGGCCACCCAGCCAGTTTTTAACCCAGTGAAGGGTGTACCTTTCCCAAAGGGTGCACCTTTCAATTTGGCAACCTTGAGCTGTGGTTCAGTCACACAGGGAAAAGGTGGAAGTTAGCCAAGTACTGCAAGCCTGGAAGGTGTGGGAAACAGTCATCAAAAATAACCATGGCACAAATATCAGGCAAAATAAGGTGATAGGCCACACCTTCCTCACAGTTCTTCATAAATTCACACCTCTTACAAGCCTGAAACAGTTCTGAATAGGAACAAGGAAGGAAACCTCTTACACTTCCAGTTTGGCTTTGTTTACTTGCTTTGTTCTGTTTAGGTAATAAACCCTAATGACCTTGGCATAGGATTAAGGACTAATTTAGATGAAGACTTGCTCTTGTCTTGTTCTACTGACATAGAAAGGATGAGGATAAAAATCACTGTGTTCATTTCAGAGAGGAATTTAACGTGTGTCCTTCCCAACAGCTGAGCAACAGATACACAATTAGACATGAGGCTGGAGCTGGACTGTGCATCTCTAGCAATTTAACTAAAACTTTGCTGAAATTCCCGTCTTCCTTTGAATATCACCACATGATGTAAAAGTACACTTAGCCAGTTCACATTTTAAATAAGCTTTTTTATTTCTACCTTAATAATTTAGTGCACTAGCAGAAGGAAGGGAGGATAATAAAGTGAAAGATTTTTTAAATTAAAATTCCTTTTAATTTTTTTTACAGTGACAATACACAGACATTGATAATTGTTACTTTTAAGCCACACTTTGCAAAGTTTCAGCTTTGTCAAGAAAACATCAGTTTTTTAAAAAGAAGCTGGAAATAACCAATCTTTTGGTTTGGAGACTTCTGAACACCTTCTGGAAATACTTTAAATTGTTTTTAATAGGGGTTATGGATAAGGTAATAATTTTCAAGTATAATAATATGGTATTATTATTATTGTTATTGTTATTATTTATTTTTCTACTAAGCAAGTTTTAAGCATTGGCTGTTTTATGAGTGAGTTTCCTCCCCATGTAAGACTTTCAATATATTTTGTGCTAACAGGGTTCTAAAGTTTATAAGTGTTTGTGTTTCTATCCCTGTTTTAGTGGCTTTTGGAAATATAGTGACGGCTTAGGAAGACACAGACACATATAGAATGTGGGAGCTTACAGTGCTTGTTAAATGTTATAAATACTCTTAAAACTAAAAGTGCAGCGAGCACTTGATAAACAGTTTTAATTTATAAGCAATTTAAATTGTTTATAATGAGTAAAGTATTTGAGTTAAGAATACATTTGACTGTGACTGTGGGAAGTGCTCTGTAAAGTATTGACTGGAGCTCTTCCTTTAGGCATTGGTTTTGGATTTCAAATTCCATTTTTCCTGATCTTAGATACAATTGTTTTCCTGCTTATACATGAAACCCTCTCCTCCCTAAAAAGAATTGCCATAAGCTTCTTATTCCTCTTCTCAACCTTTCAAGAACCTGAAAGTATTTCATGCTTCAGCCATAAATGGTTTTGGTCAATCTGTATGTCCTGCCATTATTTGTTCACATTTTCTTTTAAATTGGACTCAGAATAGTGTAAGTAGTAAACACATACATGAGGAAGCAATTGCACTCATGTTGTTATGGCAAAATAAACACTGACATTTCCTTTGACTGCCTGTGATGAGATAACACAGAGGAAGAGATTTAGTTTACATAATTTATGTACTTAATTATTTAAATATGACTGAAAGCAAGGTATGAGGGCCAAACACCTAAGAATCTCTGGAAATGCCCTCCAGGCAGAAGAATGAGTAGTCATAGTAAAACCCCCCACATAATAAACTGAATTACAAACATCAATAGAAGCCCCATTTAAATAATTTCCAGTAAGATATTGATCACAAAATTTCCCTTTTCCTAGTGCTTCTAATGGTAAAATAATGAAAAAAAATGTATCTGGAAGCACTGCACTTTAAGTTTTACTAGTTAGAGAAGAAATAATGAGCATTAGAGAAAGCACACCTTAACCTCCTGTCTTGAATACAGTTTTTGCATCTGGTACCAGGTGGAGCTGTCAGGGATGGTACTTTCAGCACCTGTGCTTCACAGTGAAGAATCTTCAATCTCTCCAGCTTGCAGAATCAAGTATGGTGAAGTGGTGAAGAAAACCCCCCGTTTGTTCATGTTCTGTGTTCTCACAACCTATAGAGGGTTAGTCCTGGTGATGTCTGTGGGGTGTAATGTGAGCAGCATGTTCCTTCGTGACTAATGGGCTTGCACTGAAGTTAAATCACTCATCCCATGGAGAATTCATTTCTACTGCACTGTGGTGATAATTATCTAAGTAAGCAATAAATGAGGTGCTTCTGCTGGTGTGATTGGGCTCAGATTGCTCACTTTAGTGCAGTGCTGTAAGATTTGTGTTTCCATGACACCCAAGGTGAGCAGTAATAAATGTTATTTGTATGGGATTCCTGAACGACACTTTCTACAGCCCTCACCTCACCACTGAGCAGCAATAGGAGACACTGGAGGGGCATGAGCATTGTGAGCTGCAAATAAAAGTGCTTAGGAGGAATGAAGATGTTTTCTCTTAGCCAAAGGTGAAAAGAAATGTATAAGTTTTGGTACCTCAGTCTGTAGTCACCAGTTATAAAAAGCGTCTCAGTCTCCTTTCTCCTCCTGAAAAGCCACACAGCAGGAAATGAAAGAAAGACTTCAAGAGAGCAGAGAAAAGAAGGTTTCTTTTCACGTAGAAAGGGAACTTTTACTATATTCAGATGTGGCAATGGAAAACCAGGCTGGAGGAGCAGGGATTGAAGTTTCAAGAAACTATTTGGATACGACTTTTATCCCCTTCTAAACAGATTTAAACACCTTATCTTGTGCATCTGCACTATGGAGCCACCGTTTGGGTTTTGTTCTGGGGCTGTAAGACACGCATTGATCAGACTGACAAGTCTAAAGGAGTTTCAGTAAGTTGACAGCAAGTTACTGTCAGGAACATGATTAGAGCAGCTGAGATCTGAAAGGTGGAAGAACATGGTATTTGTGCTAACATCAGTTCAAGCTTTTCATTCTACTTAAAATATATTTTTTATAGCTTTAGTATGAAGGGAGACTGGATGAAGGACAAGTGAGTGACTCAAGCAAAAACTATTCCAAGAGATCACTCTGGTCTATTCCCATCTTAAAATTGCTCTTAAAATTTTTGAAACTGAACTTCATTAGACACTATTCCAAAATGCATTGAAGCCCATGGAATGGATGCCTTTCACTTTGTCATCATGGTTGCATGAATATTCTGCTAAACAAAAGTACCACAAAGGTATTTGAGCTTTTGGAGAAGTTACTGCCTGAGATTTTGTAAAAGCCACATGGCATATGGAAACAGCATATGGAAACTTGTTAACACTCAAAGGTAAGGAGAAAAGTGGCAGTGAGTGATGAACTACTTGGAAATGTTTAAAAAGCTGAATCACTGTCATCTGCAGAATTCCTGATGGAGCACGTTGAGATTGAGATGAAGTCAAGAGTTTTCCAAAGCTCTCCATCACCTGAATGACAGCAAAGGGCTAGACACTAACCATATGTCAACTGCTCATTGAAGAAAAATCTTCTGTCTCTTGAGAAAAAGAGGGTGTGAAGTCATTAGCACAGCCCAGAAATGTGGAATGAGAGGGATTGTCAAGTAACCACACAAAGAAAACTATCTATAAAGACTATATCAGCTAATGAGTTTTTTACACTGCTGCCTAGAACAGGAGAAAGTTCCTGCATTTTTTATCTCAAATAGAATCAGAGGGGTAGTTGAAAAAACATCTGTAATTCAGCAGGGCTGAATTTAGCACCTCTGTGTGGAGAAGACACTTTTACTGGAGCAATTTATCATGCAATGGCAGATCTGAATCCAATAGTAATTAGAGCTTAATTGACTTTACTGGCACATTCAATGCTTTGTACCTTCTCTAATTATGGAATATCCTTTGTGTATATGCATTTTCGTCAAAGTTGATTTTTGTAAGAATGTTGTCTGTATTAGAATGGCTTGAGGTCCTATGTTAAAAGTGATGGACTAGTTTAGGAGTCAGCCCTGGCATTGTTACTCACAAGATAATAAACAAACAATAACCTCTTTCATCTTAGTAAGTCCCAAAGCTCTGTACAAAGTAAATAATAATTAACCAGATGAACATTTACTGAAAATATATACATCAAAGAAGATGCATACCACATTAAAAATATATTTAGCTTCAAAACACCCCCACCATCTTGCCATTGCTTATCAGGGTTAACTGCATCCAGGGATGAAAGAGTTGTCTGATTTCACAGACCTTGTAATTAGTGATTCTCTTCCAATTACCCTGAAGTTTGTCAGCCTGTGTTACTACTATCCTGACTGTATCTCTTTCTGAGATGATGTGCTGCTGTTGCATTCCACTTCTCTGCCCATTAGGGAGGTAGTTTGTCTTTTGAGGCAGATTAAATCCAATCAGAACCTTTCCAGCTACTTCACCAGTTGCTGGATAAAGATTACTGTAAATTCCAGCTGGTTTCTTTACGTTTTCTTCATTTGCCTGAGTAGCTGGGGCCAGGCCAGTGCACCCTCTCCTTCAGACTAGTGTTAGGTGTCTAGTCACTTCTAGTTGTGGTTTGAATGGAGACAAAAAGGCAGATTCTTGCACGAACCAGTAAAAATGTCAGGCTTCAGCATTGTCTGGAATAATGAGAAACAACCGATTTTACATGAGATAATTCACAATCTGTCAACAGACAGGGCAATATGTGGAAAAGAGACTGACTCAGCCAGCTGTGGTGAAAAAAGGGATTCTCCCTTGTGCATTTTTTCCATACTTGCCTCATCAAATGTACATGTAGTTTCTGAACTTTTAAAGATGCAGAGATTTTCTCATCACACTGGAGCATGAAATCTGTGGGTGTCAGTGCTGTAGGGACTGGCAAAATTTGTTATTATTCTGTTGTCCCAAACTGCCCTGTAGGTTACTTTAGGAAATCTCACTTCCTGTTTATTTTTCTGTTTTTTTCCCCCCACCACCACCATTTTCACCATGAAATTATTTATTCTTGCATGCCGGGATGGCCTCTGCTGTTGAGTATAGCAAAGGTCGTGGTAGTGAGGGGAAACTTCCATTGTCAGAGAGTCTCAAAACCTGTCTACATCTCTGTCTGTGCACGTATCTACATACTCTTTTTTCTAGAAAATACTGTGTAAAACAAGTACTGATCAGATATTTGGAATTATATATGAACAACTCCACTGACTCCTCCTGGCACTCAGAAAGAATCAATACCTATAGTTACAGACAGATCTGCCAGAGACAGTAAGGGCAGTGAAAATACCTATTCTTTCTGAAGGCATGGATTCAATTTCTAAGCAATTGCCAAGAAATCAATTCAGGCAAATCAGAATGTGAATGTTAATTATGCCTTTTAATTTTGGAAGTGGTGTGAACTTCTGCCAGAAAACCAGGGGGCAATTGTTCCAGGTAGAGCCAGGGGAAAATCATTGAAAGTCTCTAAAAGCTCCTTCTTTCCACTCAAACTTGGAACAAAAAATCAGAAGAGTTTTTATAAACTCTATATTTCTGTGTATTCTTTTGTCCTGAATAAATTTTTTCACTCTTTCAAAGACAGAGTTTTGCAACTTCAGCAAATTTTAGCCCCTTTACTTACACATTGCTGTCCCTAATAGCAGTAAATGGACTGAAGTTCACATTATTTTCGGTGAAATCCCTGCTACAACTCAGGCATAATTAAAGGCCCTCTTTGGCTGCAGGCTTTCTCCCCACCTACCTGCTCAGCAGGTGATGGCAGTCTTCAAGAGGTGGTATTTTAGGAAAAAGGAAAACTGTTCTCAGAGGCAGAGAAAGCATCATCACTTATTTCCCTCTCTTTGTCCAGGCTTGTCTTTCTAAGCTGCCTGCACCAAGCTCAGTTTATTAATGTTCAGCAAATAGCACTCACTGTCTGGCTCCACAAAGCCTCTGCTCACCATGCTGACCTATCCTAAAGCTGTGCTGTTGTGTTGGCCTCACAGAAACCCCTTGGAGTGAAGTAGATGTAATTAAAGGTTTTCAGCTACAGGGCTGTCAAATCCTTTTGTGTATCTGTTTTGGCAAGTGCTTCAAACCCTACAGCAATATTAAACAGACCATCTGCTAGCCTTCATTAGGCTCTCACTCACCAACAGGGCTATTAAATATAACTGAGGATGCTAAAGAAACCTTGACATCTTGGCTTTCAGTTGGAATAGTGATCAATATTAATAACAAAAGTATTTCACACAAATTTATTATTAATAGAAAGTTAAATACAGCATAAATATGGATGTTTTGCCCTACAACACAGCTTTAATATAACTAATCTAGATGATATAGTGAAACCCAGCTTTATCAGTATCACTATCTGCAATAAAGAGCTCCATGGCAATGGCACAGTCCAGAAAACATGTGAAGGACTGGTCATCACTTTCATGTTTGCTAAATGACAGAGCAGACAGGATCATGCTAAACACAGGGGATGTTATAGAAAAAGACCTGCAATTACAAAATATGCAGTAGACTTGGCTTATTGTCTTCTTCTTTATAACAATTTACATATTTAAGGATAAGCTATAGTAGCTTCCTCTGTTGTCTCTTGTCTACAGTAAAAAAAGCTCCAAAAGCACTCCCTGAAGGAAATGTTGTCTATGCCATTTTAAACTTCTCACTGTTCTCCTTTAGGGTCTATCCACTTGCTCCATGCCTGTAATTAATAGATAGGAATATTCACTGCTTCCTTGATATTCCAGCTAAGGAATGCTGGACAAATTCCTTCACAAGTTTCACACACACCAATCCCATTTATGAGCCATATATATATGAGCATCTTGACCTGTTGATACAGATGTCTTTGACTTTAATTTTCTACCTAGAGGAGACATAATTAAGGCAAACTCAGGGTAACACCCCTGAACTACAACCTACTTGAGATTGAAGCTCCCCTTATAAAAAATAAAATGATACTCAGGCAGTCTGAGGAGGTGGTACCAGTACATTTCCATTTGGAGGTTGTTTTCAATCATCTTTTACAGTACCAGTCATGTGCTGGAATTTTATATTCACACTAATGCACCAAGATCTAGCAAAAAATTATTTCCCAGAACGTCACTATAACTGAGACAAGTTTTTCCTCTGTGTCGAACTGATCATATTGAAGAAAGCCCTAAATATTTGTTCAATTTTTGCATAATAAACTGTGGCGAGATGTGATCCAGATTTGTTAGTTTACATTGATGCAGTTTGAGCATAGACATCTGTCAGAGTTTTAGTATGAATGGCCAGATGCTCAGCTGAATCCCATACACCATGTCAGCCTGGCTTGCTTTTTTGTCTGATTTTCTTAATATTGAAAACAAACAAAATGAACAGAGTTCTGTTCAACTGTTGCTTTCCCCAATTCTTTCTGAAAGCTCTCCAGGCATAATTTGTGTTTTTGTACTTCAGAGATTATTTGGTTTTTATTTTATGGCAATTTAACCTTCCATGACTAAAATTTCTGATTTTGTCCCATGTGAATCAAAATTCATTAATTAAATACCACAGTGAGAGCCTTATACTTAGGCATATATTCATTTACTTATTTCAGCAGTTCATGCAGTACATTACAATATTCCCACTATAAAAGTAAACAAGCAGCAGTAGCACCAAAGGAAAGCTAAGGGAAAATCTGGAAGATCAGCCATGGCAAGAGACCACTAGAAATCCAAGACTGAATGTCAAGACATACATAGTTTTTCAAGCAGTGGGTGGTCATGAATGTAATTTCTGTCCTATAATTAGCTGTGATGTTCAGCTGATAGGATATTGCCATGGTATTTGAAGAGTGAGCTGCTCCAGCACATCTCTGCTGTAACTTTCAATGATAGTGGGTTCACAGAGTTAATAACCCTGAACCTTTTGAGTAGAAAGCCCTAGATAGGCATTGAAATAACTTATTCTCATTGACAGAAATCTCTTCCAAGGAAATTAAGCAGCTACTTTTGTTGCAGAGACCAACTGTACATGTTGGGAGTACAACAAACTGGTCAAAAGGGAGATAAATTCAGTTCAGAGAAGACAAATTGTGGTGTCTCAGTAACAAAGCTGGACATGAAACTCTTAGCTATGGTTGAGGAATGGGTAGCATGTAGAGGTAGTGAAAACTAGTTAAGTCCTGCACTATGACTATGTCCCTTGAAAATTACATAATGTTGAGGCCGACAGCAGGTCTGCAGGCTTCACAGACCTTAATTTGGACATGGTTAACTTCTGTTCATGAGAAAAGCCTGTGAAAAGAAAAGTTAGAGTTAGTTTTTACCCATGAGAATATACTACAAACAGAAGCATGAAAGTTAAACAATAGAAGGAGAAAAACAGCAACATATCTGCACCTGTTATTTTTCTGAATGCTTGAGTGCTTATGCCATAGGTAGCCAATTACTATATGTTTTAGTTGTAGCCAGTAAGTCTATTGTAGTAGTTTAGCAGCCAATGACTCTGTAACACAAATGACAACATACAGAAGGTGTATAAAAGAGGCTGCTTTGTTTAATAAATGGCTTTTTGCACTTTATCCAAGGCACTGTCTGTGTGTGTTGTGACTGCCCCAACAGCGACAACATAAATGTCATTTCACAGTGAAAGAGAGGACCCTTCTTCCTCCCCAGTCAAAGGCATGTTTTTCTGCTCTCTGTGTGTGCTGACATAATGATTTAGTGGCACATGATGGATCAGATCAAAGACTGAAGTGTCTGAAAGTCTGAAGAATGCACCAGTATGCACCAGTAAAGGCTGGGGGCTGAGCTGCTGAAAAGCAGCTCTGTGAAGAAGGACCTGGGGGTCCTGATGGATAACAAGTTGTCCATGAGCCAGCAGTGTGTCCTGCCACTTGTATCCTGAGGTGCATTAGGGAGAACATTGCCAGTTTGAGGCCAGTGATCCTGGCCCTCCACTCAGCCCTGCTGAGGCCACATCTGGAGTGCTGTGTCCAGTTCTGGGCTTCCTAGTACAAAAGAGACATGGAGCTCCTGGAGCAGGTCCAGCAGAGGCCACAAAGAAGATTAAGGGACTAGGGCATTTCTTTAGAAGGACAGGCTGAGAGTTGGGCCTGTTCAGCCTTGAGAAGAGATGACTGAGAGGGGACCTCATCAATGCCCATGAACATCTGAAGGGAGGGTGTCAGAGGATGGATCCAGGCTCTGCTCGGTGGTGCCCAGCAATAGAAGGGTCAATGGGCAGAAACTGATGCACAGGAAGTTCCCCCTGCATATGAGAAAGAACTTCTTTAGTGTGCTGGTGATCGAGCACTGGAATAGGTTTCCCAAGAGAGTTTGTGAAGTCTCCCTCACTGGAGACATTCCAGAATTTTCTGGACACAGTCCTGTGCCATGTGCTCTGGGATGATCCTAATTGGTCAGGGAGGTTGGACCAGATGACCCATCATTGTGCCTCCCAGCCTTACCTATTCCATTACCCTGTGATTCTGTGAAAATTAACTTTATTTTCGGCAGGTTAGTGTCAGGATCTATTTTCCGGATCACTGAATGACTTTACAGATGCTGATGTCTTCACAAGACCAAGAATAAACAGCAAGACTTGGCAACAATCCAGTTTTATGTCAGAGTAAAATGATCTTTATCTGCAGTCCAATTCAATGAATCTGCTTTTGGGACATAAGCTAGTTTGGCTGTGTGCCATGCTGGCACGAATTCTTGCCGTGAGGTAGGTAGGATACCTGTTGGTGCAGTTGTAATTTTATTCCTTTTTATTCTGTGCCCAATGGCACCCTTGTAAAGAAATGTCACCCTGTATTTCCAGCTGTGCTTTCAAGATTATTTTTGTCACTTTTTACATAAGTTAGGCATATGTAGGCAAAAATACCTTAATTTCACTCTTTTAATTGTTGGGAGAAAAAAAGCAACTGTTTCATTTAGAAGGAAATCTCTCAAGTTCTAGTAAAAGAGGGGTATCATATATTGGAAGTCACTCAGAAATTTCATTTCTGCTGAGACTTTCCGAGTTCTGTATATTTGCTTTGACAGACTTCAGCATTTCTTAGTAACTGAAACCAATCAAACCAAAGAGTGTCTGCCTGTAATTAGATCAGTCCTAATTGTTTATATAACATTTACTGTTTTCATGGCCCCAACATATAAACAAGTTCTGGAGCATCTATTTATGCAGCATTGACCTTCACACAATATTGTGTGGCTCAGCATACTCAGTGAAGGTTGTGACTTTCCCATACCTATCTGCTTCCAGCATTGCATTAAGGAAATAAAAACTACAGTGGGAAGGACACTGAGAGAAATGGCAAACAGGTCATGGGAAGATGTTTAAAGGAGATGCTATCTAGGAGAAATGGCAGGAGCTACAATGGCTTCCTAGCCTACCTGTCAATGAAGCCACAGTAACTGATAGTTGTGCATTTGTGGTCCACCAGAATTGGAAACCAAGGGCAAATTATTCCTGTGCCTTTTACTTTTCAGTGGGACAGATCATAAAGACGCACATCACGATTTTATGTTGATCAAATGACCTGTGGTAACTCCTCTATCCATTGCACATTTGTGCGCCCAGTTTGGTTGTGCAGCTACAAAGCACGTACAAAATAATCTGTCTGTGTAAAGAGTTTATAAGCAATGAGCTTGCGGAGAGTTTCAAAGTCTTGTGTAAGAGCAATCTCAGCCAATGACAATAGCAAGAGTAAGGAGGAGAAGATTCTGCTGGACAGAGACAGAAATAGACTTTTCTTTAGTGGTGTCTTGTAGTCTAAGTTAATAAAAGATATGGGTAAATAGCAGAAATAAAATGAAGGGAACGATGGCTGACAAATGGCACAGAAGGGGAAAATTCTTCTAGCATGGAATGTGGCTGAGAAATTAGTCTCAGAAAAAATGAGGAAATGACTGAGAAAATAAGAGGGTGAAAGGTGATTGCAAGGGAACAGGGAAGTAGAGCGAAGGAGATGGAGAGTAGACAACAGCCAGTTCATCATCAAGTCCAAAGTTAATCCTCTGGAAAACAATATACTTATACAATAGGAGATGGTCCTTCTCTCCGCAGCACATAATGAAGCAGTTTTGAAACACAATCCATGGTTTTAACACGTCCAGAAGCAGAAGATGCTTCCCATGACTGCTGCTATTGCTCAAATGACACAGTGTGTCACCTCTGTTTGTATACCCTGATGTAGATGAAGCTGGGTCATCTCTGATTAATTCTCTGGCCTAGAGGAATGCTTGAGGCATAGTAGAGTGCCTGTTAATCCTTCTGTAATGCTGTGTACCTTCTATGCATTCCTATTCTCCATAGTGACTTTCAGAGTTTTCTACAGAAATCTTTTGGTTTAGGAGTGGAGCATCAATTTAAAATCCCTAAAATGGAAGGATATCCCCTGGCAATAATTATTGTGAAAGTCTGTAGTGTGCAGATTCGTGTTTTTCACCTGTATTGGGAAAGTTAAAAGTAATGATGGAGTTCTGATTTCGTTCATCTAATCACTGAATTCCAAACTAACAGATTCTCTTGGGCTTGAAAAACTGGGCCAAAATTATCACGAGAATAGATTGCCTCTTGGTATTCCTGAATGGAACAAGGGCATGTTAATAATAGCAAAAATGAAAAATAATTGAAAATAGAAGGTCTGATTCTCCCTGCATCAGGATTTTGTTTGCTGTTTTGCTAAAAAGGGGAAGGCTTTTCTTTATAATAGAGCAGATCCAACTTATCTGTGGTAGTTAGTGCTATTTAAAAATATTATTTTAAGTAATTTCTAACTCTTAACAAAGACTTACCACACTTTATTCTTTTCCTGAGTTTTCCTTTTCTTATTTGCTAGAAGATTCTAACTGAAAAAATTCTGTAGTGGCTAGGTAAATAGTTGTCTGAGGCTGTACTTGTAGCTAGGGGTGTGTGAATTAAATGACCCTGTCGTTCTCTTGTGTCTTCATTCTGTGATTGTTCTGAGCCTGTGCAATGTTTCTATGACCTTCACTACAGGATTAATGGGAGTTATTTCCTCTATTGGTGCAAAGCAATTATGCATGCTATCCTGCTCTGAGATGGTTTAAATGAAAGTTGCTGATAGAAATGTTAACCTTCACCTGTCATAATGCTATTATGTTATCTTGGGCTAATGGTGAAAAGAAGTCATGATTTCATTTTATTTAAATTTCAGCTGGGTATTTGACCATAAAATTATTTATAAAAGGAAACATAATAAAGACTGTAGATCAAGAGTTCAGCAGTGAAAAAGAAAAGTGTTGTGGTATTGTCTGGAATATAATTATAGAAAAAGCTTCAGTGTAAACCAGAACAGATGAGACTCAGGTACTCAAAAGATTCTATACATGTGAAGGGACTGACTTCATCACTGTCCTTTGAAAATTCCAATATCTGACTATTTTATTATGGTGACATTAGTAAATGCTCATGGAAATGGCTGACACAAGATCACAGTTAAAGTTTTCAATTTGAATATCCTTCCTCAAATCAAAAGTAGGGGCTAGTCTAAAACTGATGAATGCCTAGAGGCCAGTTTTAGTTTTTATTTTATTTTCTTATGTTCTCTGTAAGAACAGTTTGGTGAAAATGAAGGCTAGACCGTGGATTGTACAAGAGCAGCACTAAATGTAGTATAGTAATGCTACATCTGCTCATCTCCATTATGTGTGATTGTGTGAGAGAAGTGTGAAAAACAATGTAAGGAAATCAGTCAGAGAAAGAGTGGGCTGAACTGAAAATAGGTTGTCATATGAATATATATACACATGTCAAATAGGTCGTCTGGGATAAATAAAGAAAACTGTAATTTTTTGAAGATATGTGACTAATGGGATATTATTCCTGGCAGAGTGTAACAGAAACAGGCTTCAAAGTCCAGCATTATGTGACTGGTGATCAGATCCCTGCTTTAAATCACTAAAGCACTGTGTGTTCTAGAATAGGCTTCTACTCTTCTCAGAATGTGAGACATTATTCCTAACAAGTTTAAAATCATATAATTGCAGGACACTAATAGGCAGAAATTAATTTTTGGTGAATCAACACTTTTCAACAGAAAAACATCTCCCAGAAATTTCTGTCCAAAAGATGAACCACGGGCTCAACATTGTGTTCTGCAAACCCTAACTCCATGCAAACTGCCCTTGCCCCATGGAAATACTTGAACAAAACTTACTGTTTTTCACGAGCTAGGATCAAACTCTTAATGTCAGAATTTGGTATATAGGAATATATAGACAAAAGTGCCACCATTAAAATTCCATCTGAATTCTGGATTATCTCCACTGACTTTAATTTACATCTTCTGAGCATCTTTCTTTGGCTTAATTGTTTTCTTTGATTTTCAAAAAAGTTATCATTGTTAGAGTGGGGTGCAGTGGTGTTTGTCCTATTTCTTTATTATAGAACCTATTAATTTTGGAAGCACATGGTGATCAATGTATAGAAACACAAAACTCAATCCAACTGCTCTGGCCAGAGGAGGATTGCACCCTGCTAAACTTGTTCCATTCTTGCTGATCTCAGGCAATATGCCAATTTACTGCATCCTGTTGGGAAACCTGCATGAACACATACCTGCAGCCAAGAAAAGCATAAGAGTTTTAGTGATAGAAATGGACCTTGGTTAAAGCCCTTGCGCTGATAATGCAAACTCAATTTTAATTTTTCTGGGGTTTTTTTTGTTTAGATTGCACCAGCAATGAAGCTATGTTTATTTGCCTCTCCTTTACTGTCAGGATAGGGACAATGTGAACCTAGCAAATGCATCAGTGAGACTTCCCATTACATATCTATTAATAACCATACAATACTTGGGTCAAAAGCAAGGTACAATCTGACTGGGAAACATGGAGACAGTTAAATTGCATCTTAGCATCTCTGTGGAATATCTTGTACCACTATAATTACATTATCAAGGTGAAAGATAGGCAAATATGAAATAGTCATTGAAATTAATAGCATGAAGTGTAGCATTTACAAAGGACTATATTATTTTCTTGGTATCCTTTAATATCTTCCAGTTGTAAAGGATCTTTTGTTTAATGTCATCACAGCAGGAGTTTAGGAAACATGTAACCACCTTTTTTAATGAGGTCATTTAATGAAGATTCTTCTTTTCTTATTCTGATTTCCATCCCATGTTTCTTTCCCTGATACTTCTTGCAATATTTTCATAAGCTTTTCACACCTAATCTTTACATGGTTTGAAGTTGCAGCATTAGAATATAAGTACTTAAAAATCAAATTCATGGTATCTTTAATGTGGAGAGTACACTCTTCCACTAAGCTGTTCTGCAGCTATATTGCAGATGTGATGATGCCATAATATGCTTATTTGCCAAGTCTGTAATAAGAGCAAGGGAGACATTTATCAGTTCTGTAAGTTGTATACAAAATTTCAGTAAGAAGTGGGAAAGAGTTTGGGTTTTGTTCATTCTCCTAAACTGAACAAGGACCTGTGCAAATGAAATACAGTTTGTTTGCCTCAAACACCTTATCACTTAAAATGGCAACGCAGACAAAGGGAATATATTCACTTTTTAATGCAGAAGATAAAATTGCAGACAGATCAAATGTATTGCCTTGGGTCAAGCAAAGAGATTGCTGGGGGCCCAGGACTTGACCTGCAAACCAGTGTCTTTGGCCACCACTGTACTGCAAATCTACCTGGCTTGTTCACCTGGCATCCAGACCCATAAACTCACTTTCTGATGTGTGCTCTCTGTGTGAAGAGACTGAAATGAAATAAAATGGGTCAGCCTTGTGCCTTCTGAAAGAGTGTAAAAACTCTGTGGTTTCATTCTTCTTTTGCATTAAAAAGAGCCATGAACTCTGTACAACTCATAAAGTTCAATCCCACACGGATGAAACTAAGATGAAAGGACATCTGAAAGATTCTTTACATGTGACTGGGTTTGATATTACTCAGGGAAGTTAGCATTTGACACCATTAAGGACAATAGGTGAACTGGGATGGGGGGACTGAAGAATAGGCCCTTTAACTGAATCTATCTGCTCTAATTTAGAACCACAGTGTATGTTTCTACTCAAATAAAGATCTCTAATCTAATGAACAACTCCAGCTTACAGGAGCAGAATTTATGAACAGATAAGGAAGGACTTGGAAACTGATATATGCATTGAAGGGTGTAGTGCTGACTACTTCTGTGGTATTAGATGAGAATTAAAGAGACTTAAAGAAGCCATGTGATGGAAAAAGAAAATTAAAAGATTAATTACTTCATGGGAAGCAATTTCTTGGAGCATTCTTCCTGGTTCATCATGTTCAGAATTATGAGGCAGGTAATTACCTGTTCTTTTCCATTTCTCACACTGTGTGGAGACCAGATCAATACAACTCTTTTTACAGTTACCCTGGTACTTATCTATTCTACACTGGAGAAAAATATCTATCTCCTTTGATTCAAGAAGAAAGGATGGGTGCAAGATGAGAAGACACTTGACTTGTACTCTATCAGTGTCTCTCCTTTGGACTGCCTGCCTGACAAGATGAAAGACAATTTTATGTTCAGGGCTTTTCTAGAGGGAAGGAAAAAACCCCTCCAGCCTGTGATGCATGATTAGCTACTATTTATAAAGACTTTATCCTGAAAAACCTTCTGGAGGGGTCTTTGGGAGCTACCACATTACAAATAACAAAGGACAATGCTTATTGTTTAGTTAAGCTACCACCAGCTGATACATCGACTTTCCACTCCTTGTATTACCCTGACACTAATGGCTATCTTAGAGCACAGAGGCTGCACATTTCTGGGAGAGTGCTTGAAAGAGGTAGACAGTGCATGCAAGAGCAGATAATTTTTTTTATCAGACTGGTGCCTGCCTTATCTCAATAAATTTTCCACTGTAGGCACATGCTACATACAGAGAGATGGACTCCTGCTAAATGTGCTGCCCAATACCTGCTGCTGTCTTACTCCTCAAGCACTGAAACAAGCAACTGGAATTAATATTAGGAAGGAGGACCAGTATGAGGTGACACCAATTTATTTATGTCCTGGTTTCAGTTGGGATAGAATTAACTTTCTTCCTAGCAGCTGGTACAGTGGTGTGTGTTGGATTCAGTATGAGAATAATGTTGATAACACACTGATGTTTTACCTGTTGCTAAGCAGTGCTTACACTAAGTCAAGGATTTTTCAATTTCCCATGCTCTGCCAGGATACAGGTGCTGGGAAGAAGATGGGAGGGGTTATTCCATGCCACAGAACATCAATCTCTGTGTATAAGATGGGAGGATTGGCTGTGAGGGATCAATCCCTGCTCAGGGACATGCTGGGCATCAGTCAGCAGGGGGTGAGCAATTGGATTGTGTATCACTTGTCTTTCTTAGGTTTTATTCCTCTCTTTTTCTTTTTTTTTTTCTCTTTCAAAAATTTCTTTGTCTCTTTCTATTTCTCCCTTTTCATTATTATATTGCTATTATATTTTGTTTCAATTATTGAACTGTTTTTATCTCAACCCGGGAGCTTGAGTGTTTTCCCCCCTCCATTCTCCTCCCTATCCCACCACAGGGCACATAGTGAGAGAGTGGCTGCATGGTTGTCTGGGTTTGAAGAACCTGCAATCAACCCAAATACAGCCTCAGTTAGAGCAGGAGGCATTCAGGTCAGCTTGCAGGAGGACCCTTTTTATGAGAAGGAAATAGAAGTTCAGATTGCCAGAGCAATGTGCCAAGACCTCAGCTCTGGGTCCTTTTGAAGAGGCAGATGAACTTCTGTCAGGAATAATTTAGATGTAGTTTTTCTTGCTTCAAGAAGAGATATGGAGAATGTGCCTTCTGGAAATATCTTTCAAATCAATTTTTCTAGTCTGCTACTCATTGTTCTGTCCAGGCTTAAAGATGAAGCCCTCCCAGGCTGATGATGCCTACAGAAGGCTGGAATTCAGATCAGATCGGCAGTATCTGATTCAGCCTGTCTTAAGGGATTCATGCTTTAATGACTGAGCTTTAAGGAGTCCTAGCAGGCATTTTATCAATATTGCCTGTCTCCAGAGACAGGATAGGGGTCATGGGATGCAAAAGACCTGTGTTCGTGACAGAGCAGTGTGGTTAAGAACAAATCTTTATGAAAATAAGAACCTGGGGGAAAATAACTAAATTAAAGCATAAAATTTTTATTTTCGACTTTAAACATGTAGACTGGAATTGAAGGAAATTTTGGAGAGTCACTTCAGATGTGTTTAATACTGAACCACACATACTGGACCATCATGAGCACTAGTTAATTACCAAGACCATATACCCACACAAAATGACTCATTTCCCACTTCTGGGTGCATCCTGCAAATTCTCAGTTTTGTTTATTTATCTCAAGTTCAATGTGTCACCCCGCAGAAAAAGAAACAACCAACATACAAACAAGGACTATGAGATCCCTCAAAAACCAAGAGAAATATACAGAGATTGTTAAAGAAACAATAAGCAGGTGATAATGACATTTAATTAAGTAGTTAGACTACAGTAAAGATGCTGATTTCATCCTTTATCTTCCTTTCTTAAGTGGATGCTTCATATCATTAGACTGTATTTACTGCCCCCTCACACTGATTTTCTTGTAATACAACTTCAAACACTTTAAAAAAAATGCCAAACTTACAATGGAAAGTGATCAGAAACTTTTGTTTCAGTGCCAATTTTACGAAAAAATCAGTTCAAAAGTTTAGTAAATATAGAAGACAAAAAAAACTATTCAGTATCATGATTCTTAGAAGTTCTTGCCTCTTTTCTATTGCTGGATCATGTTTGTCATAGCACAAAATTAAATTTGAAGGGGCCCACAGAGTTAATTTTCCTGAAATAATCCCTCAAAGTGATGGCTACGTGGATTCAGACACATTGTATCTGCACATTTGCATATTAAATAAAGGTCTTTCTTCCCCCAAGATGTTAGCATAGCCTTTTTAATAAATTCCCAATTAATTTTATCAAACATATTTGAATAAATAAAAGATGAACAGAGTGATGAGGTGGAACTCTGCCCTCTAATGTAGAAAGCAAGCAGAAACAAAGGCGTTTTTTTTCATTTTTTGGTTAATTGACTTTGTCTTCTGGGAATAAGAATGAGTCTTCAATTGAAAAGATGCAACAAAGAACAAAAATGTGTATAAATAAAGAATTTCAAAGGAACAAAACGTAAGGCTAAAAAAAGAGTATACTTTTTTTAAGATAGCTATCATATATTATCTAATTTTATTTAAATTATAGTTAAGGCTGACATCTGTTCTAGAAGACCTACAAACTACCACTTCTATGAACAAGTATAAAGGCTAAGGCAAAATATTTTTATAGAAGACCCATTCCATGCCAGCTTACTGCAGGGTAACATTCATCTCTTTTTGAAGATTTCATTGCTGATCATTATCTTCATGCTGGACTACAGGTTTGAGTCATCAGAGACATTCCTGACTTCCCATTTGTTAAATGCATTGTCCAGTGGAAAAAAGGGAGAAGTGTGCTTTAGACTGATGAAGAATGTTCTGGTGATTTATTTCAGTTAACAAGGAGTAAAAAAAAAAAAAAAATCTATTGTTTTACTTCTGCAGTACACTTGAAAACCTTTAACTTGGCTTTATGCAGAATGCAAATACAGAGATGATATGAGTATGAAGTCTGAAGAATACATACATGTAAATGTTTTTTCCAACTTGATTTGATTTTCTGTATTCTATACAAAAAAACCTGTTTGGGGTGAGGCCATAAAAGGTTCATCTGACAGTACTGGCTGAGGCTTATTAGAAATGTGGCTCGTTGCACACAGAAAACACTGCCCAGGGCATAAATCGGATCAACACATCTCCCTGCAACTGTTTGTTTAGATGCTCCCTCAAGGCTAGCTCAGTGTTCAATTACTCCCACTAATGAAATAAGGGAAGAAGGCCAAATGGTAAGTGACTAGAAGTTATCTCTTTATAAAATAACAGAATGGAAGAGAAATAATTCCAGAATACCGTAATCCTCAAAGGAGTGCACTGGGCAAACCAAGGTTTGCTGGACAGGCCCATGTACAAACCTATCTTCCAGTCAAGTTTATACAATCAGAGTTCATCTAACACTCCTCTAATATATTCCCAGAGCTCCTCCTCTGTGTACCTTCTCTTTTCTATCGTTTCCCAAAAGTTGTGCTCTCTGAGCCTCTGAGAACTGGAGCTCCCATCCAAGGTGGGTCATTATGCTACTTACAGAAAACACCTCTATAGCTCTCTCTCTTCATCACTCCATCTGGAGCCATTTCACACCAAGAAAATTCTCTTATGTTTTTATTGCATAGTATGTGATTATTGTGATTATTCCTTGGTTCTGCAGGCTTGCAGATATAATAAAAGGTGACAATGGCTGAACATTAAAATAGACCCTCTCGCAAACCTACCCATGGATCTCATAGCCACATGATTTTTTCAACCCCCCATTTAAAAGCTTTAAATTAAATTTGCATTTCAGTTTTTACAGAAGATGGGGATGATGAGGTGCTGCAGAGAGCATCTTAATAAAGTTGACACAGTATTAATTGTCATTCTTTTCCAGCTAAATATTCACTAATGATAATGACTCATTTTGCCTCATTATTTTTCTAGTTAAGGGCGTTATATTGCCAAGGGTGTTAATCTTCCTTCTTTGCCTATATTTCTAATCCACTGAGTTCTTTCTTTTCACCCTTCCTCCCTTAGTCAAAGCCAAAGTTTTTACTACCCTTGTTCTCTCAGGAACAAGCTATTTGTGGTTTAGCCCAGCCTTTTTGTGTTCAATCATCTTTCTTTTCTTTGTTGTCAACCCTTTAAAGATATTCGTCTTGCTTTCCTGTAATTTATAGCTTCTCAAAAGGTCTAATCAATTTATACCTTCCTCACAGGTTCAGATCTGGCTTACAGTGCTGGCTGTTTGAAATTCACAGTAATAGGTGTTGCATTTTTGATAACACATTTACTAGTGTGTTAGCCAGGATGATTTGTAAAGGGTGCGTGGGAGGGTTTGATTTTTTGCCATCCTTAACACAGATGAATTAGGTGAAATATTCTCAATCAAAAGCTGCCACACAAAGCTTGACTTTCAACCACAGCATAAGCTCATTCAAATGGGATCTCTGAGCTTGAGGCATGCCACAAAATACAGCACTACAGCAGCCGGATCCTTCCAAGGCAGCCTGTAGCCACGCAGTGGGAGAAGACTTTTCAGACTACTGGAAACTGCTAAAACATTAAGCTCTCCACAATGAGAGCACGAAATCTATGCTAGTCTCAGAAGACATTGATTTGCTTAGGTTAGTTCCTACGTGGAGGGTTTGTGGGCAAACCATTTTCTCATTTAGTTCTAGCTGGAGTAAACTCTCCTCCAAAAAATATCAATCAGTCAGCCTGTGATTTTTGAGCACAGAGGCACACTTAGTGCCTCGAATCCAGCAGCCCCTCTAAGACACGAATCAGAAAGGGTTATTCATGTAGAAACAATTTGATAGGCATATTCAATTTCCCCTTCTAAGGAAGGATTCCCCTGACATGAGATGTTAAGGTCAGCGCTTCAGGACCCACAAACTTACTGAAGCTTCAAGTTGGCCCAGAGCTGCTGTTTCACTGCTCCTGCACTTCCACCTGCTCCCTCACACTGAATTCCAATGTTTCATTTCCCTGTGCTTACAAGAGCATTTGGCCTTTGAGCCAGTGGTAATTATCAACACTCTAAGGTGACTGTGAGAGAACATGGCCTTCTTTCCCTTCATTTCTGGTATCTGTTCAAGGACCCCAGGAGATGCAGACAGGGAGAGTTGAGAACAGAGAAGCAGGAGCATCAGTGAAGATGAATTTCCAGCAGAGGTCATGAGAACTCCCATGTCTTCTGTGATCTTTCATTAGAGAGAATGTGTGACTATAAGGTCTTTTCCTTCTTCAGAATCAGCACTAGCTAACACTGCTCCTGAAATCAGAAAGCAGAGAGGCCTGAAATAAAAATCTTTATCCCTACCAATAAGCACTTATACAAAAGCACCAGTGACTTTCTAACCTGCATATTTTCATAATCAGACCCATATTATATTGCCAGGGCTCTGTCTCCAGAAAAAAATCCCCTCACTTATGATGTAGACTGGCACCAAAGCCCTAAATCAGAGGAAAAAAAAATCCTTTAGCCTGCAGTCAGCAATATCCACTCATAGCACAAGTTTCACCACTCAACGACCTTTGCTAAACTTGGCCAGCCAATTTGTAAATGATTATTACTGAATTGTTTCCTTTTACTCCTGCCCTGAAGGCAGAAAACCAAAACACAGGTGTTTCTACTTCAACCAGTGTCTGAACCAAAGTGTGTCTAGGTATTTTCCAGCTTCTACAGCTGGAAACTCTGATATCCTATTCCAGGCAAACGTCTGTCTGCAGTCAACTCACATAAGATATCTGATTGCTTTTATACTTCAGTGTTTGGAAAACTATGCATGAGATTGTCTTTCCACAATATTGCCAACACTTACAAACACTTCCTGAATAGATTAAATTTATTTTTATTATTTGACACTGTAATAATTGATTAGCTGTTAACATGAAGGTGCATAAGATGATTGATTTATTTTGCAAAAATGTATGCCATTCTCTATTCTTAATTGGGAATGGCTTAATTTTCTCACCTCATCTCACAGAGCAACCTCAGTGAAATAATTGCCATAGTCCACTTTTAGCAAGGCTGAAGTTATCCATCCTTGAATGGAACCGGCTACAATCTGAAATTCCTTGGCCTTGAGGATCTATTTTTTGTTACCATTTATTAGAATGAGTATAACCACTTTTACTGTAGCACCTGGAGATACTCAAGTGCAGGAAGTCTAATATAACCCCAGAGGAAAAGACACTGCACGTGCACACCATCAGAAAATGTTAGTACTGGGATTTTCAGATAGAAATATCAGAATCTTGCTGAGAGCCCTAAGGGAAATTAAGGCAATACAGTCTCAGGCAGAAAAGACACTTCTCCTTTGTAGAGGTAATTGATATTTCAATATTTTTTTAATTTTTAAAAAAATTTTTCTTAGGAGAAAAACTCCTCCTAATTATCAGTTGTCTGTGAAAGACAAGAAATTTCTGGACATAAAAAGAGTTCTCCCTACAGTCTTCTTTTTGGGGGGCTGCCACAAACTCACACTTGGAGCAGGACTCTAAGACAATGTATCTGGAAGCTTACTTTAAAATTAAAGGTGATGAAAGGCCTGGGATCCCCAGGTTTACAAAGTAACCTGTTCAATAACTCTGGAAGCTGAGATTCTGAGGTTGCTTACAAAATCTGATGCCCAGGAATAGGACATGGGAAGTTTTACATTTCCTACCTCCATAGTATTTACATGATGGAATACTCTCCATCACTGAGATCAGGCTTCTCAGCTGGCTAAGGAAATGGAGTGGCAGTACCTAAGTGTAGGAACCATGCCCAAACTTTGTGACAGCTTTGGGAAAACGAATCATTCTTTGTCATATATGCTTGCAAATCAGCAAGTATGGTACTAAAATGTAAACATTTCTTAGTAAACCCAGGACTCCTAATAAATAGCTAATAAATAGCCCCTAATAAATAGCTTTCTGAAGGCCAGACAAAATGCTTTTCAAGAATTCAATCAATCATCCAAGAGCTGCCCTCACACAAATCACCTTTCCTTTTGGCTGCATGTTCCTAAAGCTTTCCTTGGATATAAGAAGAAAATATGAATGCAGGCAGGAAGGAAATGCAATATCTGTTAATGCAACAAAGTTCCACAGTTATTCCTCAACAAATTTGAGAGCTTTCATCTGCTTTCAAGAATCTTCCCACCTGGCTGATTACATTTATTTTCACTTCCCTCCCAAATAAAAACATCAGCACTACTGATAACCAGTAATCACTGGTCACTGTTCCTACCAGGGTTTACTTAGGTATGTTAGAATTAATGTCTCTCTGGTAATTAGTTTTAAATCATATTAATTCATATTCATATAAAATTCATTAAAAACCATCTACATAATGGGAATAATTCTTCTCTCTCTTTCCCCCCAGAGTTCTTAATTATGCGTCATATTTTCTGGTGAATGGCCACTAGAGAGGAGATAAAGCATCCATTACAGTTTTTGGAACCAAGAATAATTATTCAATGAAACCAAGTGAGTAAGAGATAGGGAAATGGCTTAATGGTCTGCTTGTTAAGGAGTGACAAAAGTTGATGGCCTCAGAGAAACGGCCCAAAATTGATCCTTTAGAATTATGGGAAAACACTGTTGCAGGTGAAATCTCTGATAAGTTACAGATGTGAGAGGATATCAGTCTCCTGGGCTATGTGTGCTTGTGTAAGTGCTCAGTGAATACTTGAAAATATACATTTTCAAATCAAAAAGAAAGCTGTTTTCAAGTAAAAAAGAAAGATGATTTTAGTATGGATAGATAGATAGATAGATACATACATACATACATACATACATATTGGCTCTAGGGCAAGAACACTTCCCTTAACTTGCTCTCCTCTCTCCTTCTGGAATATTTTTGGGATGAATTTTGAGGTTTCTCCTGTAAGCTTCAAGTGAGATAGAGTGTTGAGTAAATTCTTATGAGATAGATGTCCTTTAGGCGAATCTTAACTAGCAACTCTTACACACTGTCATTGTTTCATAATCCTGATCGCCTAGAAACAAGGGCTACCCTCAATGCTTGGAAAGCCCCTAGCAAGGTACAGATGTTCTCCTAAAGAAACAAGAGGCCACTGAATGCAATGAAGGCATGATATAGCTTTGTTGGATTTTTTCTGATTCTGATTTCTGATTTGTTTCTGGTTATTTTTCTGTGTTAGGAAATGAGAGAGAATGGAGAATTTTTCAGTAAACCGAAAAGAGTCAAATCACAGAATGTCTTGTAGCACCACCCTATGTATCTTGTCAGCAACATGACTTTACTTTAAATGATGGCTAAAATATATTGTTTGCCGTGCCCCTTGATTTGTTAAACCATAATAATGAAATTGAATTACAGGACAGGAACGATAATAATAGATGAAACTATTATGTGTCATAGAGAGGCAATTATGCTGTAGCTAATGATCTTTACTAATGGGATAAGATATACTGCCACATGTGCCTTGAAGACCATCATCAGATAAAACAGAGTAATCCATCAAGCAAACCTTTAAGGCAGTGTTTAATTTGAGAGGTGAAAGAAATAAAATTGGACTTTGGAGGACATCGCGAATTCCATCCATGTAATGAGATAGAATATTGATCTGATGAGCTACATGAAGTCTAGACTGTATCATTTACCTGGAGCCTGGAGCAACTGGATGCACACACATGCATAACCAAAAGGTTGGTGGAGTGTAAATTAGCTTTTCTCACTCAAAGGCAGTATGGTGTTCTGTATAAGCTGGAATGTGATTACATCCTGGCTACAGATTATACACCAAGCATTAACAGCAGGATTTCTGCTGAATGCTGTATGGCTTAATCAAAGACCCTGGGCAACGCTGCCTTGCATTTGTCCCTGGCAGTGACTTAACAGTATGGAAAATAGGGTGTTTAGACAACGGTCAGGGTGTTTTTGTCATTGCTGTGTTTCTCTTCACTAGGAAATTTCCCTGTTATTAACTGCATCTGTTCTTCATTCTCCACCGTGCTCCTTGTGAAGGAATTCTTTGGGCAGCTCCATCCAACAGCAGCAGAGGTTACTCTTGGGCCACTCACACCAATCGAGCCGTCTGGTTACAGCTGATAGCAAAGAGTTGACTGGATTATTTTCATGATGAATAACCCAGTGAAGCAAGACAAGAAGGTATTTAATTTGGCATCCAAAAGAGAAATGCCTATGCCTAATTGTGTGTGGGATATATGTAGATATTTATTCCTAAAGTCTCTGAATAGCATCTAAAACAATTGCAATTCATTTGCAGCAGCTCGAGAGAAGCAAATGCCAATAGACAGAAGTGACATTTATAAATACTGACTAAACGAACAATGTAAAAACAGAATAACCCCCAAATCCCCATGCTTTCCCTCTCCTTCTCAAAAGGACTCCTGCACTTCCTTCAACCTTTAAAAGGAAGACAGCAAAACCAAGTGGGAATAATCTACTCTTGAAATTTTAACTGACTGTATTATTGAGTTTTCTGCATGACAGGTGTTGACCTATATTTAGGGCTTGTGTATAAATCTGAGTAAAAAGGGCTGATAACAAACCTGTGTTGTGCTATGTGTGCTTTGTTCTCCACCCCTCATCATACCATGTGTTCAATGTTTTTGAGTATTGATGAAAACTGTATTGATTGAGGAGGTTTAGGAAGCAGGCTTTCATTCTTAGAATAATGTTAAGTCTCATATAGGCTCTCTGCAAATTTCAGAGGATTTGCATGAGACTGAGCCAATTATCTAAGATTCAGCCAGGAGAATGTCAGCAAAAGCCAATCTGAGCTAATACAGACAGTTCAGTTTTGAGTCAGAGACTGCAGCGTCTCAGAGAGGTAGGAACATAATTCTGCCTCTGATTAAACACATTGTGATGTGCCAGGAGATTCAAGACAAATTACTGAATCAGTCAAGAAACTGCAGATATTGTAGCAGCCCTGTTTCCTTTGTGCATTTTGGCCTTGTTTTCTGTACATTGTAGCAAACGTGTTATTAATCTAAAGAAAATCCTTAATTTGTTATGGATTTCCACTTTAAATCTGCTATCTAGCATAAGTGTTATCTTAAACCAATTATGTCTTACACTTGGATTTAATGTAGTAAAAAACAAAGGAGATAATTCTACCAATTACTTCTTGTAACTTTTAGTTGTATGTGTGAGAAAAAGAGCAACATGGGCAGGTGGCTATTTTAAAAGCCTGTAAAATTCAGTTCATTCTGGTAGGGGAGTCTGTGAAATTTCATTTTAAGTAGACTTTGAATGCTCTTGTCTTCTCTGTCAGTCTGGTGATGTAATATGAATAAATGTTTAGCCATATTAAATGAAAATAGAAAACTCTTGACTGGAAAGCAGTGCATGGTTGGTAACATGGACAAAAAAATGAGGTTGAAAGTAAAGGCAGGTGCTTCAGACAGCAAGCAATCTGGATATAAAATTAGCTCTGCTGGAGCCAATATTCATAGGTATTTTAGAGAAACTGAGCCTTCTACATAAAATAGAAAAAAATGCAGCAGGGAATCTGTCCCACAGAGGAAGTTAGAAAAGTGAAATGTCAGATCTGCAATTCCCACGAGGCACCTTGGCAGCTTATCGAAAACTCATTTCTCATAATAAAAAATAATAATAAAAAAACTCCCAACAAAACCTGGAGGAAACACTCTCTGTTTAAAAAAAAAAGGCAAAAATATTAATAAAAATTTTTCAGCCAGCGTGCTTTTCATTGCCAACTACATAAGCAGTAGTCAGCTGCTTATTTTTTTAAGATCAAAACAGTGTTAATTAAGTCATTGGGAAATACCCATAACAGACAGACTGATAACATGTTTTAACAGGAAGTCACTGGGGAACTTGCCTGTCTTGTTCCATTCATGTCCAACCAATGGAGGTAGCACAGACATTTTAAGGATTTATTTAAGCTATTAGACACTCTACTATGTGTGCATCTTCCATATAAAAACAGTGCCAACAGCAACTCAGTTTAACGAAATTTTAATTAATTCCTCGTTTTTTGGATACTGAAAGAATCATTTGCTTCATAAAGATGATCTTAAAGAGGATAACTTCAGACTGAGGTGGCCAGATCTGAATTATTGTCAGATCCCCTAACAAGTGACTGTTTCATCTTGCTGACAGTCCTAGGCTTGGAAATTTTCATCAGGATTATATTTTTCATTGTCTGCCATGGATCAAAATTCTTCAGTTTGTGGAGAGGATGTGTGACCAACCGATTGCTTCAAAAATGTGGATTGAAATAGAAAACTCTATTGTAAATAAATTCAGGAGTTTAATGAAAAACTTAGTTATGGTTGAGTGTATTCATAGCAGTTGAAACCCTGAAGAAGGCAAAGAGCTTTACTCTGTTCCATCTGGTGCTTGGGCAATCCTGTCCAAAACCAGCCATACCCAATCAGTGTAATCTGGCCTAGACTGACCATGGGATGGGACAGAGATACAAAGAAATTCTTACTTTTCTCCAAGTATTCAATAATATTGCACTGCTTTGGGGCATCCAACACTTTCAGCCTTGCCCTGAGGAATTTCTTTTTCAAGTCACGTGACTTTAGAATAAAATTTGGCATGATTTAAGAATATCACACTATGAATAATTCCTTTAAAACAAAAACCACATTTTCCATAATTTTGTCATCTTCCTGAATTTTCCCGTTCAAATATATTGAACATATAACTTCATGAGTCTCAAAATTTATAAAATGATCCTATTTTTTCCCTTTTTTAAATTCTACCTTTCCCCTTAGGTCAGGATTGTTGTGTTGATATTCTATGGGCAGCCTCATTTAGAAACCTTGTAAGAAGCTCTGCTATGGCAAGGTGGATAATACATGACAAGATCAATCCATGTAAAACAATTCTGCAAGTTGTTAGACTGCAAATCAATGCATGAGGGACAGGAGTCCTTCAAAAGAAATTTTGCCCCATGGGGAAGATCTGTGAAAGCCTCCTGATATGAATGAAGCATTCTGCTTGCTCCTCTGTGAAGGGGACACCTAATTAGTGTGCTGCCATGAAGAGCATCAGAGGCTACACTCTCTCCTCAGGGAGCTCCTCTATGATTAAATACAAGCTCTCATTTAGGTTGCTTCAGTCAAGGGGTCAGGAAGGCAAAACGAAGAATTCATTCACCCACAGCATTTGCATGTTAATTGTCAGGCTTCTTAGCTGTTCAGATGTGAGGTAAGCACCCGACCTACAGATAAGTTGACAAGAAATGTGAAGACTTTGAGCTGAATTCTTTCTATTTTTTAAGGTAATATAAGACCATTGTGGTATTATCGACCACGGGAGAGCAGCTGCAGAATTGCAGTGAAGGGGAGTATGGCCTCTCAGGCAAGCCACGAGCCAACAGGCCATCAAAAGGGCAAAATTAGCTTCTGCTTATTTTTCCACTTGCTGACAGTGTCTTTGGGCATGTAGGAGATAAAATATCATTTAAAAACCTGCAAGAAATAGATTTTCTCAACATGTAATCAAATCCCTTCTCTACTGCAAATATTTCTTAAGCCTGACTTGGAGCTTTTCAGCTCTGTAGCTGATTTACAGAGTGTGTACACCCACACTAAGCTTAGTCACTAGACTCTATATGAGAAACTAAAACTCATTCACAGACTGAAAACTTGCCTCAGATCAGAAAACGACAGGAAATTCATCAAGCATCTCTCTTAAGGACACAAAATGCTCAAAGGTGACTTTCCAGTCATTGTTAGAAGCATTAAGAATGTTCTTCTTTCTTTTCCCTGCATAAAAAAGTGCTTAAAAGCATTGATCTGAGTGGAAGAGGCAAACCCATTCCTCTTCCCACTTGCTTTTACCTTAAAAGATTAGGCATGTGAAAAAATATCCTCTTTCAGATACTTGGAATATTATTTGGCCTGTGGCACTTCATGTAAGTGTTTGACAGACTTAAATCTTTCAACACAACCCTGCTCTGGAAAGGTTTTATACCATTAGAGATACAGTTTATACAAAACAACAAAACCTCTAGCCTTCAGCTGAGTGCCTCATGGCATTTGGACAATTTTACAAAAAGTGTGGATTTTTCCAGAGTAAGGCATGAATGTCACCTCTGTTTAGCCTGCTGCATTGTCAGGTGGTTCCAGTGTGCTCCCTTCCATACTGCAGTACAATGGCTGCCAGATTTGATAGATTAGGATGAGGATTGTCAGTGGTTTTCCAACTGCAGTTGTTTTGGGAACATGGGTGGTTTTTACTGGGATTTCTGAACCAAAGGAACAGAGGAAAGGAAGGAGCAAACTGGGATACATAGTCCTGGGTACCATAACAATTAATCAGAAATCTGACTTCAGAAGGCCCGTGGATGATACATAGCACACACCGCCACATGTACCAGGCCACAAAACATTTCCTAGTATTTGAGTTTGAGACTCAAAGAAAAGCGTCAAAGGAATTCTGAGTAAATGGTAGTGAAGATTAAGTGAGATTACAAGTTTTGGTAGTTCCTACAGCCTCTTGTGCAGTAATGGATTAGCAGACTGAAACTGCTAGAGATTCAACAAAACAAGTGTAATTTCACACTGCAGAACAAAGGACAGAAAAGGCCTGGGGTTTCTTACCAATATTAGTCTTCTGTAAATTTCCCCCTTAGAGCTTTGAAAGAATGGAAACATGGAGAACTGATGCTCTAACTCAACTCCAATGTGTAGAAAAGTTCCAAGACCTTCACATTCTCAGTGGCATAGCTTGTTTGTTTTTTCCTTTTCATTTTTTTCTCCTTTTTAAACAAAACTCACAGCATTTGGTTGGCTATTTAGTTTTACAGTGTTCATAAATAAAAGGATATAGAGATAAAAGAACAGAATAAGAACATCTGAATATTTTCACTAGCACTACAGAAGAGTTTGATTAAGACGCTTCTCTAAGGGAAAAAGTAGGATTAGTTCTTGATTCTTCTTTTCTTCAGACCTTCATCTGTGTGTCTATGGGATGTTTATTTTACATAGGGACTTCAGGGCACACCAGCACATAGTAACTGATTAATGTGTAAAGAGCTGATATTAAAAGGGGGAGTGGAAACTTGCACACACACAGCTTGGTGGGAGATTCTGTCCATGCAGGAACCTCACAACATCAACAACCAAAATGAAATTAAATAAGTGTAGCACAAAACAAGGCAAAAAGGAAGCAAGGACAGGTAGTTTGGGTGGAATACAGAGAAACTGTCCAAGCAGCCAGGGATCAGATCCTGAAGGAATCCCAGAGGATCTACCACCGTCACTCATGGACTCAGCCTTGGGCAACACCGGCTCTGTCAGACACAGGGGCAGACAGCTTCTGGCAGCTTCTCACAGAATCCACCCCTGCAGCCCCTTGCTACCAAAACGTGTTCACAAAAACCCATTACAGCTGTACTGGCTTTGTTTTATAAAGCAGACCATTGCTGCTAGAGAAACACACTGAATAATAACAGTAAAGCCAAACACTGGTTTCCCACATTTGTCCTTTCCTGTGACTTGTCCCAGTTAGGCTGCTAACTGAGAGGGTTCAGCTTTTTTGGTAACAGCTTTTTTGGTCCAACACAGGTCATGGGAATATATTTCTACAGTTTCCCACTGTAAAGAACAGACTGCTATGGTGAAGTTGCCCATGTGCCTTTTGAACAACCTCACTTTGGGATCATCACTGTTGCTAAAATTGTCAAGTGCTAAGTGAAGTGAAAACTATCTTGGTATTAAGGACAAAAAATAAACAAATACAAGAAAACCCAAAACAAATCTGAATAACTAAAGGTCTACTAGAAAAAAAATCAACAATTTTTAGACATGCACAGATGTGTGAAATGAAAATTAAATTAGCCAAGTGCAAAGCTTAGGTTGAGAAAACAGAGAGCTTAAGACTTAAACAGCATATATATAGACACAGTTGAAACTGAGTTGAGTGTCCCTCCAGGCTTTAGTGCAAATTGAATAGACATTGATGGATTTGTTTTCCTTTCAGATTAAATTGAACTTTTGATTTGGAAGTAGTTTACCTGCTCCTGTACTTGAAAGCTACATTTTTCCTTAACTAATTTTCTCTTGTTAAGGCACTTTAGTTTTATAGTGGTTTATAGTGGTTTACAAATTGACACTGTAACTCTCTGGAAGGAGCAGGGAAAGAAAATAATATAAATAATACTTTTCTGTATTGCTTTAACCCCACAGTGGCCTTTTCTGTTTTTAAGAAGCCCATTTTGTGCTGTTATGCTTTTAAATATGCTTGAACTGATTTCTAAAGTCAGATATCACAGCTTGCACAAATTACAAACCTTTCTGACCATTTTTAAGGTGCTGTTGCAGTACATAATAATATAAATAACATAAATAATTGTTCTAGTCTCAAAAGGTGTTGGTATTCACTATCAGCCTAGACCCTCTGGCTGTGCAAACTGTAGAGTACATTGTACTTTTGGTTCTTCTAGCCCTTGCAGAGTTCTCGGACCTGTTCTCACATCTGTTCTGCCTACTCTGGGACTTGAGCATCACTTCATCCCAGCTCTGGATCATCTCACTCAGCACGATTCAGGGAAACATGTTGCTCTGCCCTGAATCTTACATCAGACTCAAGATCATGTCATGTGTTGTGGGAATGTGCTGTCATGCCCCGTGGCTGGGCTCAATGCCTAACATGTCCCACTTATTCTGTGACAGCATCCTGTGGTTAAATCAGCAGGCAGGAGTGAATTTTTCCCACAGTGGCTTCAATGTGGCTTACCTAAAGGGCAGAGGGGTCTCCAAATGCTTGCAGAGCAACCTCTGTGTGTGGAGAGCACTCTCTGGAGGCAGATGGCCTTCCATCTGGCCTGATACCGCCTGGTTTAGTCTGGCCAGCAGAAAACCATACTGCGTGGCAGGGAACGCATGCTTTGAAAAGAGAAAACTTTATACTTGTCTTATCATTATTATCTTGAGAAGAGTGACATCAAGTAATTCCAGCCAGGACTGAGATGATGAGACACATAGTGAGCTATGTTCTTTTGTAGAAGAACCAAACCAAACCCAACCCACCCAAACAATCAAAAAACTGTCTTCCAATCTAAATTAATAAGTAGAGAAACAATTATTAAATCCTACTGGTGATGCCATGATGATTTTTTGCCTTTTCTTTTATACCCCTTTTATAACTTTTTATAACTTCTGTATTCTTAGTGGGCTTTTTGCCTACATTCTTAGACTTATTCGTCAAACTAGGAGACTAAACATTTTAGAAGCTTCGTAGTTAGTGTTGCTATTGTGCAGCCTATGGGGGACACATGGGCTGATTTCCCATTGCAGGACTCTGCCTCCGAAGACAGACATAAGGCAGAAGCTACAGTATAGCCCACCCCTTGCATGTCACTCACACCGTGTCGGCCTTCTTATCACAGAAGTTTCGAGTCCTGTAACAGGCCAGCGTGATTTGAAATGCCCTCCAGCTGTTTTGTTATTTGTTAGTTTGATTTTGTTCCTCCCCTGAGAGGTCTTTATTGGCTTTACTATCATGTATCTTCCTTTCATGATTGGTTAATTCTGTTATCTCTACCTCATGATGTAATCCCTTAAAACTGACTGCCAGAGAGCAAACCGGGGTCTCTCTGCTTAGCCTTCCTTCGAGCTAACTACCTCCTGCCCCCCCAGGGCAGGAGGGAAATAAACTTGGACTGTAGCTAACAGAGTTTCCAACTCTTTCTCCTTGCCTTCTGCTACTGGCTTGAACAGCACACCTACATGCTGTTGAGGAGGCGTTGGGCTGCACTGGTAAACTGAGGCACGCTAACCTCAGTTACCATCTTTCAGTCGCTAGCTCATACGGGCAATGGACCACGTTTACCTGTGAGCCAGGCTGGGAACAGCCTGGCCTGCAGGAAGAAACAAGTTAGGGATCAAAATGCCCCAGACACCAAGGTCCTCTCCAGAACATATTTTGTAAACTAAGATAGAACCATCCAGGGGAAGGTTCCTTGGGGAGGGGGGGGCTCAGTCGACCCTCTCATTGGGGAATCTTTGATAGATATGCTAATTACTAAGACCTATAATGACATACCAGATCTTGTGTGGGGGGGTGCATTGCAGTGTGCATTGGGGTGCATTCGACCTGGATGTAGTGCATCTAAGGATCCTTAAAATAAATACCAAGGTAAAATCCCTTTTTCTCTTCTAACTGTGTTTGACTCTTGATTTTAAAACCAGGAAAAGGCATCACTGGCATGCAGGGAAACTAAGGCACAGAGAGCTTGTTTGGCTTGGCTACAATCATAGAGCAGGTCTGTGGGAGAGCTGAAGGTCAGATTTTCCAAGCCCATTTTAGTTGTCATACCACAGATACTGGGCATCAGTATTATCAAACTAAATATTATGACCCTACTTGTTAAGGCCACTACATTCTATAACAATATTCACATACAAGAAACTGAGGTTTAAACTCCAGTCCAACAAAATAGCAACTAAAGCTCTACTGAGTAGTCTTGTGTCTGTGTTGAGAATATGGGCCTAACATGCAGGTGATTGGACCATATATGGACTGGTTGGACCAACATTTGGGAACACTAAGAATTGTAATTGTGTCTTAACCTTTCAGGAAGGGCACCAGATTGCCTTTGTTTTGCACAGCGATTTCTTTGCTACTTGGCATTTAGAACATCTGTTCCAGGGAAATATCAGTCAGTGGGTTTTCTGCTTCATGCACAGATTAATCTCATAACATCGAAAATTAATGACTTATACTCAATGTAAATGGAAAAAAATATTCTTTGTTTACCACAGCATCCTGCCCCAATCCAGCCATGTCTTTCTGTCCAGGTGTTTTCCTCACGATATAGGGAAGTGAAGGTGGAGAGAGAAAGCTGAGATAACCCACTATGGACTTCTGAACTATTAAAAATAAGCTTAAGAAAGGAAGAAAGTAAGATAGGAACTGTGTGTGTGTGCGAATTGGTTGCTGTTTCTTGTCTGTCTGCTAAGGAGTATCACAGAGGCAGAAACTTTTCATTCTCCTTGTGTCACTGAGCACCTTAAAAGGTGCCCACAAAATTCAGGGTTCTGCTAGAAATCTCCCTTTGCTTACTTCATTTTCATACACACAGAAATAAAGAAGACAGGAGCATAGACTGTTTTTTCAAATGTGGATTACAAAGTAACTTATTTCCTGCCGCATCAGATGCCCAGGAACCAGGTGTTCAGTCAAGGTGAAATAGGTACCTGTAGTGGCTGCACTTGAGCTCTGATGGTTAAAACAAACCAAGCATCTTTCACTGGGCATGACATTCTCTCACAGAAAGGAATGTCTTCTTGTACAGATGAAGAGGCAACTAGAGCTTAGAGATACATGAAACAGAATCCTTAAGGATGATTGGATTATCATGGTCTTTTCAGACTGAGAGTTGCTGCAGAAGCATCTATCTCCAGTGGCAGGATTTAGGCAGATATTTATTCCCAAATCCAGCCTTGCTACTCAAGCCACCAAATCATTTTCAGCTGGTAGCAATTTTTTGGATTTAACTAAAGGTCAGAAGGTGGCTATAAGAGTCTAAGTCAGACTTTACAAATAATTCAACATCTACACTGGAGTGAAGAAATTATTACAGTCAAAGCCCTGGCAAACAGATGAGAAACCTTAGTGGTATTTTACTGCATTTGCAGGACAAAATTTATAGCTAAAGTTGGTATCCTTATCAGAAGGAGTTTAATTTTACATCTAAAGCATTAGACTGAAAGGTATGTTTTAACTTTTGGTCTTCCATGACATAAAGAAGTCTTGTTTTCCTCTGTTCAAAAGAAACATGAGGTGTGGAACAGTGCTGGGTTTTTAAGTCTCTTTCTGATGTTTTAACTTTAAATTATATTTTACCCCTTGAATAGTCCAGCCAAAGAAATATATTTGTGGAAAAACTCTTGTAGAATATCAGGGGTGTGTAATTTATCCCATTCTCAGATCTATCAACCTCACCCTGGGCTCCTCATCTTTGAGGCACAAACAAATATTCAGAAAGATATCTGTTCCCTGCCTAAAAAAGAGCAGGTGGGAAAACTCAGGTTGACATTTTCTGGAAGAAAATTCAGTACATCTTCATCAGAGCTGGATAGGAACTAAATGGTGAAGAATGCAAAAATTTACCTTCAGTTTTCAGTATCTGCTTTAGTTCAGTTTTAATTTTGTTTGAGATATGATTTAAGGTTCCAATAGCAGCAGAGTCTTCTCTCTTCCCAGACAGCCAGCTCACCTTTAGTTGTTTCCCTGCCCTAATATGAAAAAAATTCGTTTACTGGAAGAATCAGTGAGTGCCAGGCTGTGTTTCCCATGACAACCCCCGAGTTTATGCAGCACTCTTAACTTATGCTGTAGTTTTTGCACAATGTCCTTTCTTCTTTCCTTGTGGCTTCTCCCTCCAGTAGCTCTGGGGAAGGATGCACAAACAGTGAGTGTTGGTAAACAGCACCAACAGTGAATCAAATTCTTCCCTGGAGGGGCTGAAATGCTGTACAAATCATCAGAGTTGTATCAGGAATTAATGTGGCCATTCATGTGAGCAAGGGAATTGGGAAGTGTTGACTGCGTATGCAGGCCCTTCAAAATGTGCTCTTGTGATCCAAATTCAGGAGCGTGCAGAGTGAAGCAAACTTTTTAAATTTCTGTTTGAGAAGCTGTCATGTAGGATCATGATGTTGTATAATATGATGCATCATATTCCATAATATAAAAGAGGAAGATAAACCTTTTTATTTAAAACCTGTGACAATGCCCAGTGTTGTTGTTGACTGAATTCCAATTACCTGGGAAGCATTCAGCACATCACATTTCAACATGTCATCTCTCCTAAGTGGAACCAATTGCATTAAAACAGTCATGAAACTTCAGGCCCCCACACTTCAGTAAAAACATAATCATAAAAATTTAAAATGCATATATTAATTTTTCCCCTTCTGCAACAATGTCAGGCAAATACGCCTCATTGGGATTCACCACAAGCACAATTATCAATGCTCTGTCTGCAGAATTGTTAATGGAAAAATTACATACACAGACTCTTGATAAACTGTGCATCTGATTTCACTGTTTGTGAAGCACAGAGATATTAATTAGTACTGCTGTCACTCTTCTGCAAAGAAATGGAGAAAGTTTTCTTTAGGCATTTCTCAGTCTTTCTTAAGCACTCAGTAGCTTGATCTGAGAGGCAAACACCAAAACAACAGTGGGATGCTGCACCAAACGGTGGCTAACTGGAAAACCCACAGAAAATTCCAGTGCCACATTTTTTGTTTTTAGTTAGGCCAGGAAGTGCTCCAGAAAGCCTCAGTTTACACCTCCCTGGACTCCATTGTTCTCTAACATTCTGGTAGTTTACATTAGTTGTATGTAAATAGAAACCTGAGATAGGACAGCAAAAATCAATGCCTTGATAAAAAACCCAAACCCCAACTAAACCAAGTTTTCCTTAACATTTTGTTTTGCCTGTTCATAGTAGCCTGTAAAATGTGAGGTCAGGCTTCAGATAACAAGGATTTGTGAAGCAGTTAGCAGCAAACCCCAGCACTTCCATTATATGAGGTATTGCTGATATATACAACCATATTCAAGTCCAACTATTTTAGTCTCTGAGAGGTTTGGATGAAGTTTTTTTGGATTAAGATCTATTTTACTTTCAGAGATTTTCACCTTAGGTTTGTCAGGCTTTTTAGTTTCCTTTTTTAGATTCAGCATGCCTTTGGCTGCATTTCTATAGGCCTGCATGAATTAAAACTGTTAGGGCCAGCATGGTCCTCCTCTTTCAGTGTGGCTGACTCCAATTTCAGGCTGGGCAGTGTAGGAGGTCACCTGCTATTAAATGGTAGAAACTATCCCACTTTTATAATTGGCTCTTCCAGCTGCAGATAGGTATTGTGAACACCCAGCCTCTACTCTTCTCTGAATGTGGCATTCAAACAGACTGCTCATGGGTCAGGTGTCACTCCAGGTCAGTGTATGTCAAGCCATTGCTGAAGCCATCCTCTGAAAATCTGTTGTAACAATTTTGCTCATCCTCCACCTTTGCACATCCTCCAACTTTATCTATTTCTAGCAGTAGAAGCAAGCCCTGATATACTGATGCCATACGCTTTTATATTGCAGTTATTAATTTAAATTTATAAGTCAGCATCTTAATTCCTGCCACACTTTAACTTTTATGCAGGTAGCTTTAGGGTCGTATGCAAATGTTCTGAATGCATCTGTATGACATCCCCTCCAAAATAACACAGGGGGGTACATTACTTCATCACTGAGGGTTTTCCCTCTTTTTTTTTTTCTTCAAATAAGGTAAATTTTAAATAAATAATTCTGTTAATTGCTCCTTTTTCAATAATTTCATCTACTTCTTTCTCACTTGAACAGCAAACAGTAAAGATATTATTAGCCTGATATACCCATAAATATACTCTCACTGGGAATCACTGGGAAAGATTTACAGGAGGTTTACAAAAATAATTTCAGAAGGAAATGGAAAGTGAGCACTGGAAAAAATAAACAAAATTAAGAAAATCTTCTGAACCGCTTTGGTCATGCTTTCAGGAAGAATGTTGAGAGTTGTTTGACAGATGACTGTAATTTATCACGGTGGTTTTGTGGATTATGGTTCACCTCAGGTGTCAGTGGCAAGTGAGACCTGAGTGAGAACTTTTAAGAGTGACATTCAGTACAGGGCAGTTGCATTGCATGTGTTGGAGGGGTAAATTGGTACTTGTAATTTAGTAAGTGGCTTCCTCATTTTTATTTTGTCTGTGTGTGAAATGCTTTTCTCTCTTCTAAATCTTCCTGAAAACACTCCAAAAGCTGATGTAAAAGAGTAATAAAGAAAAAATGAAGATGGTCTGTTCACCTGAGATTTTTTTTCCTTTAACTTCTATTTTTTCTGAGTAACGGAATGAAAAAATTTTCTTTCATCAAACATTTTCTTTGGTGGCAGTGCTTTGGAGTAAATGTGTGATCAGAATATCTGCAACACAAATTGGGAATTATGAATCAGTCCTTTGGCTGACAGTGGGCAGCCCTGAATGTTATAAAGGAGGGTATGAGAAATCTTTTGCTTGGCACAGGTGGAATAGTTTGCAACCATCCTAATCAAGGTTGCCTTGGAGTGGATTTAACCCTGAAGCATGAGGTAAGCTTTTTGATTTATTTTGTTTGTTTGTTTTTTGGGATTCCCCCCTCCTCCCCTCTCCAGTAGCTCTGTATATTTCTTCCTGAGAGCTATACTTGGTACCAATGTAGCTTGTAGTGATGAGTGTCACTGTTTATTGATTTGGTGAGAAAGGGTGCAGAACTTTCCTTCTAACACAACAAATTGTCTTCCTTCATCAAAATATTTTTCTCTTCTGCAACTGCTCCCCCTGAAAGCAAATGACTGATGCTTTTTTTTTACGCTTAAGGACAGAAGCTTCCAGTGCTTCTTTTATGAGTGCACATGCGTTTTTTGGTAGCCTGCCTTATTAATCTCTTTGAGATAAACAAGCCTAGTGTTTTTCATTCTTCGCAGATGAGTTTTCATGATAATTCTAGCTATCATTCTGGGGACCTCTTTTAACTACATAGTGCTTCTTTTGATCTGAAATGTTATAGATAGCAGTACCCTTGATTTATAGCATTGCATTCTATTTTTCATATTATATTCAATCCACTGAGGCACAGGTAGATCTTCACTAGGATGCCACTGCTAGATCATTCAGAATACCACAGACTGGCTTGTAGCAACAGCAATGATTAACAAAAAATAGTTTTAAAACCCCAGCAACAAAAACACTGAAAAAATATCTTATCTATTAAGTTAAAGGTATTATAAAACAGAGTATTATGAGGATATGATGTTAAACACACAAATTATTGATTTTTTGATTTTTCAATATAGTTTTTTGATTACAATAGCACTCTTTGTAGATCAAGGTACCGTTAGTTTGCTGACATAGGTGTTTCTGTATATGTACTTATTTTCTGACTCAATGCTGGCTACTGTTTAAATAGCTGAGACAAATCTAGTAGTTGTGATGCTCAGCAACTCTATTATTTTCATTATTTTTACAGGCAGAGAAAAGGATTTATATGCAAAGACCCATATCTTGCAATCACTTATGCAGTTAATTAAAAAGAGATGAATAATCAGATTGATTACAATATGATTGTTTACAAGCTTAAGAATAATTAAGCTTGAATGGATGTGGTTAGGGGGTTGAGACATTTCTGCATAATCAAAAAGGTATTAGTTGTGGGAGAAAAATATGTGAATAGAATTATTAATTTCTTAAGTTACTGTCTTGGCAGAGTACGGATGTACAATTATGTCTTCAGTGGCCATTCTGTGAGAGAAGACATAAGATGGATGAGAACAAAACAGGAGAAGTGCAAGTAGCAGTGATGTGAAGCTACTGCATTTTATTGCATTGCATATTGGTAGAGGTGGTCATCATGGAAAGTCAAACATGGCAGGGTTGCAAGATTCTTTGGGGAATCTGGAGAGATCTTCAGTCAGATCCCACCTTGAAAACTGAGCTAAAGACATTAGTTAATAAAACCTTCATATGTGCCCTAAGCAACAGATTGATGCAAGGTTTTTGCTGCAGAATTAGATGATGGTCTTAAAGCACTCCTTATGCTACCTTGGAAATGTGTTTTTTGTGGATAGGAAATCTGCTTGCAGTTTATTTGCTGCTTGAAAGAAGTGACGAAGCAGAACAGATGTTTTTACTTTTTGCTGCTTGTGTGGAATAATTCCAGAGAAATTTGCAAAGCAGTAATAGAATTTAAAGAGACTTCAAACATTTCAAAAGTTTATCTTTCCTGATGCACAATGCTTAGAAAGAAAGGTTTTCAGGTGAATTAAACAAATCAAAGAACTATTCACAGGTTCCAGAGCTGAAAGAGGTGAATTATTTGAGTCTCAAATAGGTATTTGTAACTAGAAGAGAAGAGGCAAAGCCTGTGTTGAAGAGGAGAGGTGGATGTGTTGCTGACATGCCTGTTTACAGGCCTCAAGGGCATCTTGAGGTACACCCAGGAGCCATGGAGGCCATATAAGCACCCAGCTCTGCAGGCATTAATCAACCAATTCAAAGCAGTTTAGACCAGACCCAGACAGTTTGAACCAGATCTGACCAGTTCAAACCAAATACAAGCAATTCAAACTGGTTGAAACCAGTTTTAATAGTTCAAAATTGTTTTGACTAGTTCCAAACAGTTCCAACCGATTCAAACTGGATGAAAACAGTTCAAATGGGTTCAGACCACTTCCAGCCAGTTCAAACTGGATCCCACTGGTTCCATGCCGAGATCAGAGCGGTGTCAGCCTTCGGGATGGGGGAGAAGTGGTTTCCTGTAGCACAAAGAGCAGTGCACATGAGGCACCTTTCTGGAATCACTCTGCTCCTGCTTGGAGCAGAGAGCGTGCACCACTTTTCTGTGAGGCACACAGCTTCTCTCTGCTAGGAGTTATCAGAAGAAATCTGACTACTAGTCTGCAAGAATAGGACCAGTGAGAAGAGCCCTTGTGAAGATCTGAAGCCATGAGTGCAGCTGATCCTAAATCTCAGGGATTGCAGCCAGTGCTCCAGGATCAGCCATTTGTGAGCATCTGAGACATACAGGTACACACATATTGCCAGTGCTGAGCCACATGGAGCTCGTAAAACAAATCCCAGAAGTTAATTATTAATCAAAGCCAGCAAAAATGTGTTCTCTTTAATGTGTCAATGCCAGTACATAAACTCTTGAGCTAACAGACACTCTAAAAATGAATACTGATTGCTGTTCTAGCAGCTGTTTCGTCGGCCACTTTAGAGCCAGCAATATGTTTGTCAGCCATACATTAACGGATGACATAAGGACAGTTCAGAGTTGAGGCTTTCCATACTGCAAGCTCCACTCAGAACATTTATAACATTTATAGAAATGCCTGTTGAAAATCCCAGGAGAGAAGCTTGGGACAGAGAACTGTAAGAGGACATCACTATCACGGGAGTTGAGGAGACCATTATCTGAATTCCATTAAGGATTGAAGGTAAGAATAATTAAAAATGGCTTCAGAGAGAAACCAAACAAGTTTGAAGAAACCTTCATGTCTCTGCCCCAAAGCAACCAACCACTACCTAGTGGACCAAGCAAACTCATAGACACCCAGGTGTGTTAATTCCATAGGCTTTGTGCTGTACAGTGTTATGTGTCACCAAAGACTTTTTTGAGGGACACTACCACAGGAACGCTAAGATTAATGAAAATTGACTTAAAAACTCAGCCTGCAGTGAAGCCTGTTGGAGAGTACCATTAGAACTTCCCTTTCCACACTCCTTTTCTCTTTTTTTGTCAGTGTCTTAGTAAAGAAAACCACAAAACCCTAACACAAACACCCAAACCCACAAACCATCCCCTTAAACATCTAAAGAATTTTAAAACACTGCTAGAACATCAGAGAGCAGGGATGACCAGAAAATTTGCATTGATTTCTAATAAATGTTGCTGACTTGAGTGGCTTCGATGGGGATCGCAGTTTGCTTTTGTCGAGTTTTGCCCAGTACCACTTAATGAGAAGAGAGATTAAAATATCCAGAAATTGAGGGTTTTTTCTGTGAAATGTGTCCTGTGTGTGCTGAGTATTTATGGTATTTGATTTTGCCAGTTATTTTATATATTTCGAGGCAGAAAGACTCCACAGGAAATGAGGAAACAAAACATCCAAACTCGTAACATTTTTGTGCTTCATTCACTTTTTCCTTTCTACTGTGTGTCTGAAAGAAAGGGGTAAATATGTTGCCTTTGTAACTGATCTGTTCTGCAACAAAACCACTGAGCAACCTCTGACTCCAGAGTCTTACAAGTTTCCTTGAAGGCCCAGGTGAGTTCAGCACTCTGCTGTGCTGAGTGTCTTCCCAAGAGCCGTCAGCAAAACCTGGGAGGAGCGGACAGAAGAGGGCTTTGATGCTGCAGCAGCGCCGAGGATTAGGGCACTGGGCAGGGAGATAGATGCCTGCTGGGCTGCAGCCAGAAAAAGAGCCCAGGGTGGCCATCTCGAGTGTTGCTCAAAAACCTGTTCTTCCTCCCTGCTCCACCTGTTGCTGCACCCAACTGCTGAGAGGCATCAAATGCTTCTTCTGCCAACTTCAGTTGTTGATTAGGGAGTCCTGCCAGTGCCTCTGCTTCGGATCAGTCCCATACTGTACCTTGGCTTTTAAAATTCACTGCATGCCCTCTGGTTTTGTTTTTTTTTTTAATTGCAACTAAAATTCCTGCTGGTTTATGATGCCAGGCTCTAATAAAGACAGGCTTTGCGTTGTGTACTTGTAATGCTGAATTAGTCATAGTGGCAGCTTTGAGGGCACATTTATTTCTAGAACCTCTTGTTTAATTTATGATTCTATCTTGTCTTTCACAACTCACATTTTTCTCAGTAATGCTTCCAATTCCACAGGTTTACCCATCCAAGGAATTTCCCTGACAACAAAAATATGAACTGTTGTTCTCTCATAAGGATGCACGCTGATATTGATTCACCCTTACTTTTAGAGCACTGGATTCTGTGTAAGATATGCAGCAGGTGATTCTCAAATTCTTCTCTTCCCTTCTCTGGTACAGATGAACACTGCCAATATTGATTCTGTGCAGAATTTATCTTAGTGCACTTCTTGTCCTCTCAGTCATTATTGCACAGGTACTCCTTCCTCCAGCTTATGTTTTGCTAGCTGCAGTGATTGTTCATAGACTGACTAACAAGGCAAAAAATGGAACTTGTTTCCACTGTTGAGCAAGAATCCAGACCTGCCTTCTAAACTTTGCCTTTGAGCTGCTACAGGATGACTGCTTCAGCTGTCCTCCCTATTATGGTGCATTGTATTCTTCACATCAAAAACAGTACTGGCAACTGCCTGGAATAGCTAAAAGCAGGTTATACAGCACTTTGTAAGTTCCTCTGGGGTGGAGAAAGGTGCTGCTCACCAGAGGAGATTTCAACAGGTTCTGTTACTGGCATTTGGGTTGTGGAGGGTGGCTACTCCTGCAGATGTGCTTCTAGACATCAGGGCTAGCATTTAGTTCCCTGGAAATAGAAACATCAGTGTTGCTTTGTTTCAGAAGTATCACAAGAAATTTCTCGAGAGCATTCCACATTATTTTTTTTCCCATGCCTCTTTTCTCAATGATAAGCTCTAAGTTTTCCTGCAGTTTCTGTGGAAGGCTCTGCTTCTCTGCCCTTCCAGTCAGTACTCCTCATATTGTCAGCTCTTCCATGGTGTGCTGTAAGGATTCAAGTACTGACATTAAATGTACATATCTTCTTGGTTATCCTACTCTATACAGGCTCCAAACATGAGTATAGATTGCTTTGCCTAGTGGAAAGATGCCACATAATTGTAGTAACAAAAAAGAAACAGCATTTGAATTTAGAGAAAAAGAAAGCTTAGTTCCATGAATTGCTCCCACTATGACAAAATTCCAGCATAACAAAAAGGGGATCAATCTCAGTATTTTCCAATGCTTTACTTTTGATATACCTGTGTACTGTAAAATGAAAGATTGCTATTATTAAAAACGGATTATAGCAGTAGTATTCCCCAGGTGTCCATTTTAGCCACCATCCATATCTAAGCTATGTATCTGGGTTTTAGCATGTGAATAGTTCCTCCTGGAATTTTCTTATAGCTGAATGCATGTGCAAATGCTTTGATTGGTGTAGTGAAGGACAGATACATATTCCTTTCTCTGTGGACAATCAGAGGGAGCATTTTGGTTATGCAAATAATTAAGAAATGCTACAGCAAGGAGGACAAAATGGCTTCCCAGGACTCAGCAGCCCTCTGCTCGTGCTGTCATTTGAGGTTTGCTGCCTTGCAGAGAGGATGGCTGGCCCTGTCACTCAGAGGGGGAACATGCATTAACAAGCTGCATGGTTAGGGTTTGAGCACTGCCTCGTGTGCTGCCAGCACTTCATGTGAAGTGCTCTTGTTCACCTAGGCAGAAATCTCTGGGAAGTTTTGGGCCCAGTTTTGCTCTATTCAAAATCCGTTGGATATTTGTCATTGACTTTAACAAGCCTTAGATCAGTACTTTAATGCTGCATAAGTGGCAGACAGAGGAGAAATTGACACTAAACGGGCTAAAGCTGTATTGTCTTTGTTTATTTTTCTTTGCCAATGAATAGGTGCTGATGAGTTTAACTCAGTCTCATTACAGAAATGGGAACTCTTAAAATAATGCTACATTACAGCATTTTTTACATATGCTAAAACTGCAGTCTCATTATTCTGAAAAGTGGCAAATCTGTTTGCAAAGCTCATTGTAGTTTCAAACTGCAATTTAATATCATGGTTTATTCTACCAGCCCTTAGGATCATGACTTTCCAAGTGGAACTGAGGTAGAATTTAGACATTCAAATATAAAATTGGTATACTGAAAAGCCTTGCTTAGATAATAACTTTTCTTCCATGGAAAACTGCATAAGACTGTACACATCCCAAGGCCTATCTCACAGAAACACTTGGCTGGCCAAGTGTGCACCCAAGTGTGCCCAAGTGTGTCTCTAGTGCTACCCATGCTACTCATGCACTGCCTTTTGGTGTGGAAGGTATTCTCAGATCATGCTCTTGCACGTTGGGCTGGGCTCCATCAAGAAAAAGAAGGATGGCAGGTTGTTTCCTTTAGATTTAGCTATTTAGGGCGAAAAAATTGTCTGATCTTCTTGTTTAAAGAGTTTCTCTGGGGATAAATGAACATGCTGAGCCAGGAAAGGTTCTTCCCAAAGCATTTAATTGGTACTGATCACCTCGTTGATACTTAAATTGATAATTATTCAAATAAGTTGGTAGTAAGCTAAATTAAGTAAAATCTCCCCGGTTGTGATAGTTTTGCCTACGACCACAGGACAACTGTTTACAGCAGAGTGTGAACTGGTAATTGCCCTTCTTACTGGGCAGTCCTAATTCTTCACGGTGTGAAGACATTGTCACAATATTGGCTAACAAGTATCGATGCATAAAAGTGCTGTCAGTTACTTGAGGGCCAGATACCCTGAAGGAAGGCACTGAGAACACACAGGAAAATGGCCATGTGTCTTGACCTTAACATGCCTGAACTACTCCTCCTCAATTGTCCTTATTGCACATGTGGTAATTTGCTTTTTGGTCAGCCTAGATAATTTTAAAACACGGTCAACAAGTATACCATGGGGACTAAGAAAGCTCAGTCTCCCTCTTTTCTCTGACTTTGATTTGACATGAAGTTCACACTAACTGGAGAGTCCACTCTGTCTTAATGGCAGAGGAGAAGCTCTATTTTTCCTTATTTTCTGTTTATGTCTTATAAAAGCATGGAGGAAAGCTTATTTTGCATTTCTTTGGAAGAAATGCCAGTTACTGTTGTTCTTCTAAGCTTTGTGCTCTAAGATAGTACACACTACACTGGCAGCCCCACAAGGGGAAAAAAAGCATTTCATTTCAGTGAAAGTAAAACGCAGAGGGTAAGCATGTGTATCCAGCTGCCCTAAAGCTTAACAGGATTATTTGTAACAATGATAGCTGGGGAGAAACCTCTCATTAAAAAAAAAAAAAAAGGATGAAAAATAAATTTTTCACTTTGTTGGAATTATTTTTTGCACAGGAACTGAAGTAGCAGAGTGATGAAATTTGGCTCTTTGCCATTTCAGGGTGACAACAATTTCTAGTCCAGCAAATGTGACTTTTGCAACAAAAGCAGTCAGTAATCTGGAAGATAAGGGAGCCCCGCTGCTTAGGAAATAAACCAAAAAATATTATCCAGCTGCAAAAGATCAATGGAAATAAGCTCTGGAAAGCATCTTAGCTTGATGTCCCTGGACATATGCACTGAGTTTGACCCACTGAGTTTGAGGAATGTGAAAAGGACTATGCTGGAACAGGAAAAGTAGCCCTTACAGTGGTGTACACTGCAAAAGGACTGCTGGGATGTGCTGGCCATGAAGGGACATGGCAGAGGTTACACCTGTTCAGGTACCGTTGGACTCCTCTCAATGGATCCACACTCTGAGGGGCGAAGTACAAGTGTCACTAAACACTGCCAACAAGAAATATTGCAGTCCCTTTGGGTAGGATGGCTTTATGTGGCAGGCTGAAAGGCAGACTAATCCAGACAGTCCTTAGGAGATGAAGAGTGCTGCGGTGAGCCGTGGCCAGAGCCATGGTCAGCTGGACCATGCAGATCAAAAGGTCCAGTGGTTTGATGCCTCCACAGCTCAAGGACTTGAAGGCACAGTGAGCACCCAGAGAGCTGTGTGAAGCATGCTGACCATTGGCTGCTGCCTCCCCCCACCCCTTATGGTTCATATTTGGTTATTCCTCCAGAAAATTCTATGTTCCTCGGTTGGTAATTGGCTCATGTTGCTCCTCTACCCCCCACTTCTTCTCCCGTTCGCCTTGGTCCCTTCTCCCCCTTTTGTAAGAATCCCATAACTGATATTTTATTGGTTATTGTATGTTCCCCCCACCTATTATGTAGGGGTATAAAACCCCGTGCCCGCCTAATTTTATCGGCTCTCCTCGTGGCTTCTCCCTGTGAATAAACCCTTCCCTGTCCCACGAGGAAGTCCCTCCACTTCTTCCCTCCTCCTTCGTGCCCCTTGCCACCGGGAGTCAAGGCAAACCTGAGCTGGTGCTTCGCCTGCCCTCCAGCGCCGCGATCGGCTCCGTCCCCCTCACCTGGGGCAGGCAGAACACTGCCCGGAGCTAAGCCAGCCAGCACAGCACCGCGGCACAAGAGCAGGAAAAGTTCTCAAGACTTGATGCTTTCAGCGGGAGGCAGAAGCCTGGGCTCTGGCTGTTATCCCTGTTGTGCTGGCCTTGCTCTCAGAAGCTGCCCTTCACTCTGTGCTGCAGTGCTGGCCTGTTTGCTCCCTGCAGAATTTCCCAGCTGCTGGTGCTCCTGTTTACCTGAGCGTGTGCCTCCAGCCCTGGCTCTGCATCACCTGCTCTGGGAGGCTTCATTCCCCTCTGCCTGCAAGGTGGGTTTTAGGTTGGACTCTCTGTATTCCTTGGCTGGTGCCTTAAGGCTGACAGAGCGCGTGGAAATGGATTGCTCGTTCTGCACAAACACTGCTGCTTTATCTCCAGCTAATGGAGCACAAAAAGACAAAAACCACTACCCAGTCAGAAAAGAGCTGAGGACTCTACTTCTGGACATAGACCTGTCTACCTTGCAGGCATCATATTTTTCTTGGAACTAAAAGGTACTGGTCACTATCAAAAGCAGTGCACTAGACTAGTGAGATTACACTTCTCACTATAGTGGCCTTTCCTGGGAGCGACATAACCTTTGTTTAACAGAAGGAACTTGGATGCAGGAGCAGCCACATATTAATAGGGTAGAATAATTAAGCTTATAAAAATCCAATTTTTTGCTAATAAGAAAATTAATTTGATTTTTCTTGTGTTAAGCATCTGGAACACTTGTAATACTAGTGTAGAGATTTGGTCTGGAAAATTAGAGTATGGATAACAAGATGACAGAGGTAGTTGCTGATGTGAGAGGAAAGGTAAATAGCAGGAAAAGCGTGGGTAGATAAGGAAAGGCTTAGAATATTTAAAGACTAATAGATGAAAAAGACAGTTCAGTGTAGATAAATGATGAATAATGAGTCACGGCAAAGTATTGCCAGCATTCCTAGGTGCTTCATTCACTCGGAGAAATAAAAAGTAAGGGAACAGATCATGCTGTAAATTAGCATAACTGCACTGAAGCCTGTGGAGCTTTGCTGATTTACACCTCTGAAGGACTGGACCCTTCAAGGGTGAGTGTTGATGATGAATGGTGAGAAACAAAAGAATAAATCATAGTTTCCTTAGAAGCTGTGGATCAGGCAGTTACCTTACTTGCTTCTTCTTTAATATCCAGTTTCCTCCATTTGTTAAGGCAACACAAACCATATTAGACATTTAAAAATTCACAAAATCAAAAGTCAGAGGCCATCTAAAGCACTTCAGTCTAATAAAGGGAAAGTCTTTTCAAGTTTATAAAGAGCTCTTAAACTCTAAACTGTGAAAGAGATTTACTTGACAGCGTTACTAGTTACTGAGAGCTGTGGTTTGAAGGCACTTGACATCTCTGCATAGACCTGCCACATTTATTTTGTCATTTAATGTTTTAATCGATACTTGGATTCTTTAATTTAAGCTATAACTACTTTGGGGATTTACAAATAAAAAGATATGAATGCCTTTTGTCTACTTTTAAACATGCTAGAAAGTAAATTCTTGCACCTGGAAATAAGAAAATGTTTACAAAGCTGGAATGGATAGCATTAAAACTCTGCTGGTAAAGACCAGGAATTTTGAAAGTTTCAGTAAATAATGAAGTTTCAACTTGTCTCTTATGGATGTGACGTATCAAAACACTGCAGCACAGTATTTCTCTCTGCTTGTTGATTACTTCATTAACCTCATTGTCACTGTTTGTTTTAGATTTAGCTTATTAGGAGCTAAGCAGACTTCTACAACGAAATTTTTGAAGCTCACAACATCAACTTAAATGAAGAAGCTAAAAATTTATAATGGCCTTACCCTTCACAGATCTCAGAGAAACTTATTCCAGCCCTGACATTCCTAATCCCCCTCCTGCTTTTGATTCCATCACTTATACCCTGGATGTGACAGTTCTTCATTGCTGTTTCTGCTGATTTCATTCTCCTTTTACTCTGGTTGCATCTTCAAAGCTTCATCCATATGTTCTCCTGTTTTCCTCTTTTGGTCTTGAGGGCAGTTGCAGAAAGCAATCTCAGGTCTCCTGTCAGACTTTTGCAGTAAGGTCATCTGCTAACATGGTTTCAACTGTGATTTTTCCATCAATGTCTGCTATTACTAATCTGTTGGTGGGGGAAGTTGTTCCTATTATGTTTTACTCCAAAACTGAAAGCATTGCTGTATCCAACACCTTGACTGTGTCCTAGTGGACTTCAAAGAGTGTGTTCTCCTCTTGCTAATACAGAATAACTTCCTACCATTCAAGTGCATATGCTCTGAATGGAGGAGAACACTGTGAGAAGCTGCAGAAACTATTTCAGCGTCTCATGCGAAGGGCATTTCCACAGAGGGTGTACGGGTTCCCATAATGCAAGTTTTCACCTTCACCTATTGTGTATCAGCCCAATCCTCAACATGATACAAAAAACTTACATCTCAAAGTGAATGTTGCTTACCTAAAGATGTAGCATGGGTTAATAACATTGAAAAAGGCAAAGCCAGAAAAAATAGTTTTTCTTGTTCCCAAAATTTAACGTATTCCTGACAAAGCTGTTTTCTATGAGTTGAATATTCATCCTTGATGTGTTCATTACTAAGCTGCATAAATATGAAGTAAATATTGAAAAAGAAGTGAGATTGTGATGAAAAAAATAAATACTCCAGAAGAAAACTTCTGTTACCTGAAACAGGTTTTGCACTACCCTTATAAATTGGAATTGACTTCACTGCAGGGAGTGTATTTGACTGAGATAGGACCTTCTAACTCAGTTGGTGTCGTATAAATGCATTGTTATGGATTCTGGATTGGAGTAATCTAATTAACTGCAACAATTTCAACACAACTCACATAGGTGAGATAACATCCAGGCTTTTGTCTGCTTTTTTCTTCATTTGAGGTAGATTTGACCTCCTTCTTTCCCCAGACCCACTGGCACCTTTTTTTCCTTTCTAAAATCGTTTTGCATAGTCCTTGGCTGTGACAAGGAGAGATTAATGGCTGTTGCTCATCCTTCTGTCATTACATGAGGGATTGTCATGTGTGCGGATTGATTTCACACGTTGGTCTGTCCTGTAAAAAAAATATTTGTCAATAAAACGGAGGCAAGGCAAATCCTTTGGCGCTGATATTATGAGCTGATTTATCTTCACCACCATGAAGCTGGCTGGAAAGGATATAAGGCAAAGCAATCTGTTCTCATGATAAACCTGAATTGCATTTAGGATAAATACTACCCTACTTATCTGCTGAAGGCACTTGCACATTATAATGAGACACGGAAGCTGAATAAGATAAATTTATTATTATGATCCCATTTATTTTCAAATTAATTTCCAAGTTCCTCTCTTATTTGTAAAAATCAACATCTAAAGTTGAATAGGAAGACTTTTCTCATTCTTTCTCTTCTGTTGGCTTGTTATATCTTCATCTCACCACTGCAGCACTGAAAGTATGAAGTCATTTTCTTATTCCTAAGTTGTTGTTTATCTACTGTAAGCAATATTGTGTCTTGTGAGGATGTGTCAGGCAATAAAATACCATGAGATTGGTTTATCAGCAGTAAGCCTGTGTAAAAATATAAATCATTAACATTCTTTATCTTACAGTCCAAATTTCACAGTTCTTTAGGAATGCTCATTTCCAACTTTTAAAACACCTACGCAGCTGAGGATACAAGCGACTTTCTATTAAAAACAAAGCAAACCAAAACAACAAAGCAAGAGAGAAAGAAAATGTCAGAAGCCCCCAAAATTTTCAGTGGAAGCAGTACACATCCTTGACTGTCATCAAAGCTCTTCTTTGTGGTGGAAAATAAAAGGTTTTATTCTGTCCTTAAAAAGATTGTAACTATGGTCTTTTGGTCTTCATCCTGCAGTACATGGAATTTGGGTAGAAAAAGAAGAAATCAGAACTTGTTCACTAGAACAAGACACAAGTAATTCTTCAAGTGTCAGAACCACTGATCTCAGCAGATGGAGTGAGAAGACGTGAATTATTAACCTTAGCCTTCAGAAAACTCCCCAAACTGAGCAACAACTAAGCTGCCTTTATACTCAGTGGAGTAATAGAAGAATTTCACATCATCCTAAGAAAAGTGTCTAAGACAACTTGAAGGAATTTTTCTTTGGAGAAGTAAATTATTGAAATTCCACAAAACTGCTGGCTTTTAACAGCTGGAAAATGTAACAGTACTAATAATGAACAGAAAAAGCAAAAGTCGTCTGTACTTGAGCAAAGACAGAGTTTTGTTTGTATTGCATGAGGGTGATAAGGTATTTTGAAGTCTATTTGAAACTGAGGGGGATGTTAGACAACATCTAATTGAGCAAGTCTAGACAAATTACACATAAGAGCCCTCAAAGAACTGGTGAGAGAGAGCTGAACTCCTACCTTGTGCTTCTCTGAGTACTATTTAATGAATTGTTGACTTTACCAGCAATTACCAGCAAGGCAAGTTATCGGTAGCAGTGACAGCACTCTTCAACAGCTATGCACTCTTAAAACTTCACAAGAAATATTAAAAATTGAAAAGAAGTTTTCATTTACATCTGTTTGCATAAATATCTATGAACTTTTTCTCACACTGCTATTGAGTAAAATTATAGACTTGTGGATAAACAGACTCAGGAGATTAATGTTCAGTCTAAATCTGTTTGTGTCTCAGTTCCTCATTTGTAAGAAGTAGGGTTTCACTTTTCTTTTTGTGATTTTAGGATTTCAAAGCAAATATTCCTGTGTTATGAAAGGGCCCAGGACAATGGCCATTTCACTTCAAACACAGACTATCAGACCACTACAGAATAAGAAGAATGAAATATGTTTTAGAGTTCAGAAAAATTCTAAAAGATTCTTCTTTTTCAAGGAGAGATTAAGTTCCTCATATCTACTTACAATTTCATCTTTCACATAACCATCTCCTTCAGTTTCTCTAAATTCCTTTAAGCTAGGAAGGCTTCTTTGTTAGTGTTACTATAGCAATGAGACACATGACACTGTCACTTCACCAAATCCAGAACATTAGCACTGAAATGGGATCAGCATAGAATGGAAGTTTTCTAAAAGACATTGTTCAGAGCCCAGCTTTCCAATTCTTTCAGCAAAGAAGAGTACAGTGCAGACCGTGAAAGATGTTTTGTTCTTGTGTCGGTTGAGAAAGACTTTTGACATGCAGTGCATGTCACTGAAGTGCAGGCATCAGTCAGGGGAGTGGATTGGGCCAGGCAGTGTTGAAAGTAAGCATATAAAAAAAAAAGTAGATTAAAAAAATGAAAAAGGGAATGTACTCAGCTGTAAGGACATTTAATTATAGCTCTTGCAGAAGGACTTTGAATTATTATAATCAGTAGCATACAACTATTTTGCAGAACCTTTTGCTGGTCTGCCAGGTCCTACGGTGTTTCATATTTCTAATTTAAAAGTCAAACGAACAACATTTATCCAGTTTAGGGCACTTAAGTGATTAAACCCACAGCTGTACAACAGCCTGTGGATCACAGAATGGAATTTCTTTGAAATAACCAGGCATTCTAGGCTAGATACCTGAATGCTGTTTCTAGAGCCATATGGCAAACATCTACAAAACACAGATAGGACAAAAGCATCCTCATGCTAGTGTTAATCTTGAGAGAAGGATCAAAAGTCTCCTTAGGTGAATGTCACACAGTAGCTCATATTCAACTGTTGTGTTGATCTACAGTCACTAAAAGGGCCAAAGGTGGCAACAAACCAGGATTTTTGTGATCCATCTGTGCCCATGCAAGCTGAAGCAGCTTAAGGACTGCTTGAAACCTGTGGCTTCTGTGCTGAATTTGCTTGGGTGCTGCCGCTGCAGAGGGTGCTTTTCCCTGCATCAAGAAGTTTGTGCTGACTGCAGCTTGAGCTTCCAGGTCTGTGTCCCACTGCTTGTGGAATATTGCATCCAGCTCTGGAGCTCCCAGTATGGAACAGACATAGAGTGGTCGGAGCAGGTCCAGAAGAGGACCACGAAAATGACCCGAGGAATGGAACACTTGTGAAAGGAAAGGCTGAGAGTGTTGGGGTTGTTCAGCCTGGAGAAGAGAAGGCTCCAGGGAGACCTCATAGTGGCCTTCCAGTGCTCACAGGAGGTTTATCAAAAAATGGAGACAGACTTATTAGTAGGGCCTGTTGCAAAGGACAAAGGATAATGGTTTTAAAGATGAGTCAGACTAGATATAAGGAAGAAGTTTGTTATGATGAACATGGCGAAACACTGGAACAAGTTGTCCAGAGAGGTGGTGAATGCCACATCCCTGGAAACATTCAAGGTGAGGTTGGATGGATCTCTGAGCAACCAGACCTAATTGAAGCTGTCCCTGCTCATTGCAGGGAGTTGGACTCAATGGCCTTTAAAGGTCCCTTCCCACCCAAGCAATACTATGATTCTATGAATAGCAGAGCTGGTTTTGACCAATATTCACTGTGTATTAATTTTAATAAATCCCATTTTTCCTTCACGCTAGCTTTTCCAGCAATCTACTTTCCTCTACCCACAAACATTCATCTTCCTTTCTTTTGTCAAACACACTTTTCAGTTTGCACTTAATTCAGTACCTGCCAAATAATAGATAATAGATTCAGGGGGATTTATATTAAAATAGTGCTTTCCATCTAGATGATTACCAAGACCTACATACTTTGAATTATAAATTATGAATCAGTTCCTCAGCCAGTGCTGAGCTTGCTGGAGATCAGCCTGCTTATTGATTTATCTCACTTGAGGTTCATTCTCTGTTTTATAGAATAATTCTCCCCTCCATTATAGTGCAGGTAGCTATTGCCTGAATACAATATGGCAACAACTTAATAGCTTCTAATTTGAAATAAGGTTTCTCACTTATCTATCTCATGGTAAAAAATGGTTTGTTGCATTCTAGGTATCTCGAGGCAGGGGTGTGAGCTGAACAACTCCTAAGAGCCTTTTTAGGCCTGTTCTGTACCTTTATATAACAGTGAAACTGTACTGACTGTTCTGTAGTGCTGTGTTAATAACATTAGGCATGTGCAAATTTGGCAAAAGTTATAAATCTGGGGGAAGGAAAACAAAAAAAATGGTGAAAGAATCTGCATGAGTACAAGTGGTCAGAAGTTGGTTTTCATTTAGCTGAGTGATGAGGGGAACAGCAGTGCTGTGTCCTCAGAGTGGGGACATTGAGTGCTGAGTTACAGTGAAGCCACCTACTGTTAAAGCTGTCACATGATGTTCTAAACCTCCAACACCATCCTTGTTCAATCTCCTTTTGTGGTAGCTGTGCATAAATGACATAGTTGCCTACCCTGAGCCTGCAGACTGGGGGGTTTCCCAGGGGTTGTTCCAGTGAACCATTGATCAGTTCTCTTTCATGAAACCTGGACAGATGATGGGAATCACTGCCAAGAGTATTCAAGAGGCCTGAAGGCCACACCCAATGTTTTGTGAAAAAAAAATCACCAAACCACTGAAATGATGTATTCTCCATCAAGAAAAGCTAAAAACATGGATATAAAAAGCAGTGAAGTGATTTGTCAGGATCCCACAGCATGATTCTTATGACATAAAAATATATAAGCCAGAAGTATGAAGGTTCTTGTCTGGATTTTAACACCTCCAAAGGCCGAGGACATTTGGAAGTCCTCATGCCAGAGATAGGAGCAATTTTTAAAGTAAGAATTTATATACAAATTTTCTTAGATTTTGGGAAGGTTTTAGAAAATCAGTATCTAAGGAAATTTTAATTTTAGTTGTGAAGTCTTACAGAGACAAATTTTATTGACATATGTTTAGAGTTTTGAATATAGCCCTCAGAAGAATAACTTTGATAATGACAGCTTGCAAAATGCTGATCACTGATCAATTCTAATCAAACTTCAAAATCTGCAGCTTATGATAGTTCCACCAAATTTACACCGTAATTATAAAGACACTCCTTTTAACCTGATAATAGAATTTCATCATAATTATAATTACAGATATCTTCATAATTTTCCAGTACTACATGGAAAATATGCAAGCAAATCAATTAAAAATGCTGATGGTGACTTGGAAGGTGAATTCTCTCTCAGGTTTTTTTGATGGATAAACAGAAAATTTATCTCTTACGTAGGAAGTCTTCAGGACTTTCTCTTCTGCATATAGATAGATTGACAAGCACAGAGCAAATCTTCTAAGGTATGAAGATGAGATGTAATCACTTTTTGATTATTATACCCATAGAGAGCAGAATGGTGTAGTTCATATCTTCATAAGATCAGCCTCAGTCACCCAACAGGAGAATGATAAAAAGTTCCGAGGTATATGGCTTCTGTGTTTGGTTTTTTTCTAAATTACCTTCTTACTGAAAAACTGTGTCTTTCTCTCCCTTCAAGGCTGTGTTTAGTGCTGATATTTCGGCTGAGCCAGATACTGGAGCTGATAAGCAATGGAGAAACACATCTCAATTTCATATGCAGTTAAGTACTGCTACTGGCAGAGAGAATTTGGGCTTTGGAAGCTGCTTAAAATAAAGAAAAACAACTGAATGGTCTTTTAAACTCCAGAAGGAGCTGCAGTGTCATGATTATTCTGAAGTGATCACCACATCCATTGTGTTGTTATGGCTTAAGAAACACTTGAGCTCTGTTAAAGTACAAAAAATTCATTTCTAGTAATTCCTGCATAATTTAAATGATAGATCGGGATGCAAAGCACTTCAGCTTGTCATTATTTTCCTACTCATACTAAGGTGCTTTATTGCAGAGAAGGAGAAAAAATACTAAATATATTGGACTCGGCATTTTTATGGACTCTTTAATAAATACATGAAAGGGTATTCATAAAGGCTGCTAATTGTGCACACGTTGCACTAACTAGTGGTTGTAAAAAATGTTGTTTATATTTTATATTAACTCATTGTAAAACTGGGATCATTCGTGTGAAAGCAATGTGCTTAATTTATAAAACTATTCTCTGTCAGTTCTACGGGGAAGACTTCAGAATGAGTTAGGTTGTGATGCGGCCTTTGAAATAAAAGAGGTAAATTCATGTCCTAGTTTAATTTGTAGTAACTTGGGGGAATTTGCACAGAGATCATGGATCACAGGTTATGTATCTCATGGAGGAATGACCACCCATCATCCCTCTACAATACTGGATTATTTTGTTGCTTTCTTGTGAGGCAGTGGCCAGAGAGGATATGCAGTATTCTGAATTGCATAAAAACGCATTTATTTATGATTTATGATTCCTTCTGGCTTGTTCCTGCAGTTCTCACTTGAACAGAAAATGTGGAAACAGCTTTTTCTGAATAACAGCTACAGAGCTGAGTGTTATGTTCATTTTACATTTAAACAAAAGTATGTGTTAATCTCATTTGGATATAAGAAACATGAAATGAGCCTATACAATCTATTGTACTTGAAAGGATGGATTTTCTGGTGCATACTGGTTGTTCAACAGCATTTCAATAATGCCATTAAAACCATATTTAAAGCTATTCAATGTCATTGGAATGGCACAAAGTGGGTAGAGCACATTAGTCAGTTTGTCATTAATCCAGCAAAAAGACATTACTGATGCTTTTCTTTTTTTCCCATAGAACTCTTTAAGTGATGTGATTTTCATGAGAAATGCTAGCAGTAAGACCATGTCTTGTATGATTTTTTACAGCTTAATTTCTGAGTGTTTTTCCCCTAAAAAGTATTTATGTGAAAAATGGAGTCATGTAACAATTAAAGAAAAATAGTGAAATAAATCTATTCATTGTGACTGGAAGTGAAAACAAACAAAATTTTATGAGTTCTGATCTCTAACCTTAACAGACGTTATATTGTTCAAAACAGACTTTTCATAAGCTTGTCTTCTCCAAAACTGCATTGGTTGTTCTAATGAAAAAAATTTTTTCCAAGTAAATGCTGTTTCATACAAAACTGGTTTCAGTGCACAGTCAAGTGTTCACAAAATTCTCTCACAAAAGAAAGGTACCCCATTTCTGAATTTTTTATTTTTTCATAACCAGACTGGAGTATTTTATTATTTCCCTGTCTTCCCAAACTGATAAATAAGATTACAAATAGGCATGTGTGGAAAACTCCAGTAATTTTGAAGTCTCCAAGGAAGTACTGAAAATTATTATCTTCTTCTTAGGTGTGAAGACTCAATGGCTGAATTTGAGCTGTTCATCTGCTATAGGTTCTAGGTTGATGAAAACATTATGGAAGGACATACTGTTTTCCACCACAGTAATAACAAACTTGAGATAACAAAGCTGAATAGTACAACATACCTGCAGGCTGGAGTGGAAAGCAAGAACATGGTGAGACTTACAAAGAATGATTTTATACATTCTATTTTTTTGAGCCTGTTTGTCACCAGAACGGCAGTAATATAAGTGGCACTATACTCCCTCCTGGCAAGACAGGACATTCTTGGAAAAAATAATTTTAAAAATACCTCTCACAATTTTCTATTACTGGGTATCACTTCTGAGAAGCTGGTCTTCTTTAAAACCTGTACAAGTTAGACAAAATAAAGGATAACTTTTTTATTGGAGTCTTATCAGAAAAATGACCCTTTCCTATCTTAGCAGACAAAAAGTCCTATGATACCATTCTAGAAGAAATTCTGATACGGTAACTGCAACTGAAATGGATAGTGAAGGAGAGACCAGGACTCTGCCTATAGAAGAATTTTACCCCTGCATCCCCGTTGTGGGAACACTGAAGGCTGATCAAGAGGAACTGACAAGCAGAAGAACAAGATTCCATTTCAGAAAGAAAAGAAAATATTTTGCCACTTCCAAACATAGTGATCATAAATCAAGAACAAAGAAAAGATAAAAGAGATTAGGGAAAACTCTGTGAAATTCTTATTCTAAATGGAACACAGATTAATATCTGCTCATGGAAAGTGAAAAAAAACCCTCTTGGTAGTAAAAAAAAATTGGCCAGATTTTTTTCCACTGATATAAAACACCGAAAAATCTGCAGATTCCTCCCTAATCATTAATTTAAAAATAAATAAAGCATATAACCCCATGGGTGAAACTGGGTCAAGAAAAATGTGCTCAACTAGTCATCTTTCTCTGCATGAAGTCCTCATTAAAAAAAGTCAGCCCAAGTGGGAACCAAGTTCATCTATGACTTCTTTACTTAATGCAAAAATATGCCATGCTTAGTGTGTGCTGCATTTGCTGTTTTGGCAGTGAGTTAGCACATGCACAGGAACTGGTCAGGGAGCCTGGTAGGTGTTTGTCTATCAAGTTTGCTGAAGTTTCTTGTTAAAAACAAACAAACAAAACCCAAACAGAAGAACAATGACAACAAGGAATCTTTTGTCCCTGTTTCCACAGTCAACATTGCTGGGGTTCATCCAAGACAAACAGAAAACCTCTACCCACCTTTCTTGAGACAGAAAAAATGTGAAAGACTAATGTGTCCCCACTCAAACTATGCTAATTCCTTTTCTTCCAGGCAGCTTCCTCTTCACTGTCACCCATGATTGTTCACTGTATTACCATGGCTATATTGTGACAACCTGGAAGAACAGACAAGTTTATGACAAATAAATTCCAACATTTAAACTACTTAGCCTCCTCAGCCTAGGAAGATCTTTGCAGAAAATTAACCAAGTTTAGTTCTACATAGTTCTACATCATAGGGATGGTGAAGGGCCTTGAGAGGAAGCCGTATGACGAGTGGCTGAGGTCACTTGGTCTGTCCAGCCTAAAGAAAAGACTGAGGGGAGACTTCAACATCCTCATGAAGGGAAGCAGAGGGGCAGGTACCAATCTTTTACTCTTGTGACCACTAAGAGGACTTGAGGAAATGACAGGAAGCGGAGTCAGGGGAGGTTTAGGCAGGATACCATGTAAAGGTTTTTCCTCCAGAGGGTGGTTGGGCACTGGGACAGGTTCCTCAGGGAAGTGGTCACAGCACCAAGCCTGTCTGACTTCAAGAAGCATTTGGACAATGCTCTTGGGCACAGGGTGTGACTCTTGGGGTCTCCTGCATGGGTCTGGGAGTTGGTTGATGATCCTGATGGGTCCCTGTGAACTCAGCATATTCTATGCATAACTACACTGAAGACCTGGAAAGGGCGTGTATGAATAGACATGCTGGGATTGGATGCTGAGGGTGACTAACTAAATCAGACTAAATAATACCCTTCCCTAGAAATCGGGTTGGCTTTTTTTACCCTTTCAAGAAATCAGACAATAAAATCATGGGCTTCCCAATCTAAACCAAACCAAAGAAGTAGACAATGCCATTAATATGCTAACATTATCAGAAGAATTATTGCTAATTACATCACAAGAACTTTTACTAATATGATTCCCTCTTATTATATAGCTGGATATTGTACAAAAGAAAAAACCCACAAAACCAAGGCTTCCATCATCAATATATTCCACCTGCAAGTAGTACGTTTGCATAGTCCCAATGTGATTTGATGCTGGAGAAACCATACTCCTTACCCACTAGCCATGGAAACTTTCCTTGTTCAGCTGGCAGAATGGGATATGATTCACTGTGTGCATGAGAAGTCTCACAGCTCTGACCCAGCACGGATATCTTTAAAAAGCAGCATCTGAAATACTCCATAGATCTCATTACCATTAATTAGTTCTATTATGATACTGTCTAAAAGTTCCAGCTGAGTATGAAGCCATTATTGTTCTGTGCATTGTGTGAGCACGAAAAACACAGTCCGTGCTTTAAGAAGCTTAGTGTCTAGATAGAACAGGCAGACAAAAGGAGAGAGAGGAAGAAATGGCACTAACAGTTTAAATAACTTAACAAAAGTGTCATTTATATTTGGAGGGCTGGGTCTGGTATTAGAGCCTGGACCTCCTGCCTTCATGTGCTGCTCTATTTGCATACATTCCTTCTTGTAAATTATCCTTGGTGCATTACTTCATAATCTTTCATGCTGGTGTTCTCCGTATGAATACATGCTTCATTCATTGCTCAGCCATTTCTCTAATGAAGAAAGAGCTAGTTTCCTCAGACATTAAAATACATAAGGTCAGATTCCTCCATCTCAGCTGGCATCATTAGGACTTTTCTTTTTCTTCCCTGGGTATACCATGCACATCAGCACGTTTCTTTGCCAACCAATGTTAGAAGATTATTTTAAAAGCCTGACCCACAAAGCAGCTGTTTCTCCTGCTAAAAAGCAATTTAGAAGCCTGAGTGCCACAGATAATATGTGGGAATTGGCCACCTGAAAGTTTGACCCAGAGGTGCTCCCATAGCATTAAATTCATGTCTATGCAAATGGCCCACAGAAAGCTGTGCATCTATAAAACAGGCTAATAAACAGTTTTCTGCATAACATGGGTATTTTAAGGCTTAGTGCATCAATGTTCATAAAGTATTAGGACTTTGAGGAGCAGATGGTAATGACAAATTTATATTTTATTGCAACTTTTGTTTTGCTGGAGAATTCCCAGTCAGCTGTGACTGTAAGCATGAAGTAATTATTTCTCTTTTTTATCAATATTTTTTCCTGTTTCTGCCAACAGTTTTAAATCAATTAGCTTGGCCTCATAGCTGATTTTGAATGAAATGCATTTGTATCCATTACGCTAACATAGAAAAAAAGTTTCACTGTCAGTAAAATGGAAAATCCCCTGAGTTTTATATCTTTGCCTTTGTAATAAGCAAGTTTTTCTTCTGCAAAGTTTTGTACTAGATAGACTCCTGAATGGACTTCTGAAGTGGATGTGGAGAGGAACAGGTGGGTATCTTTCTTCCAATAATGAACTCATACTTGTTGGACTAGCCCTAGGCAACTAGGAATCATTTTTGTTAGTGGCTTGGAAATGGCAGAACCAAGATAAAATGAAGTTTAACTGAAATATTTTGGGTTATTGTAGCATAAACTGGCAGAGTTTTGTGTGGGTCAGGACCGCAAAGTTGTACTTGCAATGTACTTGAATCCAGACAGCCTGCTTGTAATTTTACTTCCTGAGGAGAAGTACTAAGTTCTCACAGATTTAAATAAATGTAAGTAACTGCATGCCTAATTCCTTGCACAATTGACTCAAAATGCACCCCTTAGGAGTTGAATTGATATGTACCTGTCAAATACTGCTTTGGTGTTGTTTTTTCATGCAAATAGAGTCGAGGCAATAAATCAGATCCTTGGTGTGCAATTTTCTTAAGTACATGTCTGGTGTCATTAAACAAACAAAGAAGTAATATACCAGGTTAGAGGAAAGAAGAAAATAACAGTACATTGTTTTAAGAACAGCACAGAATCTGAAACAGCAGTTAACGACCTTCCTTCTTTTAATGACTGCTCTTAATGATATAGTTGACCTAAGTGGTATTCTTTTCCCCTTGCCTCCCTGTGGCTTGTCCTTTTACTCTTTCATTGCAGCACTCTTAAGTCACTTGTCTTATATTTCTTGGATAGATGCCTTTACACAATGGCTGCAGCGTATTTCAGTGAATAAGAACACGGCCAGCTTTATGATCCATTCTGATAATGATGAGATCCTCTCATGCTCCCTACATTTTCCCTCCTACAGTTTACTTGTCTGGTGTAATTACAATATCTCTGGAGCAGAGAAGGCCTCCTACAATTGCTGAAGTAAGGCTGGACCTGGCTTTACCTGGAGCCAATAGGTGCTGATGCAACACCGAAGTATCAGGTCACAGGGAAGAATCCTAACATAACAAGATCTGAAGTTGAAGCTGTAAGTCAAAATGCATGAGATTTAATGATTTTTTCACATGTGGAATCACTATTAGGTTGGTGGCAAAAACACAAGAGAAGGAAGTTAGGAGGAACCTAGGTAGGTTTTTTGATGAAAACAGCATAAATTTAGCTGTTCAGAAAAGCATGAGAGCATTGTTGGCTCATTTCAGCGTATTTCACTGGGAGAGATCTCAAGTAAATTTGGGGTGTCAAAACCTTTCATTGCCTATACTAGTAAGGGCTGTGTCCACCTATTAACCTTTTTTCAGTGTTGTTTATATAACAATGCTTAATGAAGTGATTAAATTTTTAGATCGAAGGCTTTGTCAAATATTCTGCATCAAGAGCAGTACTTCTACAGCCTTAGGAATCTTGGGTCAGGTATTTGGTGGGTACATCAGATGTCAGGCTGCCAAATCTCCTATCTATTGACACACAAAGTATGCTGAATATCTGAGAGGTAGACCAATGAACCACATAATACAAGACCACGTGCAAGCTAAATTTTCAGTTGTAAATTGCAGAATCTTCTGGGTCAGAACAAAACCAGAACACTGTGTGATGCAAATCAGGAGAAAGCAGTACAGTGAATTAAAAAGACTTGCCATTTAAAAGTATGCAGACTATTGCAATGATCAACCTCATTCCTCACCAAAGAAGAGAAAACAGCTGGATCTTCACACACAGAACAATCTGAAAACTACCTTTTGAAGTGTTGCTTTTGTGGCCTTTGTCTTGTACCAAATTTGCCCAAATGTGTCTTTTACTGTTTAACCAAAACATAGAACAGGGACTTCAGATTTGCATACAATTTGATGCAGAGATGTAGCAAGAAAATAGAACTTTCAGACACAAGTGCTAACATTAATAATAATTAACAATTCATCATTTTCCAGGGGATATTTTTTTCCTAATGTCCACTCTGGAGCTTGCCAGCCAGTTTGACCATGGCCCCTTGATACACAGCTCAGTGTTACTCAACACTGCCTGGTTTCATCATCCTTGTAGCCGCCCTTCAAATAGAAATGGATTTAAAGCAAACCTCTCAACCTCCCCTTTGCCAGACTAATCAAGCTCAGCACCACCAGTCTCTTTGTGCAGATCATATTGCCCATGCCCCACTGCCGGGGTTGCTGCCTGTTGGATCCCCTGAGGTTTCTCCACTTGTGTCATGGGCTGTGTGTGTGTGTGTGCAAAAAGAGGACACACTGCTCCATATGGGGCCTCACCAGTGCTGAATGTATACATAAAAATAATGTATTTGCACCTATATGTTGCTATACTTTTAAGTGACAGAAGACAAGATCAAAAAAGCACCTTTTTAGAAAGAAGGTGGTGAATTTTGGATTTGCCTTGTAGCTGGAGCCTAAGACAAAGTATAAGACTGGTCCCAGTAGCATTCATCTTCTCAAGGAGGTTTAGCTGAACCCTGGAAAACTCCATTGTTCCAGAGCAGCCAAGATGCTGACCATGATTTGCCTCCCCAGTAGATTTGTCAGACTTATAGTGACGGTAAACTACTTGAAGGTAAGGACTCTAAATTTTATTAAGAATGGAAGAGACCCTTACTTGCTGCAAACAAACCAAAGTCCACTGAGTTCAGTGTGTACCCAGTGATTTACCATGTAAATAAAAGTTATTACAAGGTTTGCTTTTGGAATATGAGGACTACCAGGACAATAAGAAAACAAAGTAATTTTAATCAGGAATTCCTATTCCATATGCCTTGCTAACGTGCATAAAGTAAAGGTAGTAACAAGAAAAATCAAAATAAAGCACCTCCAGGAAAGCACCTGGTAATAGGTAAAGGACATAATACTAGAAAGGTACTAATCTGCAAATATCCCAGTATAAAAAATGTGGGTTTATATTTTTAATTTCTTGTCTCCTCTTACGGTTCAAAGTTTGTGTAATGAAGAACTTTAATGATGGTTGAGATAAAGGTATTTGACATTACTGGGTTCATTACCTTCCCCTGTGGACTTCTCATTCTGTCTTTAGTGTACAGCTCATTTATTACCTGGGTTTGAATTCTATTTATTAGAGAAACACCAAGGTTACGTTAGTTCTGCCATCTGTAATAGGGTAGGTTCTACATTATTACACATAACAAGATGACCNGAGAGGAGAGGAGAGGAGAGAGGACAGGGAGGAGAGTTTTCCTCCATTTTTTATGGATCTGTATTAAAAAAAAAAATATTTTCTTTCATCAATATTACTTGAAAATCAGAAGCCAGAACACTCCACATTAATGCAGCAGCAGCAGCAGTAGCAAAAAAAAAAAAAAAAAAAAGCCCCAAATACCCAATCAAACCCAAACCAAAATAAAAATGGGAAGAATATTAGTTAGTTCAGGGCATAGGAAATATGACACCACTATTCTGAAGGTGTAAAAAAACATACAAAAGAATAATGAATGCAAACCCCCAGTTTATCAGAACTAAAATATTGTCACTGTCCTAGCAATGAGACAGTATTCTGTAAAATGTTTTGCAAAAGCTCATATTCAGAATACATGCAGCATTCACACTATAGTTTTAAATATGAGATTAATATCAGCATCCTTCTTCAGTGGAAGGCTTCCACTTCAAAATCAGACTGTTAAAGAAAAAAACGCAAATGGTAAATGATTGTTAAAGTGATTATTGACATGTGACCGATTATACAAGTCTACAGCTGAATAGGAAAAAAATATAATTTTAATTAAAAATATTTAAAATCTTATTTAGGTTATTAGTTTCTTTTTACATTTCTCTCAGGAAAAATCATAGACTCTTCATCTACTTTCTTGGGTTATCAGTAAACAAAATTCCTTTTGTATTGTACCCACAAGAACACAGAATCAAAAAAGCTCTCCTATAAAATAAATTCTAAGTCTAGGAAACAGAAAATGAAACTGAGCATTTCCATTAGGTCATTTCATTTATTAAATTTAAATCAACCCTGCATCAGAGATGCAGGATCAGGTCTTGGCACACAGCAAACAGAGCTTACTCAACTCTGTCAGCTGAGCTGGTAGTAATTGCTGAAGGTAATCCCTGCACTTATAAGCAGACAAATACTTCTCATTCGGATGCCTCTTGGTGCATATATAGGGCCAGGAATAACCTTGATTTAAATTCCAGTACCACGAGGAACATTTTCCTGAGTGATTTTAGTCTGTTTAGTGGACTAACAATGGTGTTGAAACAAAATCTGCTTCTGCTTCAATGATAAGAACAGTTTTGGTATTTGTATCCTAACTTTCTCTGTAAAAAATTTTAATGAAGCACACAATATAGCTGGTAATTTCCTACCAGTGCACATCCATCACAAAGCTTTGCTCTGAGGCTGTGCTTTCCTGTTCTCTGCTCTGCTGCTCATTGTATTGCTGGAGTTCAGCAAATGTCTACTTGAGCACATCAAAGCATAATCTTGGCTTTTGTTGCTTCTCTGTGGTTTCTGGTGCTTATGTTAATCCTGCTTAAATTAAGTGGTCAGAGATTTGGGAGATTTGAAATACAAAATAGATTCTAACCTTGAGATGGATTAGGGTTGTCAGATGACACAGAACTGTCATGTAGGACTAACATTATGAAAACAAGAGCTGAAAATACTGTTTTAGTGTAGCTGACAACAGGGATTTATCCTAAAAGAGACATGGATGTGTTTGACTAAAGCAGCTCCTTAGTAAATATGCAGCCTGAATGCCTTGCAAGGTTATTGATTATGTATCTTAAGTCAAAGATATGGCTTCTTCCCCAGGAGATTTGTTTTTTCATCCAGTAAACACAATAGTCTTCAGAACATGGATACAGTCTTTCACAAAAGCACTTTACTTTGTATGATAAGGAGAGGATTAACTTGCATTAAAATCACATATATATGAGTTTTTCTTCAGAAAGCCTGCTTGTCTTGTGCGTTATTTTCAAACAATAACGAAAAACCTATTTGCTGGGGTCCAATGGGGCAATCTAAGCCTCTCAAAGGGGAGAGGACACTCAGTTTGCTCTCGCTGACTTATTCAGAGGGCAGGGACATGTTGACATTGTAGACTATGGGTCTTGGTTGAATGAGTGGTCAGAGGTTGGGCAGATGTTACTGTGCAGCTGGCCAGTAGAGACCACACTCAGGAAAAAAGGTTTCTGAACATTTTGAAAATATTTCTGGGCTGATTTTTCNAGGGATTTGGAAAAAAAAAAAAATTCCCCTCCCCTCTCTGCTCCCATCACACACGATGACATTAAATACAGAACCTTTCAGAAGAGATCATTGCTTGTTTGATGCAGTGGATGGAAATTCTCATTTCAATCAGGTAGTGAACCTTCAAAGGAAAGGATCATCAGGAGGAATGGGAGAGACCTTGATATATCAAAACAAGCCTTTAAATAATAAATACACTTCAAAACCAGGGCTTATCCTGCATATAAAGCATAAGGACTATGAGCAAGTCAATGTGAAAGATATTTACAAGGCTATTTTCTATGCAACACAAAACTGGCTACTTTTACACTCATATATAAGGTATATTTTCATCATGAATCACAAATAAATAGTTTCTCTTCTCATGAATCCAAAAGAGGATTTCTGGTTTTAGTCCCATATTTTGGCACAGAAAATTGACACTTTTTTGAAACTGCCAGCATAATAATGGGTAGAAAGAATCTAGACACCATGAATCTTCCTCAATACACTTAACGGGTTTTGTCTGTCCTTTCTGCACCTCCAGCCCAGATAGTTCAGAATGAAGAAAAGTGAAGCATTCTAATATCAGCTTTCTTTCCCTCTGGGTGTAAGTTTGTTTTTAAACAAATCAAAGAGAAACTTTCTGCTGACTTCAGAGTACTTTTGGATTGTGTCCAGTCCAACTGGGTTTTCTTCTTGGACAATCTTTGGAGAATACAGATACAGTTTGCCCTATGCTCCACTTTAGGCAGCAAGCTCCTGACTGGTCAAGAAAAATTACATGTTTCTTGTATTTTATTTTAAAATCCCATAGCTTCCTTCAAAAAAGAACAAACAATTGACACGTTTTCTTGTACAAAAGAAAAACATGTCAAATGTGCCCAACTTGTGGTCCAGGACCCTTTAAAAGACATTTTACGTGTAAGAAAACATTGCTTTGTATCCCATTCAGAGCGAGTGTCTAGAGAAAAGTGATGGAGAAACTATTATAAGTCACAGCAAAATAGATCCCTGGATAATGTTAAGTGGGCTTCAAACGCAAAATAGGTACAGCTTTGGACGAGATTTAAAGGTTGATAAATAGTGCATACGCCCCAAGCAAAGATACTGAATAGACCTGTGGAACTTCTCCCACGAAAGGAAGAAAATATATGTTGGATGTCAAGGTCAGCATTAATGGAAGTGTGTAAGCACAGGGCATCAATAGCTTCATAGATTATTCATGCATAAAAAGAATAAAGAAACCTATCAAGGATAGGCTTTGAAAGTAAGTATGGGAAGATTTTTACTATATGAAATGGAAAGAGGGATCATAGACATGAGGTACCATGACAGAGGTGATTGATCGAAGCAGTGGATATTTTTGTAGCCCCATTTGCACTGGCCTGAAAGGGAGAAGAAAATGGGATCCTCAAAGCCCAAATAAAAAAGGTTCCTCTCTATCACTCCATTTTCTGTTGGCTGTGGGTCAGTTTTTATTATCCATCAGAAGCTATGGCTATTGGATGCACTCCAGGTTGGGGCTTCTGTAATTTCAGCAGAGCAGTAAAAATAGAATGAAGGAAAGAAAACTTGATTACAGCTTGAAGGCTGGATATATAAAACTTATAGAATATTCAGGGATATTCACACTGCCTAACTTTTAGACTAGTAAGTTCGAGCTAGGAAATGAGACTCTTGGACGGTCAGCAGACCTGTCTAGGTTTTTTCAAATGATGATTTACAGAATCTGAGTCACATTCCTGTTTGTTTTGCTTTTGTTTTGCCCTCACAAGAGACCTCTGAGTAGCTAAGAATTCCACTGGTCTAATAGTACCAATCTAAGGTAGGTGGAGTGAACTCTTTTCCTGGTCTCTCTCCAAGCTTCTATTTTGTGCAGCAACTGTAAGTAAGTATTTTTCATTCAGATCAGATGTTACTTATTACATTTTCTTCTCCCTGAGTGTAGAAAGAAAAGAGAGGAATTTGTAGCATGCATTTCATCTTATTAAATTAGTAGATTATCTGCAGAAACAAGTTTTATTGGGAGATTCAGACATATTGATTGGCTAGACTGAACAGAAAAACACACAGATTAATGTATGAACAACATACACTGAAGAGTGAACACAAGCATAGAAGATGTTTTCCTCCTGGCTATTTTTGGAGAATTATCTCTGTTTCTCCAGACAGTATTGTATGGGATGCATCCCTCTCACCATGACATGAAGTGTTATACTGGCAAAAGTTATTTCACCTTATTAGTCTAGGTCTGCAACAAAATTAATGAGAGAAGTTAGACCTATATTATCTTGAATTTTATTAATTTAATAAATAACAATCTCCTTGTCTTCCTGCTACCCTAATCCCAAATCACAATTACATGGAAAATCATGAGACTGCCATCTTTCCCCCTCTTTGTCTCCCATTAAACATTAAATTAGTTACACAGAGATAAATTTTCCTGCAGGAAAGTCTGAAGAAGGAAGTAGGATCCTTTTTTTGTGGTCCATAAACACAACATTTGAATTCCTAGCATGCACAAAGCAAAACAAGACTTCAGCAGATGCTACCTTCCCTTAAAATGCCCAGATTTATCCCAAGTATGAAACAGGTCGATATGAAAACAGCAGTTTGAGTGAAAGGGAATATTTGATGGAGCCAAACTCCACTACTCAGACCTTTTTCCTGAAAAGACTTATAAGACATAAAAGTTGTGATGGGTTGTTTTTGACATGGCACTAGGAAAAGTAGTTGCTTGTTGTAATGGGCATGAGTTTCTAAATGAGAGCAGGTCTGAGCTGAACTAGCTTTCATCCCTAGAAGTCAGCTAAGAGCTGCAGAACAAAGGCAATTTTCCTATAACATCATATTGTGGGACACATTACCAGATTTTTTTGAGAGGAAAAGACACAGGGAGACTCAGTTGAGCTCTTTACTGCATATGAGCCTTAAAAAAAAGTGGATTTTCAGTACTAAAAGGACAGCTGAGTGCATTGGGCTTGGAAGTCTCAGAAAAGCCCTTTTTATTAAGAAAAATAATCCCTTTTTATTGTATTGCAGAATCCCATCATCCCACAGTTTCTTATCTTGTCCTCTTTATAAGCATTCCCATGGAATTACAACACTGAAAATAATGAAGTGCTTTATTGAGGTTAGGATGATAATTTCACCGGGCCAGATAGCAGTGGGAGGGTGCTGAGTCTCAGGGTGAGACAAACAGATCCACTTCCAGAGCAGGAGGGACACTGGCTTCTGGGGCAGCCTTCAGTGTTGGCTCTCTGCAGCCAGGTAGCATGCTGGAAGGACAGGGAATACAGGAAAAAGACAGGATTGCTAAGAAAAAGACAGGACTGCTGTCCCATGACATGCAGTTGGCTGCACATTCAATAGCCTAACACAAGGGAAGAGGGTGTAGCTCCTGCAGGTGCTGTTGGCTGTACCAATGGGACACAGTGACTTCAGAAGGCACAGGAAAATGGTGCATCCTCACTGCCCCCTCACATCCCCAGATGAGCCCTGGCAGGTGACCTGGTTGCAGGGGATCCATCACATTTGTTCAGGGACAGGTGGCAACTGGAGGCTAGGATTCAGCTGACTTGAGACCCCCTCCCCTCTCGGGTGTGACAGACTGGCAAGGATTTAATGTCCCTTCAGAGGTACTTTGAGCACTCCCACTGCCCATTAATAGCACAGATGGGAAAGCATCTTCTGGCTGCCTATATTGCATTAGGACAGAAGCCAGAAGTCCAGACATGAATCAAAGCAATCCAATGGGTTTGCTGAATAATTCCAAGGTGCTCCTTTTCAGCTCTATCCACAAGGTCTTCAGCAGGTAGACCTGAAACTGCTCTGTGGGTCACAAATGGGATGACTTTTAAATGAAGCATTTCTGAGCCAAACTCTGTGTTATGCTTGGAGGTGGCTCAAGTTCTATTGCTTAAGCTCAGGAACACTGAAGGACCCGTCTGTGAAAGACAGAGCTGACATGTCTGTTTTGATGCCAACATAAAAGAAACCCACCAAAAATCTTCAGTGTTTGCAATTGCTGTGTTATACCTTTTACTTTTGTCCCTATATCCATCTGAGAGTACCACCCCATCATTCCTGCCAGTGCTGTAATCCACAACACATCCCAAAACTGACNAGTTTCTTTTTACATTTCTCTCAGGAAAAATCATAGACTCTTCATCTACTTTCTTGGGTTATCAGTAAACAAAATTCCTTTTGTATTGTACCCACAAGAACACAGAATCAAAAAAGCTCTCCTATAAAATAAATTCTAAGTCTAGGAAACAGAAAATGAAACTGAGCATTTCCATTAGGTCATTTCATTTATTAAATTTAAATCAACCCTGCATCAGAGATGCAGGATCAGGTCTTGGCACACAGCAAACAGAGCTTACTCAACTCTGTCAGCTGAGCTGGTAGTAATTGCTGAAGGTAATCCCTGCACTTATAAGCAGACAAATACTTCTCATTCGGATGCCTCTTGGTGCATATATAGGGCCAGGAATAACCTTGATTTAAATTCCAGTACCACGAGGAACATTTTCCTGAGTGATTTTAGTCTGTTTAGTGGACTAACAATGGTGTTGAAACAAAATCTGCTTCTGCTTCAATGATAAGAACAGTTTTGGTATTTGTATCCTAACTTTCTCTGTAAAAAATTTTAATGAAGCACACAATATAGCTGGTAATTTCCTACCAGTGCACATCCATCACAAAGCTTTGCTCTGAGGCTGTGCTTTCCTGTTCTCTGCTCTGCTGCTCATTGTATTGCTGGAGTTCAGCAAATGTCTACTTGAGCACATCAAAGCATAATCTTGGCTTTTGTTGCTTCTCTGTGGTTTCTGGTGCTTATGTTAATCCTGCTTAAATTAAGTGGTCAGAGATTTGGGAGATTTGAAATACAAAATAGATTCTAACCTTGAGATGGATTAGGGTTGTCAGATGACACAGAACTGTCATGTAGGACTAACATTATGAAAACAAGAGCTGAAAATACTGTTTTAGTGTAGCTGACAACAGGGATTTATCCTAAAAGAGACATGGATGTGTTTGACTAAAGCAGCTCCTTAGTAAATATGCAGCCTGAATGCCTTGCAAGGTTATTGATTATGTATCTTAAGTCAAAGATATGGCTTCTTCCCCAGGAGATTTGTTTTTTCATCCAGTAAACACAATAGTCTTCAGAACATGGATACAGTCTTTCACAAAAGCACTTTACTTTGTATGATAAGGAGAGGATTAACTTGCATTAAAATCACATATATATGAGTTTTTCTTCAGAAAGCCTGCTTGTCTTGTGCGTTATTTTCAAACAATAACGAAAAACCTATTTGCTGGGGTCCAATGGGGCAATCTAAGCCTCTCAAAGGGGAGAGGACACTCAGTTTGCTCTCGCTGACTTATTCAGAGGGCAGGGACATGTTGACATTGTAGACTATGGGTCTTGGTTGAATGAGTGGTCAGAGGTTGGGCAGATGTTACTGTGCAGCTGGCCAGTAGAGACCACACTCAGGAAAAAAGGTTTCTGAACATTTTGAAAATATTTCTGGGCTGATTTTTCTTTTAATTATGAAAATGGTTTTCAGGTTTTTTCAACACCTTTTTTTTTTTTCTTTTTTTTGTAGTAACATCCCATTTTGACATAGAAATGTTTGCCATGACCAGCCTTCATTCTGCTCTAAAGACCAGGACTTTGTATGGTTTTATCATCAACCAGCAGAAATCAGTATCCACCACTGACTTAAGCATTTTCTGGAAGCTCGGGCATGTGTCACTTCCCTTACAGTCTGCATCAGAAATGAAAGGACAGTGACATCAGAAATGACAAAGTATGTGGCAATTANTTTTTTTTTTTCTTTTTTTTGTAGTAACATCCCATTTTGACATAGAAATGTTTGCCATGACCAGCCTTCATTCTGCTCTAAAGACCAGGACTTTGTATGGTTTTATCATCAACCAGCAGAAATCAGTATCCACCACTGACTTAAGCATTTTCTGGAAGCTCGGGCATGTGTCACTTCCCTTACAGTCTGCATCAGAAATGAAAGGACAGTGACATCAGAAATGACAAAGTATGTGGCAATTAGGAAAGTGATCCCCAAGTCCTTCCATCCCCCCTGTGGTGCTGCAGGGGCACCCATGAGCCCAACAACCCTCACAAACACGGGGCAGGACAGCAGTCACCTCCCAGAGACCTGCAACAGGCGTGAGCTAGGACTGAACTGTCCCTCCTATGACCACACATAACTCATGTCTAGCCTTGGGTTCATGGGTTCGGGGAGAGAGAAACCTGGGGAAAGGTGAGGCAAGGAAGGCTTGGCCCTAAATTAGGTGTCTTGGTACATATCTGTTATCAGGCTGGAGATCGGGCATTTACTTTGTTTTCCTTTTGCTTTTAAGCATGAAACCACCAAGCTATGCTGGAGCACCATTCTTATCCCTCCTCTTCTTTTGGTGGACTGTGAATTCAGTTCTTGAAAGAAAGAACCATCCTCTCTTTATAGTACAGATAGATCTAGGTCCATGTGCCCCTGGTCATGCTTGCAGTTTTCTATGTCAGAAGTACATTTTTGTCCAAGTTACTTATTTCCTGAGAAGCCAAATTCAAGCATAGCTGTTTCTTGATATAAAAAAAAAACCCCAAACCGAAAACAAACAAACAAAACAAAACAAAACAAAAACAAAACAAAACAAAAAAAACAACAACCCCAAAACATCCCATCCACAACTGACCTTTTGTACTGGGAGCATTATTATGGTGGAAGGCAAAAAAATCCATTCTCTGCCTTTTTAATCTGGCTTCCCCTTCAAGAAACAGCTCTAATAAAATGCAACAAAACAATACCTGCAGAGAGGGCTCCCATCCTCCTTATTCTCTGCAGTTTTAAAGACTGACAGCTAAGCAGTCTTTTTCAGCCTTGCTCCTGCTGTACAGCTAGTTTGGGAAGCAGAGGGATAATGAGGTATCAAAGTAAAGGAAGGAGCTACTTACATGAAACAAAAGTGCAAACTGCATAGCAGACGGAATATTTATGACAGAGTTGTCTCCAGTCTTCAGACAATTATTTATTATCATAATCTCTATTCTTGTCAAAAAAACAACCTGCAGAGAAGACAGAAACCCTGAATACACCCCAGCTCTGTACTTGCAGCAGCCCCCATTACCTTTCCCAAACAAGGGCACAAGCTCCTCCAGCTCATGCTTTGGGACAGCAGCTGCTCTCTGCCTGCTTGGCATTTCCAAGAGTGAAGGTAGGGATGGGGCAGAGCTGAGGACCTCTCTGCCACATCACATCTTCAGTATGGAAGCACGAGGGCTAAAGACTCTTACTTGCAAAATACACTTTGAGAATGAACTAGGTAAGCATTTTCTTCTAACCTTTTTTCATCTTCTCCCAAGCATTCTTCATTGAAGCTCTCTTTTGGATGAATAAACAGTAAGTTGGAAATATATTACCTGATGATATTTAAGCATCCTTAGTTCCTGGTACAAAATCTGATGGATGAATCATTACCAAACCATAACGGCTAAGTGGCAATGCTAAAAAGCAACTGTCTTTATTGATCCTACTGTTCTTCTCCAGACTACAGAAACAAAAAGGATTTAAATCATGTTTGCTAACACATTAATATCCTTTAAGCAGCTGTTATCACCTCATGTAGACAAAGAAAATCATATTGGAAAAGATGTAATGTGGTCACGATCAATTAGGCAACAGATTTACATTCTGAAGGTTCAGGGCCAGACGCTTCCTAATTTAACATAACTCTCATAATTTCACAGAGAAAGGAACACCATAGCAAGAAGTATCAATATGGTAAAACAAATTTATTTTATAATGACAAAGTCCCTTTTATGTCTGTTAAGCTGACAATCATGTTAGTCAGAGATGCAGGACCAAAGACAACATTCCTCTGAATATCTGGGCAAGCTGTCAATACTTTCAGCCTTTATGTCTCTGCTTTCAAGTGTAAATAACAGCTTTCAAATGTGACTTCACTGCTCAGATACTAATTTCTGTTCATACACTTGGAAACTAAACCAACAATTAAGGATGTTTTCCAAAGATCACCTAAGTCAGAGGACATTCCTAATGGTCACCTGGAAATAAAAATAATCCCACGTGATGAGTAAGACCTCATTAAGAATGAACAGATTTAGAACTGTACATGTGAATCACATTCCCTTTCCCTTCTTTAAAAAATATCAGCAAGAAATTCTTTACAAAAAAGATGATAATGCACTTTCAGATAAATTAAAGACAGATCCTTCAACTAGCTTTGCTTATAAGGATTAATTACTAACTTTGAGGATGAAAAGTTTGGTAACAGGTGTTATTAATTGTTATAGCTAAAAATTTATTGTCTCGTTGATGCAATACAGCATGACTATTTTTAGTTCTTAGACTAAGAAAAACATATTATTTATACTATGATAAATACAAGCAAGCTGTAATTCAGGTTATATTATAAAATATGCTTAATACAGGGCATGTCTACTTCCTTTAATTTGAGGACAAGGTTTGCACTGATTTTAGCAGTGTAGGTTTAAGTCTTATATCAAAATGGCCTTCTAGTGTGAAATTTCAAATGATGTTAGGTTTCAGGCTTTCTGAATTATCTGTGCATCTTTAGTTTGATGTCTTTTTATACATTTTTGAAAGGGAGTCTTTGAAATGTGTACATGGTTGAAATCTTTGTATCTGTCATCTTGTTTGTGTCACTTGTTATCTTTTAGATCAGGGTCTTTTTTTCCTTTTTTTTAAATGTAAGGATCTTCCAATCTTAGCAGAACGAAATAAAAGGGGAGTAAAATTAACCCTACAGTCCACTTTAGGCTGCCACTACCACTAACTTTTCCATTTCATCCCACCTTCTTTGTTTCCTTATTTATGCATACGGAGACAGGTTTTAGTTTTGGTTTTTAAATATTCAACCATTATTAGGGCAATCCTGTGGTATCTTACGGATGGCCAGTAATTTGTATTTTATGTCTGATTGCCTTCCCTTTAGAATGTTGATTGAAAAGTGGAACATAAACCTCTTATGCAATGGATGGATGACACTGACATCAAGATAAAAGAAAATTGGCAGTGACAATACTTTGTTTATGAGTTAGATGCTTCCATCAGTAAGAAAACACAGTCTTGTTTCTACTTGTTCGTACTTATATCTTACAGGCTGCCAAAGAACAAGTTCTACCTCTGCAATTCTGACTCCCACTTGTAATATTAATCTTTCATTATCCTCTTCGAGAACCTTCCCATCTCGTCACGACTGACTGCCATGCCAGATGCAGAGAAATACTTACTCTGGGAAGAACTTTATGATTAAGAGATGTGGGCAGGTTTAAAATCCTAAAGGGAAGCCTTGTGTATTGTAGTGTGTGGGTTATTGATCTGTGGGAATAATAAGATACAAAACCTTCAGACAAAACGGTTAAACTAGGAACTGTTCAGATTAGTTATCCCACACTATTGGAACTGTCCGGGAAAAAAAATCCCTTTCCATAAGGAGCATAAAAATCAGAGATTTTTCATTCCAAAATGCATTAAAACCCTCTCAGAAATGTTAAAATAACTTGTAAATAAAAATGGCAACCTTTGTTTTTTGAAAAAGAATCAAAATAGCCAGGGTTTCTTTGCAATATATTTTGCTGGAAGCCATGTTTCAATTCAAGCTTGTCAAGATATTTTTGTTTTATTTTAATCTGAATGCTGAATAACTTTAGCAAATCAGGAACATATATATGGCTTTCAAGATGTGAAATAGCTATAAAGAGACAATAGAAATTCTTTTCACCAGTTCATCTATATAAACCAATACAATATATATTATATATATAAAAATAAATATAGAATATTTTAGTCAATTTATATTTTCTATATAAGTATTTTATCTAATTCTAAATAAAATAGTTTAAATTCTACCTTTATTTGTAAATAGCATATACATTATGTTATTATCTATAAATTTATATACATGAATTGGTCATAGGAGTACCAATTTTTTATATAGATGCAGTATTATTGCCTTATTTTTGGACGTCATCCAACATAATAAGCACTTTTTTCAAATGTTGTCTACTTGGTTTTTCAGCCCAGTGTTTTAATGGATGCAAATGTGGCATGAATAGCTCACAAATGATTAATGGATAATATTGCAAGATATAAATAACAAAAGCAATTTAAAAAGCCATGATAGATTGTCTTTTCCATAAATGAAACCACTTTTGCTTTATGCACTATGCTTTAGCAATTAAAAAGGTTATTGTGCATTGGGAAAAAAATGGATATAAACTCACATATATTAGAAAAAAAGCAAATGAAATTACACAATTGACAGTACAAAGCTATCTGAATACATTTTAAAACATACAGAGGATTATGTAGGGAAGGGTTAATAAATCTAGTTTGATGATATGAACCTGACTGACATTAGAATTATGTCAATAAACAAACTGGAAGGATGCTAGGAAAAAAAATTGACTCTGAAGTTTTGAAGTCTCTGAATCCTCTTTGTATATCCTGAGGGATGCAGTGAAGGGCATTCCTGAAGGGATCAAATCACTCTCAGCTCTAAGCAATCCTTGGCCACCTCACATCAAGTTCAGGCCTGCCTGGTAGAGTCATAACCGATTTCTTTAGTGCAAAAACAAGTCAGAATAAGGCTTATAAAACTCTGACATGCTGTGGAAGCTCTCAAAGTTGAAGTTAAAAGAAAGATTTAAGCGAATAAGCAATGTGTTCTTTTCCATATCCTTGAATTTGCTCAATAGTGTAACAGTCACTATTCTGTAGGACTGGTATATGGGTAATGGGACATTGGTTAGTTACACACAGTTTCTGAAGTACTTTCATACAGCAAGAAAGTTCAACAGCGGTCAGATTTCTTTCAAGAGAGTTGGTTTTATTCCCAAAGTCATGCACAGGTAGTGAGAGTCACCCACAGATTGCCAGAAGTGTTGCACTGCCATAGTATAAGCAATGTGCTCCCACAGGCAGGCAAGCAGAACAAGTTTGGGGCTCTGAACCTGAAGAAATGCCCAGCCATCTCTTCAGAGAGATTTGTAATTTGTTCGATGCAAAGTACCTGAAAAATGCTGTAAGGGTCAGAGTAAGCAGCAGCAGCACGTGGCCTCTGGGAAGGGATTTACATGGCAAATGCTAATTATTACACACCAGTGAATTTAAAGGCAAGAAGTCTTTTTGCTTTCTGAGTTGGTGCAGTTATCCCCAGGATGATAAGGTACCTTGCCTTGCCAAACTGCCCCTTCAGTAAGAGGCAGGGGTTAAAAACAATGCCCATCAGTCTAAGCCACCACTTCCTGGCAGGACTCAAAGGAAGAGGTGGCCAGTCTGGTCCAGGTGAGGACAGATGTACAATTCCCAGCCTGCCCTGTCGCTTGGCACCCTTCCAGAGCAAACCAAGATGTGTGGGGGCTGCAATCAGGTAGACCCCACTGTGCTCCAAGTGTGGCCAAGGTGGGCACTTTCAGGGGGCAAGTCATGCTTGCCAGATGCCTGGCTCGAAAGGACACACCATTTCTTACCTGCTGGGTCACAGCCAAACCTGGGACAGCCCTCTCAAAGAAGGAATGACTTCCAGATTCTGGTCTCTCCAATGTTTTACACAGCAGGACACTAGAGGTATGTGACAGCTGATAAAGAAATGCCGTGTTCCTTTGAATCCTTCACAGTTTGGATGTGTGTTGCTGCTCTACTTTCAAAAATGCAACAGCTTGCTACTTCTGTGGTGAATTGTACAGCTAAAAACTCTTCCTAGCTTTTGATGAATGCTCTTTATAGCTGTTTCCTCATCCTTTGATGAATGCTTTCATAAGAATAGATAAATATTGTACTATTTTATTTTCTTGATACTATCTTTGTTACATGAATGAGGCAGTAACTTTTAATGTCTTGTGCCTCCTCTGAATTATAGAAATCTGCTTTTAACTTTCTGACCTTTTTCAGTGGGCTGTGTTTCCAACAGAAGGCCATTCTACTCTATTTTATCAGCTTCACTTAATTTGTGGGGAAGGGACAGGCATGTTCAAGTGCTAGGAGTAGAAAGTACTTACTCTTTTGTGCTTACAGGATGGCATTTAATGAGCGATATACAGCATTAACATCCTGATGCTCTAGCAGATGAGAAAATAGAAGATCATACCAGTAGAAATGTATTCCCACAGCAACAACAGGATGCAGCACATTCCTACTGCAGGTTTGTTATGAAGCTTAGACAGAAAATCCTGCACTTCTTCCTAGACGAAAACACAAATATATCCAAATATCTTCCCATATAAATATAACCAGTGGTTGTATTTTACTTGAGTGCCTTTAAATAGCAACAGCAACAACATAAATAACAAACAACACAATTTTAAGACCTAGTACTTAGAGTCCCTTACCTTAACCAAGGAGTAACATCACTTATTTAATGGGCTAACTTCAAAGATTATTAGGGTTTTTCTCAGGGATCAACCCCTTAATAACAGTGTTAATTAAGGGCTGAAGTTGGCATAGTTTGGTCAGCTCTAAACCTGAATCACAAGTTGAGATAAAATATACTGTGTGGCGATCCTCAGATGTGAGTCTCATAGTTTGTATGCTAACATGGAGCTGATCTCCAGAGGTCTCTTCCAACCCCAACCATTCTGTGATTCTGGGATTCTCTGAAAGCTCTTCTCTAACATTAAAAAGAATTTCCTGTCTATTGATAGTCATCAGAAGAGGGAGCAATGTCAACAATTAAAGTGCTACTAAATTAATTAATGAGTTATTTAAAGTGCTTTTACCCTTCTGCTTCAAATAATCCAGTTTGTCATTTGACAGAAGTTCAATTCACATTGAATATAAGATACGAGGTTTAGAGATTCAGGGGTGGTTCATATTCCTAAACACTAGAGTAAACAGTAGGTAAACTACCAAACCCCACAACCTGTGCTTTCTTATCCTCTTCAGTATATGTTTGATAAGACGTTGCACAAGGAAGTCCATCAAACTCCTAAAACAAGCCATGGGACAGAAAAGTGAGCTCATCATTTATAATTTTAATTGTAGAGCTTAGCACTTGCAATCAACCACTCACCCAAAAACAAACTCCGTGCTGCCTATTTATTTTTAGCCACTGCACAATTAGCACTCCATTAAATATTACACCTGCAGTGCCTTTTTCTTTCAATCTGTTGCTCGGTCTTTCAGTCTCCCTGCACCTTCAAGTGTGCTCCAGAATTTATTTTTCTCTTTTTACTTCCTTAACCGTTTCAAGTTTCGATAACAGTTATTGACAACAGTCTAAGCCTTAAGACTACTTATTGTCAAGTGTTTTCAAACTAGACATGAAAGGATTTTTCGAGCATGCACAATTACACAGCCATTGTGCTAGAAAAGAACAAGGATATAGTGGTATTTTGCCTGTGTACTTTCCTGCATTCCAGACACCTATGGATAGATAGGCTAGATCTGTATTTGTGCATCCTTTCTGGATTTTTCTTCAGTAAAATACATGCAATATTTTTTTGGCACTGATTCTCAGTTTTCCACTGGAAATCTAAAGCATAAGCACTCCTACCTTATGCTGCTACATCCATGTGGTTAATTCTATAGAAGTGGAGTGTAGGTGTTTGGGCAGTACTACCCCATCTACAGCTCCAGCACTTTATTTAGATAACCCACCACACACCCCGGTTTCCCAATCCTCTTTCATCCCTTTTTCTGATGTGGATGCGGATGTGTATGGCTGGCAGGATGCACAGGCAGAACACTCACATCTGCTGAAGCCCAAGTGACACACCTTGAGTAAAGCCCATTGAGAGGGAAAAACATATTGGATGTTTATTTAAAGGTTGTTGGACCGAGCTCTGCATGCACAATATTAGCTGCTAATATTATTTCCCCAGTCTACAGCTTTAGGAAAGACCTTTACAGGAAAATTTACTGCATACTGCTTTAATTCCTTGTAAACCAAAAGCAAACAGTTTAATCCTTGCTGGCATTACTTGCGCTTTATCTGTCAGAGGGAAACAGAGAGGCGTAATTAACTGTCATGTTTTGCATGGCCAACTGGCTCACAGAGAAATAAAATAAATAAGGGAGAACGTGAAACTTAAGGCCTGGTGGTACACCCATTACACATCCCAGACTGAAGCTTTTAATTTTAATTTGAATGATGTCTTATATGCACAAGGGTCTCCCAGCAGGGTCTCAAAAGTAAGAATTCTTTTATTCCTGTCACCAACACTCTCTTCCCGCTTGCTTAAACAACTTCAATTTGAACCTTAAAAATGGCATTTGAATCTTCTTACAAATTAGCGTAATGAAGCAAGGGAAACAAATCACATCTCTTCCAAAAGTCTTCCACAGCTTTTTTTCCTCAAACATCAAAATCTCCTATTTTCTATACACCAGATGGCGATGTCTTCAGACAACTCCCAGCCTTATAATGACAGAGCATTGTGGTGTTACATGCACCCCTGATTTAAATCCCAAACAGTCTGGGTTTTTATTCAGATCATCAGAAAAGGATGTTCCAGTAGAGAAACAGCCAGACGACTGCCTCACATCTTTAAATCTGGAGACTATAACAACATATGCCACAGGCAGTTTGGACTGCTGCTGGGAGAGGTGGCCAAGTTCCCAGTTCTCTGCAAAGAGTCCTTGCACCAGGCAACTATACATAAGACAATAAATTTTTACTGTATTTATGTCAAAATGAGGAACAATTCATCATCTTTCAGAATTCGACTTGTATTCAGGCCTCATTATCAATGGTACAAATGACTATTAACAAGCTGTCATGAATTTGTGTGTCTGTCAGACATGAGAAAACAAAAGGCGTAGGAAAAAGATGAAAAGAAGCTTTCATATTTTTGAACCTGATTCGGTGCATTATGAACATCACAGCAGGTTCCCTCTTGAGCAAGGCATGACTCACCTCCCTTGCCCACACCTACTGCCTCTCCCCTGCATGACATTAAATAAGCATCTGCAAAAGTGCCAATTACTAACAGAAATTCAATTCATCACACAGAAGAGTGAAAAGAAATATCAATCTTTTTAAGCTTTTGTGTTTCTTCTTCCAGCCCCCACCACCTCTTTTTCTGGCTCTTAATTTGAATAGATTTGCATTTGAGGACCTTTCAAGGAAGAGAAATTGAATTAGGTGCCCACATCTGATTGACATTCACCATACTGGTTTGAAAATTGCCACAAAAGACACTGAAGAAATCAGCACATCTGATTCTTTTTTGACACCTTTCTTTCTTTTCTTGCGTCATTTTCCCCCTGCTCCAATCAAAGACTTTCTCCTCTTGACTTCTGGATTGTCTTTCACCATGTCCTGCTACAGTCTCTTCTGTTCTGGGCACCCAACTACGATTTTTAACTTTCTGGTTTGCTTTGGTTCTATCAGTCTTCATCTTATAACTATCTATAACTGTTTACTACTATGTTGTGTAACTTACTCTCTTGTTACCCCTGCTGTTAAACATGGATGTCTTATTTTTAGGTGTAAATGTTTATCTCCCAGGTTTGGGAGCTTTTCACATGTTTTTAAAACAGAAGAGTTCTCTTTGATAGCAGAGACAAGTCTGCTGCCTTTTATGCAGACAAAGTGGGAATTAAAGGCATCTGTAGTGGAGATGTGGAGACCTGAGTCTGATCTCCAAGGCCACTAACAGAGTACTGCAAATAGTGAACACTTGATGGAGACTGGGTAGGAGATGTCAAGAAGAACAGGTCAAGCCAGAAAAACTCAGAGAAAGCTACCTGTAGGAAAGAAATTGTAGATGTACTTATACAATTATGAGCCAAGAGATGTGTTGTTTGAAGTCCTGCTACTAGAAGTAACTTTGGAGTCCCTGAAAAAGCAGACAAATAGCCTGGAGAAACTTCAATGTCAGAGCAAGTGGCTAAGCTGGCCAGGTCGACAGACCATTCCAGAGAGGACATATTTGGATGTATTTACTCCACTAAACATATCCAAGAAAGGGGAAACCCTGTTTAACTTGTGTGTGTGTATAAGGCCATTTGTGACACCCAAACTAAAGACTAAATGGCTTGGGTGGGATGAGCAGCACTTCCCTGCTCCATTATCCAAGGCACCAGTCATTGAGTGTAGTGAGCCTGATGAGAACAGCGTCACAGGTTATCCCTCTTGCTTTCCTCAAAGGAAAGGCATTTTATTACTTTCATTATAACATATTTAATATATTCATTAAATATAGGAGAACCACAAGAATTTCTTGTCCCTCACATGTTCCCTACACACCTGCCCTCATCCCTAGACCTTCTTTTGCCATCAGAGATTTCTAAAAAGTCTTCCCTGCCATTTAGAAGACAAAGCTGTTTCCTGAGGAGGAACACACATGAAATACATTAGAAAAAATATTACTTCAGGAGTCATTAGAATCTTCAAAAGATATCTCAATTACTTATTTAGTGAAGAAAGGAAAGGGAATAGTGTGAAGAAAATAAGCAAATTAAAATGAGGAAATCAAAGAGAAACCAGCCTAGTGGAGTCCCTGTGGTCTTTACTTGTTTGTTATTACTTCTTAACAAATGTATTTGAACCACTTTTGTCTATTGCAATTCTTCAACAGTATTCCATTAGGATGTGAGAAACATCCATTTAGGCATGAAGAATATGTTTCATTTAATTTTATTTCATTTCATTATTTAGTACATTTGGAAGAGATTTATCACGATTAATCTCAAGAGGCAGAAAATGAATGAGATACCTTTGGTGTAAATCAGCTTCATAGGTGATGAACTCAACAGTTTTGTCTGGCTAATTAGAAGGGCAAGTTGCCACAATATGAATCCCCCTCTCTAAAACATGTGTTTAAAACCCTATTCCTCTTCAGGACTTTAAACTGAAACATATGCTTAACTTACGCATGAGCTTTGGCACTGCTTAGAAAGATGACAGATTTAGGTACATTGAAGTGCCTTTCTAAGGCCAATTTTTTTATATTATAGTGGCCATCATTCTACCCTCCAACCACATACAGTTTGTTAATGTCTTTATACCTCTTTAACGGTATAATACTTTATGCCTCTTTAAAGTTGTTTCTTTTTTTTTTAATCTGATTTTTTGCAGTTTCTAAGGACATAATTTGGCTGGGACTGCTTGCACCAGAATCCCCAGTTCATGCAGACACAGCCTTTATCCTTCCAGGGCCCCCACCACAAGACATCATTTGCAGCTCAGTGACATTCCATGACTGCATTCATCTTGAAGGTGGTGCTGGCACTTTGAGCCCAGTGTGGCTGCCAGGTGAGTGAAAGCAGTGCAAACACTCACAGCAGTTGATGCCTGATCTTAATGAACTTGAATTGGTATTTCTTGCTGATCTTAGTGCACAGTTTGGTTTATTTACAGGAACCAGTATGCATACTTATCATTTTAAGTGAGGCCTAAGATGGTGTGAACTCCACACTTCAGTTGTAATAGATCCTCAGCAGGTCTTGAGACAAAGAAGTCCATTAAATTATGTGACATTTACACTGGATTTAATCTGAGTACTCCTTAAGATACAGCACTTTCACCTTTCTTGCCTGATGCTTGAGAGGCCAGGGCTGTTCTCTAGCCTGAAGGCAATTTTCATTAATTCTATATTATCCTGCAATGGGATGAAATATTGTGAACAATATAAGTGAAAATTTTTTCCCGGCTTCAATTTTGCCCCCAAAGGATATTTACTGCAACAAATAATGTGACATACACCTGGCTTGATCAAAAGAAATCAGTTTTTGATATTGAGGTTACAAGAAAAATTCTTCCTTCTCTGTCTACAACACATTTTACAAGGAATTTCATTTATCTACCCCTTGCCAAATACAAAACTTTCTATGTTATGAAAAGGTTTTGCCTTACTCTTCCTCTTCTATCCACCCCACTAATTGGTACTGAAGCTGCAGAGTGGGCCAGAATGGCTGCTTAGCAGATTGACCAGTGGCCAACTTTTATCTGGAACGAAAATGTTTACTAACAACTTGATTGTAGTAATTGTGCTTACAATTCCTTTGAAGCAGTACACCATTCCAAAATGCAGGATCCCAATTTTAATTAAAAATTACTTAAACAATGTCTAAATTGGCCAGATAAACTGAATCCCTAATGTGAAGTGTTCTTTGTGGTTAATGAACCATTCCCCTGACAGTAAAAGCTTGGTACAAAATCACTGGTGTTCATAATGTGGTCCAATAATAACATTGTTCATTATAACCATGATTATTTCTTGTTACAGTACAGCTTAAGGGGAAAGATGATTCATTAATAAATTTCCATTATTTTTTCTAATTCTGATAATTACTGCTTTTCTATTTTGTACCAGCATGATGTCTAGATTCAAAGGTTAAGCAATGAGTCCTAAATATCTGGTAGGCCTACTGTACACCTCAGGATATTGTATTCATGGAAATTTAAGAATGACACAGAGTTGTTCTATCAGTCCCTGAGGTTTTCTGCATGAAATATGGACGGAGTTTATGAAATATTGCATCAAGGCTGATGCTAGATCTTTGTAGCTTTCATTCCTGGGAGAATTATTAATGCAAAAGGCTTGAAAATAATATGGGAAAATGAGAGCAAAAGGATATCTTTTCTGTGGAGATATTCAGCTTTTCCAGAAGGGTTTAGGTTGGAAAAGACTTTTAGGATCACTGAGTTCAAGAATGTACCCAGCATTGCCAAGTCCACCACCAAACCACGTCCCTAAGTGCCACATTTACAAGTCTTTTAAATACTTCCAGGAATGGTGACTCTACCCCAGCCCTGGGCAGCCTGTTCTAGTGCTTGACAACCCTTTCAGTGAACAAGTTTTTCCTGATATTCAATCTAAACCTCCACTGGTGCAACTTAAGCCATTTCCTAATATCCTATCACTTGTTACTCGGAAGAAGAGACCACCCCACCCCTCCCCCTACAACCTGCTTTCAGGTAGATGTAGAGGGTGATAAGGTCCCCCCGAGCCTCTTTTTTCCAGGTTAAATAACCTCAGACATTGGGCTGACTCTAAGTGTGATTTCAGCCATGGACAAATACATGTGTAAGCAGTAAAATATGTGATTAATAAATCTTTAATTTGCTTGTGCAATACCTTGATTAGTGCATGAGGACAGCCTTCCTCATGCTGAATATACACAGTAGCAGCCAGGATTGCTGAATAGTTCATCACATAGAAACCTCCTTTATTGCACTTTTGATCAACTTAATTCAAATGGCTTGATTATAAAACTGCCTTAAAATCAGGGATATTTTGATATGTAATGTGCTTTAAATAGATGCAAACATAAAGTACCATGTCTCGCTGAGTCTTTACAGTGCAGTAACAGGAAATCAGTGTGTAGTTATGGACACTATTTCCAAAAGCATAAATTGGATCTCATCTATGACAGAATAGATGGAGCACAGGTGAAAATGGACAAACAGTTTCAGATTAAGAGACCTTCTTGCTAAAGGATCTGTCCTCAAATAGCAGCCAACAGTGAATGCTTAGAGTCATTCTAGCCTGACAATTTGCTAGCCTTTTTTGAAACTACAATCTACAGTTTTAAGATTTTCCAAAATAATATGCATATCTCCTCCCAAATTCCTTTATCTAACAACCCAGTTAAACAAGGTTTCTTCCCACTGTTATGAAACACAACAGTGTTAGATTGGTTAGATTGGTCTGAACTGTCCAACCAAAGCATTCACTTGCAAAACAGTCACATGCAAAATAAAACACAACTGTCTGTATTTACTTCAGTGGCCTCCTAATCTCATGGACGATATGTTTTAGAGATTCTTAGGGGTATAAAGAAATACCACCTATGGCAAGAAACCTATTGATGGTGGCATGAAAATATAACATAAAGCTGAGAAAAAGTAGTGTGGCTATGTGAGTTCAGCTGTGAAATCACAAAGCAGCTAGGTCAGGTAAGACCACTAGCTCTCTTTCTCATATATGCCACTGGCTATCACCAGATGCTTTATATAAAACACGATATTGGCAAGAGATACCTCAAAAAGTAGTTAGCTTGTATTTCAGAAATAATATAGAGCGTCAGACTGCCCTGGACTGGAGTGCTGAGCACCTTCAGCTTCTTTGGTTTCAGTCAGGAGGGGAGGAAGCAGAGTGCTGGCAGGCAGCCAACGCAAGGTCTTGGTCTGAAGCAATTTGTGTAGATGTAAGGCAAGATAGGCTATGACTTCCAACTTCAAGACATTAACCAGCAGGTATGGTTCAGTATATGTACTAACTATAGGCCTGAGGCTTAACACTGAAATCCTTAAGACAAATTCTTGCAGATTAATAAAATAATGAAATATGATAGACACTTAAAGCCTTCCACAGACATAAAACAGTGAAAAAAATCTTGATCTGACATCATTAACATAGCTATTCCAAGAACTTTTGGAGCAACTTGATGGAAAAATTGAAAATGGCTCGTCAAACCCCTTTTTGGAGATTGTCTCTAAACCTGAAAAATCTTACTCAACCACTGAAGTATCCCAGACTATTTCCTCAGAGAACTCTAAACTTCATCAGAGTCTAGCTGTTCTAAAATTCCATGTGGGAAATTTTTTCATTCTTTTATTTTTTCTCAACTATCACAAAACCTTCTATCTCCTCATCAACTTCATGAACATCTTTCCCAGCAGTAGCCTGTAGAATAAGTAAAATCTTTCTCCCAGTAGGCACAACAATGCAAGATATTTCCCATATTTTGCCTGTCCTCTATCATTGTGACCAAGATGAAAAACTGAGAGGAAATAGACCTTATAAATGTTAGATGTCATTGTGATGTGCCACTGCTGTAACAAGACCACTTGTTTGGGTGTCTTTTGCTCTTCTTTGGAAGGCTGACAAGGTCCAGCTGGATCCATCTGATCTGTCTGACCAAGTCAGGACTCCATTGCAACTTCTCTGAAACATATTAACACGTTTTCAATATACCAAGACATAGCAGCAATGTAATGCCAGTGTATTAAACCTAATTCGAGTCTGAATTTAATCCACAACTCATCTTGCCTTATTGAGACTTCAGAATTCAATTCTTTTCCTTATTTTGTTAAAGAAAGTATAATGTCATTGCCATTATAAGCACATAGCACATGCATTGATCTTTTCCAACTCCATTTAAGTTAATGGAAAACTTACTATTAATTCTGTTTGGAATTTACTCAAACTCTGTGAAGAGAAATTAATTCTTCTCTACCTTTAATTTTTTTTAAAAATGCTGTAATATGTTCAGGGCAGAGGTACATGCTCAATTATTCTGGTGGTGTATTCATTACCTGTAAAACCCAAAGCTGATTGGTGGACCTTAATATAGGCTCAACAATTCACAAATAAGTCTATAAAATGGCCTATGCATTCATCTTTTCTTGATAGTAAATATTTATGCCAGTGGCATTGTAAATACAATTTCAGTGGGTAACTGAGAAACACGTAGCATGTGCTAGAACTAATAACTTATGACTTGTTATTTGAATAGTACAGTTAGGGCACATTTTGGATAATTGTGTCTAACAATTTCCTACAATTCACTACAGTGGTTTTCTGTAATAGAGTCTCTTATCTCACAGTTGCCTGGAGGGAAAGGTTTTGAGGGGAGAACACTTGAAAGAAAGGCTTCTAGAACCACATTCTCACAAGTGTGCTGGTTTTGGCTTAGATAATTTTCTTCTCAGTAGTTTGTATGGGGCTGTGTTTTGGGTTTGGGCTGTGTGTTGGTTTAGCACAGCTGGGTTTTTGGTAGTGGGGGGGCCACAGAGGTGGCTCCTGTGAGGAGCTCCTGGAAAGTTCCACCATGTCTGGCAGAGCCAATCCCTGATAGCTCTGAAAGATGGACATGCTGCTGGCCAAAACTGGGCCAGTTAGAGAGGCTGGTAACACCGCTGTGATAACATATTTAAGAAGAAAATCAAAACAAGTGCATGCAGTTCTTTCTAGTCAGAGAAGAGGAGGAGGTGAGAACATGTGAGGAAAACAACATGGAGACACCAAGGTCGGTGGAGAAGGAGGGGGAGGAGGTGCTCCAGATGCTGCCGTGGTTCCTCTGCAGGCCATGGTGCAGACCATGGTGAAGCAGCTGTGGCCCTGCAGCCCATGGGTCCATGGGGGATGCAGAGATCCACCCACAGCCCGTGGGGATCCACGGGGGATGCAGAGATCCACCCACAGCCCGTGGGGATCCACGGGGGATGCAGAGATCCACCCACAGCCCGTGGGGATCCACGGGGGATGCAGAGATCCACCCACAGCCCGTGGGGATCCACGGGGGATGCAGAGATCCACCCACAGCCCGTGGGGATCCACGGGGGATGCAGAGATCCACCCACAGCCCGTGGGGATCCACGGGGGATGCAGAGATCCACCCACAGCCCGTGGGGATCCACGGGGGATGCAGAGATCCACCCACAGCCCGTGGGGATCCACGGGGGATGCAGAGATCCACCCACAGCCCGTGGGGATCCACGGGGGATGCAGAGATCCACCCACAGCCCGTGGGGATCCACGGGGGATGCAGAGATCCACCCACAGCCCGTGGGGATCCACGGGGGATGCAGAGATCCACCCACAGCCCGTGGGGATCCACGGGGGATGCAGAGATCCACCCACAGCCCGTGGGGATCCACGGGGGATGCAGAGATCCACCCACAGCCCGTGGGGATCCACGGGGGATGCAGAGATCCACCCACAGCCCGTGGGGATCCACGGGGGATGCAGAGATCCACCCACAGCCCGTGGGGATCCACGGGGGATGCAGAGATCCACCCACAGCCCGTGGGGATCTACGGGGGATGCAGAGATCCACCCACAGCCCATGGGGGAGGTGCCCATGCCAGAGTGGGTGGATGCCTGGAGGAGGCTGTGATCCAGTGGGAGACCCAGTGGAGAGAGAAGGCCCCTGCCTCCAGGCTGGAGCAGCCTGTCCTTGGAGGACTGCACCCTGTGAAAAAAGAGAGCCACGGCGCAGCAGTTTTGGGAGGAATGTGTGCCCATGGGAGGGTCTTACACTGCTTACCCTGCAGCAGTTTTGGCAGGACTGCTGCTCATGAGAGTGGACCCACGCTGGAGAAGTTCGTGTAGACCTGTCTCCCGTGGGAGGGACCCCACGGCCTCACAGGGGAAGGACTCCTCTCCTGGAGCAGCGGAAGAAAACCTTGGGTGATGAGGTGACCAAAACCTGCACCCCGCTGTCTCCCTGCGCGGTCGGTGGGAAGTAAGGAGGGGTTAGGGGAAGAAAAGGTGTTTGAAGGGCTTATTTTGCTTCTCATTATCCTCCTCTGATTTTGTTAGTAATAAATTCACTTTGTGCTTCTAAGTTGAGCCTGTTTTGCCCTTGGAGTGGTTTTTGCCTGGTCAGTACATCAACTCATGAACCCTTCATTAATTTTTCTCTCCTCTGCCCAGCTGTGGCAGGAGAGGGTGAGTGAGCAAGTTTTGTGGGTGCCTGGCATTTGGCCAGTGTCAAACCACAACAGGCTGGAACTCGTGTTGATAATACAGAGGTGTTTCAGTTATTACCAACCAGTGCTTGCACAGAGTCAAGGCCTTTTCTGCTCCTCACCCCACCCCACCAGCAAAGAGGCTTGAGGGGCACAAGAAGTTGGGAGGAGACACAGGCGGGGCAGCTGTGGGAAGAAGGAAGGAAGGACATTCAGTGTGATGGTGTTTGTCTTCCCAAGTTGCTGTCACATATGATGAACGCTGGCTGTCCCTGGGGATGGCTGAACCCCTGCCTGCCCGTGGGAACAGGTGAAAGAATTCCTTGGTCGGCTTTGCTTGCATGCATGGCTTTTGTTCTGCCTGTTATTCTGCCTTTACTCCAACCCAGGATTTTCTCACTTTCGCTCTTCTGATTCTGTCCCCTCCAACCCACTGAGGGAGGGGGGCGGTGAATAAGCAGCTATGCGGGGCTGAGCTGTTGGCTGAGGTCAAACCACCACAAGGAATGTCATTTGCCTTCTTTTCCAGTGCGTATGTGAAATGTGGATAAATTTCAACAGGAGTACTGATGGTAGAAGGAGCTTTAAAAAATAAAGGGGGATTTTCTTCTGCCAGTCAAACACCGCATTCTGCAAGGAATGGATGTTTATCCACACTGACGTATAAATGCAACAAAGAAATCTGATCGAGCTTCAGAAATGAAAAGCAGAAGCGTGTGTATCCCTAGGGTCAGACAGGGAAAACAACATGCAAAATGTCAGGTAGGAGTAGAACATGCAGGATATCCTGGTAATATCAATCACAAAAACTGCAATAGGAGAAGCAGCAAATCTTTCTCGACAGTGCATTAAAAGTTAATTTTTGAATCTGCCCACTGCTCTCTGCCAACATGATGGGATGCAGCACTAAAATGCCTCCATTTCTTTCTGCCTTGGGACATAACAACCAACCTGAATTCTTCGCTTGGCACATAAGAACCATGAAGGCTGCTTCTCAGTAAAAGATTCTCCATAAACACTGAGAGTCTGACATGATGACAAGGCATCTTACATGTGACTGTACTGTCAAACTCATTTACTGGACTGTGCAAACACAGACACAGAAAGATTGTGAAGACTTCAGAAAGAAGATAAATTCTATGGGAACCAGAGATGAACTTTACCTACGTACTACAGACTTCACCCTGCAAAAATGATGACACTATTTTGACCCTGTATCTTGATAAAGGAACTTGTCTCATATAACCCAAATCTAATGATAACTTAATCTAGATGGTGGTGGTTTAGTCTCTTATTTGGTATTTCACACTAAGAAACTGATGGAAGAAGGAGAATTGCTAGCATTTTTATTCATTGAAATGAAGGGAAATCTTTGGGCAGAGAAGGAAAAGTATATGAATAATGCTGCAAGAATGAAGAGGATATGTGAAGGGACAGCTGAAACAGATATCACAGCTATAGACTGTCACAGCACTAGACTGAAAAAAATAAATTTGAATTATGCCAAGCAACACTTTTAAAATGAAGCTTTTTAAAGACTGCAAAACTGGTTCAGTTTCTTTTCTTCACCCTCATGCACTGCTTCCTTGCAGCCAAAACTGAAAAAAGAAGTGCTGGCAAAGTAACAGGAGGACATTTGTACTTGTGACTAGAATGGTTTCTTGCAGAAAAATGAAATTTCCGTTGTCTAAAGTTATTTTGAGATCGTGAGGAAGTATGGCTAAATGTCTGGGTCAAAGTTAATTTAAATACTCTTGTTCTTAAATAAAAATTAATTTTGACATTTTAAAAATTAAATATCTTGATATTCTATTTTGAAACAATATTGTTTTAAAATATGCTTGAATTCAAAATGATAAGAAGGAGAAGACGAGAACTAACACATATGAATCATTTTGAGGTGGACAAAGTAAATATGGTAATGAATTTTTAAATCTTTTGTTTTAATCAACTGGGATAGCTGTTGTCCCAGAAGTTTAAATTTTGACAGGTTTAGTCCTGTTTTATGGAACCATCTTCCCAGACGTGTTTGTCAAAGTGCTGTATGCTTTCCCCTTTGCAACTGCACGTGAAGAGAGATTGCAATCTGAATGAGAAAATAAAAAAGAACCAATCATGAGTGCTTATACTGCTCTGCTTACAGACAGTCAACAGCAAACAGGCCCTAGATCTCTAGTCTCAAATAATTTTCACTGTGAAATAGAAGTTTTATTTCAGAATGTGCAAGTGCTCATGGTTATAAAATGCTACAACCCTTGGGGATTAAACCAACAAGAAAAGAGCAAGGGAAAGAAAATTAAAAGTTAAGACCACTTTGATTATTTCTTTGTGATCAGATGGAAACTGCCCTGTACTGAATGCATAGACTTTAATTGTAATGGTCTTTCTGAAATTTAAAAATGCCACACTTTTACTTCTGCTGTGAAGATGACATCATTTTATGGTACCTCTTCATTTCTGCTAAGGAGACAGAAGAATTTTGAGGGATTCTAACTGGCAGTGGTCTCTCTGGTGCAATTTGTTCATTTAATTGTGAGGAACAGTTCCTATTCAGTAATGTTCATCAGGAGAGCAAAGTTAAATAAGGATTTTTCTACTCATTTCCTGGGTAGGCAAACCTTTAAAAAAAAGGCAGAAGTGCATAGCCTAAGGTCACTGGCACAATAATCATGTTCCTTTCCAGTTCATTTGACTGGACCATGGTATAGGAATTTTTTGGCTGAAGACTCAGCATATTTTTCTGTATGCCCCTTCCCCCTTAAGGGGATGTGAAGCTATAAGAATTGAAATTGATATCATAATGAGTAATATATACTGCAGAGAAGAAATCCATCAGATAGCAGATGAGGAAAAGCAGTTTTCCCATTGTCTTCGTATTTGCATTATTTGTATGATACCAACATAATTTTTCTTTGTCACAGGTATTTATTACTGACTGTGATGAGCCTATTCCTTGGTTAATGAGTTTCCATTTTGTGCAGTAAATGTAAAACCTTTGTTGTATCATACAGAGTCTATCCATGATCCAGATCCTGAAGACTCAGCAAGATTGTGCACCCTGAGAAACGTGACAGGTAGACAAGATGTAAATTTGGACAGTGACGTGGGAATCAGATTTTTCAGTGTGTGCAGCAGCCTGGCTCCCAAGCACACCTTGTAGTGATGTTATACACTGAGCTTCCCCTGACAGTCTTCAGACAGTCAAGAAAACAGTTAAACAGAATGAAGGGTAGGGTAGAACAACACATATGAAAGGGAGTATCTTTCAGGGGAAGAATGGAAACAGTCCACGAGATTCACAGATTGCCATTGCCAATACTCCCTGAAGGACTGGTGGCTTCTAGGATGAGTAACAAGGTTTTGAATGTTTTTATGTTTGCATCTCTGGTCTCAATCTAAGGTGGTCCTGACTTGGCATTATTACAGAAACAGTACTACCATATGAAACTGGTCATTTCCACCAGTATTCCGGTGACCTGATATCCTCATTATGATATCATGATGAGGAGTAAGAGGGCAGAAAAGCAGCAGCTGTCCTCAACAGGTGCCTTTTCTGTTGGGCTGTGTGGGAAGGCAATGACACTGAGGGGTGCTGAGTAGCTGTCTTGTCATCACTTGTGGTGCAGCAACACCAGTAGCTGTGGTTGGGAACTAAAGTTGTTGGTTTGGGCCAGGGAAAAGGCCCTGCTGTGACGAGGTTCAATTCCTGGAAACCCATCTCTTGCAAAGCTTCCAGTAGTCTATACAGATCCAGGAGCTGGTGCTATACAACAGGTTTATTGAGGAATAATATTTTGGTCATGCTTTGGGTAACAGAAACTTGTTTGTCAGCCCATATGAAGTAAGGAAAAAAGCTGAATATCACTTTTTTTAGGAAGAGGAAACAAAATGTCTAAACTAACCAGAGGAGATGAGATGGGCATTTCTCTATGTCTGAAAAAATCAGTGATCTCTAAGCATTGCTGGTCTCTCCAATTTGGAAATGAGTATTTCACGCTGTCTTCAGGATGTACCTGATTGCACTAAATAACACAGTGCTTCCAAAATCTAAAGGATCAACTTCTCTGTGTATTGGTCTATTCACACGCTGAAGAAAGGCTTTCCAATATGGAGAGAAATGAGGGGATTTTCCCTTCCAGGGAAGAAAAGCAAGGGCACAATCTGCAACTGTGAAATGTGATACAGAATAAGATTGAAAAGCAATAGAGGAGAGCCATCATCCAGTGCAATTCTTTGATTTTAAGCATCAGTGAGCAGTGAAGCAGCTTGTGTTGACCAAAAAGTACCATTCTAAGTTTTATGTGATATATGCCACTTACTCCATGGGCCTCACTTGATAGGGACTTTTGCATAAGGCGGACCACGAAGACCAAGAAAAGAATACATAACCTTTGGCACCACAAAATTTGATTGTAAGGAAGATGAATGTCTCCTGCCAAAAGGACAAAACCAAAGTAATGAAACAAGGATTTGATTGACAGGCGTGTTAACTGATAAGAATATTACCTGTGCTATGCTATAGGGCACTCAGCTGTGGTCTCCAAAAGTGGAAAGACATTACAGAGAGATCCAGGACTTTATGAACTTGAGGATACATGCAAAACTGACTTTTCATAGGATATCATCTGAACTTGAAAATTCATTAAGGCAAGAAATAATCTAATCAGTGATGAAAAAAATTACTCCAGCTTTAATAGAGAGGAGGAAAACCAGCAAAGTTATAGATTTTTTTTCCCACTTATGAAGGTTCAAACACTGGGACTGAGCAGGGGTGTAGAGGCCAGTGGTTCATGTAGATGTAACAGATTCATTCACTTACCTGTTTGGCCACAGAATTTCCTATTCCAGCAGTGATTTTGCATTCTTTAAGACACCAGTTAATCTTAATTGTAGTTGCAAACTCAGGATGCCAAAGATTAACAGAATTTTTTGAGGGCAAGTAAAAAAATTATTTTCAGAAGGTTTTTTTTCAATTTTTGTTTATTTTTTAACTATGATATGCCATTCTCTCCAAACACTCTGTGTTACCCTTGTTATTTTGATTCCTTCCTTGGTCTTCATCTGGAAAATAATCTGAAAAGACCTTATTCACAGAGTAATTTTTGGGGGAAAATGACAGCTTTATCCCATGGTTATTATTCTGCAGAACTTGCTTAGACCTTGTCATATGCAGAGTCCTGTGGCTCTGCAGTCTATTACTTAGGAAAAGACCCTAAAAAGGTAACTAAGGATTTTTACTTTTTTTTGTGACTGTAAATTCAAAAAGATTAAGAGTGCTAGTCTACAGAAATCCCCCTGAAAGTTGAAAGAGTGAATTAAGAAGAACCTGCCAGGACTGTAGCTGGTCTCTTGTGATCTCTTAAATATGTTAGAGGTCAAAATCGTTAACTCCAGGCCCACGTAAATAGGCCCAAAAAAAGTGAGGTCAAGATGAAATCAATGCTACAGGAAGAATTGGAATAGCTGTAGGAAAAAAAAAAGTTCAATTTCATGACAACTTTAATGCTTCTAAATTATTTTTTTGCTGCTCTCTGCCCACCCTTCAGTGTATTCCCCAAAGGATATCAGGTTAAAGACTCCATTTTCATCTGGAAGTGGGTGGGCAGATTTTAAATTTAGGTGATTTTTTGTTTCCACCCCTTGAAAGCTGTATTGGAACTCCTCTCTCCATAAAACTTTTTGGCTTTGAAAGTGTATTTCAACAGAAGTCTATTTTGTTGAGACAAGTTTTCTGCACAGATTTTACTAGAGCTTAGGCACTGCTGTGGGTCTCTAGACCTTATGAGTGCAGCATGAAGGGCAAATGCCTTCAGTCTGCATCAGCCCAAGGGAATGACAGAAGTTCCTTCACTGGGAAAAAAGGAATGTGTTTGATGAAGTAGAACAATTGTCATTAAAAGTCTGTGTTTGGGGGAAAGCAGCCTAGGTGTGTGCCAAAGGCAGTTAACATTTCCCTCCAAGTTTTCCTTTATCTGTGTGGAATTCTTAGGTGAATTATTTTTAATCACACACCACAGGTTGAAGTCCCAGAAGGGAGAATTTTCATCAAAAGCATCAATCCTTTCTTCCATAAAGAGCTCCAAATCCAGGTGGCTGTGCTTTCCAGTGCATCATGAAACATGAGATGCTATTCCAGCAAGCACCCAAGTGCGTCACACTTTACAGGATATTTTTGAACCTGTTGAAAAGTGCTGGTTTTAGTAACTGTTTGCATGTAATTTCTCTTTCCTGTAACTGGTGCTGTGTCAGTATTTAATATATCATTCCCTCATTAAAAACACTAAGCTGACATTTTCTCTGGACAGTCTTTTATGTTAGATTATGCCAGACATAAGGGTGAAATCCAGTTGTCTGTGGTCCAGAGAGTTCCAATATTTAGCATTATAAAATCCTCAAAGATGAAGAGAAAGAACAGTCTAATGAGTAGAAAGATGAAGTAACATTCAGAACATTTTTTTCCAAATAGGTTGTATCCTTTGTTTTTAACTGAATCTCTGCTGTAAAAACTACTGTGAGTAAAAATACTCGCTCTCATTTTTCTGAAAAGATTGTTTTTTCTTCTTTGTAACTGTGACATTTTTGACCAGGTCTTGTAAGAGGGTATGACTGTGGTAGCTCTTCTGTGGAAAAAATCTTACTGAGACAAAAAAGGACAAGATATTGAGTACACATTTGCCCAGAAAGGGATTTTGATTGTTCAAGAATGGAACGGAGAAGTGCTTTTTAAACAGACGAGTGCCAGAGGAGGCACGTACTTGGGTCTGGTTCACTGTTACAATCCTTTGTTAAGTCTAATAGCTGAGACAAAGCCAAGTGATTAAGCCAGGAAAACACATGCTCTCTAAAACAGCACCACATAAGAATGAACTGTCAAGTGTCATTCTGCAAGGCCATGATACAGGCTCATACACATTTTCTTGGCTATGTTGTAAAACTTAAAACCACACTGCTGACCTCAGGCGGCCCTGTAGTCTACAAATCAGATGCCTACATTTCTCACTACAAGTGACTGGAACAAGAAGTTAAATTAATTATGAACTGCTGTTCCTAATCTAACCAAAACATTGATCTGATCTTCTTCTTTTTTTTTTTTTCTTTCCCCTTTTTTTCTATTTAGTCTTGATGTAAGTTAGCATTTATAAGAAAAATAAGATATTGTCTTTTGTCAAGGCTTCCTTTTTTATCAGTGTTCCCATACTCATATGAATAAAGGCAGAGACAAGGCGTCCATCAGTTCTCTGTAACAAGTGACCATCTGATGTTTAAGTAAACACACTGGGCATATGATCTGTTCTACATTACTTTTCTAGCAGTCACTGATTATAAAAAACTCTTTAAAAAGCAGCAGGGGAATAAAAAAATATTGGAAGCAGGCTAATTCAGTGTCCATCTAGAAAGGTAACTATCATATACCCTCCATGTGCTGCTCATTTTGAGGCATGTTTCAGATGTAAATAAATTTTAAAAAATTTAAGGTAGAGTGTTTGTGGAAATCAAAGTTTTTAAGATCTGAATAAAATGTCATCTCTCTCCACCCCCTCCTATGCCCTCTGCCACTAATGAAAGTAGAGGCAACATGGCAAGAAATTGGATTTCTGATCCTGCTCCCTTTGAAGTCAGTGACTAAATTCCAATTAATTTCTACAGAAGTAGGTTCAGATTTTTAATTTGCATTGTCCATTTCACAGTGGAATGTATATATTGTCTCAGCAGCACACCTTTGTGCTGCCACAACCCACTGAGGTGCTTTGCACTGACATTTAACAGAGCAGGTTAAGCTTTGTTAACAGCTAGCTAAACATACAGACTGGCTGCTTTTCAAATGCTAAATTTTGAGACTTTCCCTCTTTTCTCTTCTGGTAAAATACCTGATGTTCTCTGGGTATTCTTGGCAAAACAAACAAGATCTTAAAGCATATCTGTGTATTGATTGAGCCCTCAAACAATCAGAGGGAGTGCCATTCACCTTTCTAATATCATGTCTTTGTAGAGTTCATGACCTTGTCTATACACAAGTGTTGCATAAATGACTCAAGCCTGGATGACTCACGTTAAAGCAAGGCAAAATCTACCATTAAGTGCATTTGACCAAGTTTAAATTTCCCTTACAATGATTTAGCCTGTGGCCCTCTGTAAACTAAGCCAATCAACTACAAGAAGAGATGAATTGGCTGAAGTCCATCATGTTAATCTGCTGCAGCTTTTCTTGCACAGTTAACTCTTAAAAATAAAATTTCAGCCAAAAATAGGATCTTCTTTGAGAGACTGCAACTCATGAATATAGCAAAATCATAGAATCATATAGTTGTTTAGGCTGGAAGAGACCTTTAATAAGGTGATTGAGTCCAACTGTTAACCAGTACTGTCAAGTCCACCACTAAACCATGTCCCTAAATGTGACAGCTACACATCTTTCAAATACCTCCAGGGATAGTGACACAATCACTTCCCTGCACAGCCGGTTCCAATGCTTGACAACCCTCTCAGCGAAGAATTTTTCCTTATATCTAATGTCTGGGGTGTATTTCTATCTGTATCTCAGGTTTCTTTTACTAGGAATGACCTTTAGGGGCCCAGATGGAGTGTAGGTTCTTTGGATGTTCAACTCTTCTTGGCCCCATCAATTTGATCATAGATCTTCTCGGAGTCCCTGCAAGTCCAGGTGCTATGAGATGGGCTGTTGGGATCTTGCCAAGGGGAACTGGCTCAACTTCTGTCCTTCCTGCAGCAATGAAACACCATGAATCAAAGCTGCTCTTGGGGTGCTGCCATCTACAATGGATTCTTAATAGAGTTCAGGTAAAAATCCCACAAGCATTTGAATGACTGGGAGATGAAACACTGCCTGTGCTCTGAAGAGCAACAATTATATTACATTAGACAGTCACAGAATAATGGAAAGTCATCAGAAAATCTATCACACAAGGACTGAAATGCATATATCCCACTCTGAAGTGAAACCAAACAATGCTAAAAAACTGACTCATGTAGGTTTAAGAGGTGAACTTTGAGTTATGTCTTTTACATCAAAGTAAAACTTGGGGGTGCCAAAGGCCAAAGTTATGATGGGATTTTTGGAGAAGAGGAACAGAAATGCAGCACAGGAAGCAGAGATGATGTACACAATTATTTGTACCAGGTCCAACTCCAAACATTTCATACAACTGCACTAAACCAAGAGCCATTGATACCTTCCTAAAGCACTTCCCAAGCAAGTTTTCCGACTCCTCAAGTGGTCGCTTGCACTAGTATCTTGGAAAACATATCTCAGTTTATTTTGATGGGGGAATGTTTTCCCTCAGTCATAAATGTCTCAATAATCTTTTGTGAATGACTGAGGTTATTGAAACCTCCTGCACTGCAGTAATATATTCCTTCCTCTAACAGACAGCCTCGTTTTCTGAAGGCTTATTGGAAAATAAAAATCTTATATAAAATGTACTTCAGATCATTTAACTTTTCTATCTCCTTTTATAATCCAATGAATTTTATTAATTTTAATAATCTCCTTGTGGGCTCAAAGATTGTAGGACCTAGATTAAAATGCAGTGCATATGAATCTGGGTTCATAAAAGAAATTAAGTCTCTTCTTGCTTATAAGGTTGCAGTTACTTGATTCAGCCAATGCAGGTGAGAAATGGGATGCGAGTAAACTACCTGCTAACTGATTTTTATTCTTCTGTGTCTACACAAATCAAGTAGAGATGGTTTAGCTACTATCTAAATTAGGATTGATAAACCTGACACATATCTGCAAGGAATCCTTTCTAGATATTAAACCTGCAGCCCATATCAGTATTTATGTAGCACTATCAGTCAATGTGATCAGTGACAAAGATTAGCAGTGAGCTGATGTCCATGGCAATTTTTTCTTTCTCTTTTTCAGCAGAGATGTGCCCAGTAGTGCAGATGCAGATATGTCTGATTGTAAAGGTGTTTCCCTTTGCTGGCAGTTGCCCTTTGCCAGCAGCAAATAATGAAACCCCCAAGTAAAGTACTTATTCTTTGATAACTGTAGCCTCCATTGAAGCCAGCTGAACTGCAGCCCAATACAATTAGAGTGAAAAACCTGTGTATTCCTTGGCTTTCACGAATATCTGAGAGAACTGAACAAATGAGAACCACCTTATTTCTTACTTTGCAACTTAGGAGGAAAGTTATCATACTGAGCTTCCAATAAAGAATACATTCCTGTGAAACTGAATATGATTGGTGGCTTCTTGCAATTTTAAATAATGTCCTCTAATGCTTTATTACAATTCTTAAAGTGCTTTTATTTTAAGACAGTTATTCCTGACAAAAGGAAAGGAAAAGGAAAGGAACCTAGAAGTCAGAAATGCAGAGTAAAATACCACTCTGCTCTAGGGCCAAAGTTGCCCTCATAAGTTCCACCCTCAGGCAGGCTAGGAATAAAGATGAAGGCACCTTTTGAGATCAGCTTATTTGGAAAGATCAGAGAAGGCAAAAATACAATTACATCCACATCCTTACCTTTGAAGTTGTGCTTTCAGAATAACTTTAAATATTCCAGTTAAAAATTGGTTTGTATGAAGACAATGCTGCCCTATTCCTCTCAGTAATTTTAATCACTTCTAGTTCTAATGAGGAAGATCCAAAATCTTGGTGGGTGAGAGAAGTGTTCAAGTATGGAGTGAAAAGAGTTCTTCCATCTTGTTTTGAAGATGGAAGACACAAACTGGACATCCAAGAGCAAATAGTTAATCCCCGAGAATGCTCCAAATCCATACTCAAACTACTGACTGAACATCACAGTTCTGAGACATCTTGTGCTGCTAGAAATGAAAGGCATCATAAACACCCTAGTGATTGTTTAATTCAGTAGCCAAAACATAGGAATATGGTACATCCTCCTGTGATAGATGTAAATTAACTTACAAATGTGGTAAATAAAGCTAAAGCATAGAAAAAATGTTAACTGTAGAATTTTATTCCTCCATCTCTGAGATGATATAGAATTGTAAACAAATACTATTACACATTTTCAAGTGTGTCTCCAGTTTAAAAACACCCAAAAAACCCCCCCAAAAAAGCCTAGAGGAAAAAAAAGTGCTGATTTTATTTTTGCTCTTTTAAATTTTTTGAAGAAGGCTTGGACTTTGGTGAGGAACTTTGGTGAAGAACTTTGAGTAATTATGCCACTTTGAAGTGTCCTTACAACTCAGACAATGGCAAGATGCAGAAGATACGATCTGTACAGGCACAGAGCAATGAAAAGCAGTAAAATCTGCTTCATGGTTAAATAGAGGAAAAGATTTACAGAAACATGAATAAGGACAGACACATAAAACCTAGACATATTTGAACTTATTTGAATTTCTCATGAAAAATATTGGGCATGTTGTATTTTTGGCCTCACATTTGTGTGAAGATATAATAGCTACAAATACATTACACTTCTCACCTTCATAAGGTAGTTAGAGACTGACTAAGACTAGCGAAGGTGCAGGGTGTTGCACTACTGCTAAGCAGGGACATTCTGGCCCTGGTCCAAAATCGTTTCTCAAAGACCAGTTTCTTCCTATCCCATTGAATACATCTCTGTTCTTGTGAATGGTTCCTACTTTTTGGGATCTTCTCAAAGTGGATCTTATGACATTTACTCCCATGGATATAGGAATCAATAGCTATAAAGAGTTTGAACACACAAAGCCATATGGCAGTATGGAAAATGGTCAAAGCTGTCATAGAGAAAAATGTGGAGAACTTCATAACATTAACTGAAGACAAACATTGTCTGGATCATCACAAATCACAATATGACATTACCAAGTAAACTGAAGGAATGCATGACCTCATACAGTGAGATTTACTGGCTGGAGTCGAGTTTCCATGGTAATTCATATGTATAAAACAAACTATTCAGAATTCAATTTCTGCTTGTCTTTATGTTGAGAATTTTTCCCAAACTTCAGTTCCTTTAGGTCATAACTGAAATATTAATTAGTCTGTAATGCAGACTTGAGGGACTTCTAAGAAAACACACAATAGAGAGAGATTCAGGATGATATAATTACAGTTTTCTGCTATACTTGGTGAGCAGAAAAAGTTCAAGATTAGTTTTTCTTGTTGTATTATACCATTTGAAAGTAAATGTCAGACACATCATGCTAAAATAGGATGATTTTTCTCTACACAAACACAGACAGTGCACTAATGAGCTGACTCTTCCATCAAATTTGGAACATGCAGGAGCTGACCAGGGAGCATGTCAAGGAAGCTTCTGTAGTACATAATTTGACTAGTAAATAACAGCAAAAGTAGGTCAATGGTGCTTATGACTCCCACAAACTAGTGAATTTTCACTGAAAAGTATTGTCTAAGTGGCATAAAAAATTTTGGAACTTGCAAATTAGTAGAATATCATGAGAAAATCCTTTTTTAGGAAATTAGATAAGTTGGACAAATACAGTGAAGCATGCTGAATTAATGATTGAGAAACTTTTCAGATAGTTTTGGAAAAAATATGAGCCAAAACCAAGACTCAGGAATATCTGTTAAGAGGTGAATTACTACTCACTTTTCCCTCTCCCCGTCAGAAAATCCTATGTGTAATGGACAAACAGTGATGGCTCACTGTTCATCCTCTAACACCTTTTTGCTGAGCAGAGGATATACTTATTAGATGGGTGACTGTCTCACAACAGCAGTGTTTAATGACAAAGCTTGAACTCCATTCTTCACTTTAGCACAGACTGATGATGGGCAGGCACAGAGCTGTTTATGAAGGGCTGGGAGTAGAACTGTCTACATGAAATGCCCATTGCATCTATAAGACTGCATTTATTGTCTTCAGTCCAGGTGTAAAAAAAGGGGCAAAGGGCGTTTTCATGTCTATTGTCCTCAAGGATTACACCACAGAGAGAAAACTGTACTCCTTTTTACACAGTGCTCAGGATTATCAGTCTCTGCAGTGCTGGCAACAGCCCAACCACTTGCATTTGCCTTGAATCCTGGCTAGGCTCTGTGTGGCACCATAATGCTCCTGAGACAATAAATTTTAATTCATATTCAAACTACATCAGTATAAGGCCGTAGCAGAGTCTGGATGTCTAGTATTTGAGTAAGGGTAGTTTTTCAGTGGTTCCAAATATGTTGATTTGAGACAGTCTGGACATTGCTGTATCTCACTCTGCAGCATGATGTAGCCAAACCATGAGATTATATACACAAAGTGGAACCCAATAAACCTTTACAGTTACATTGCAAGAGATGATGGAAGGTTCCTCTTTTTCTGGAATGAAAACCCAAAGGTGATGCAAATAAGCACAGGGAACATTTACAACACTGGACAGTGATTTATCACCTGGTTTTCATCCATTGTCCAAAATGTGAATCTAAGTCTATAAAAAAAAAAGGTACATGAAATGATCATAGACTATTGGCCCTGACACTGATGAAGTCTGTAATTAATTGTTAACTTCATCTTTAAACTGAATGAACTTCTGTGATGAATTAAGTTTAGGGCCATCTCAAACCAAAGATTTTTCATTCCTCGTCCCACAGCTAACCCATGAAAACACCTAATTTCTGGTGCTGGTTCAGGCTCTAGGTTCAGACAGTCTATTCTACAGATATTTATCCCTTTTTATCCTGCTCAAGTCAGAGCATAACTGTAATAATGGAATTCCTTTTCAGAAAGAGAACATTTAGAAAAACTTTCTGTATCAAATAATTGGGTTCACCAACTGTGAAGTTAGGTTGGATGAAAAGAAACATGTGGAGATCTTGTATTCCCTACAATGGGAATGATTCCTGTTATTGTAAGAGTACTTCTAGACTTTTATTCAGAGACAAGTCACAAATTCAGGATGCTAAACAGGATGCAGCTGAGCAACTTGGTCTTCATTTTCCTTGGGATGTGAAAAGAATAGAAGAAACCATACACATTGCAATTTATGGAGCAATAAATGGACTGAATAGCGGAATAAACATCAGTAGAGAACATAAAAATGCCATGAAACATTTCCACCAAAATGGTTGAAGTCTCGCTTCCCTGACAAATCCACCAAGAGACATTTTCATTCCTCTCTATTTCTGTAAAACTAAGGATAGTCTGAACAAAAGGAAAAGAGATCATTAAGAGATTAAAAACAAAAGAAGTTTTAACTTCACACATTACATGTCTTTCAGTGATGCTATTAGGGAAATTAATGAAACCCATTTTCTTTACTCTGGGGCTCTGGAAAAGTCATTAGATTGGAATGAATATATAACACTACATCAATCTAATTTCAAGAGAGGGAATCAGCAAACCAATGAGCAGATGCAGCTTCAAAAAATTCACCTTAATGGCAGTAATGTAAGTTTCATGAGTTACAGTAGAAAACAAATTAAAAACAACACAGAGACGATGCAATGGAGCACAAACACAACAATTAAGTGCCTCTGTCTGTTCAGCATCATCTTGACAATTAACAATGCCACTTTACTAATCTCAGTATTTGGCTCATCCTATTTATTTGAATGATACCCTCCCAGTGGTCTCTTCCTCAGACACAGATTGAAAGCATGTTCTCTTAAATAGAAATGCATTTGGTGATTTTGAAATTTCACTAAGGAGGCAACTTTACAAAATATTAATTTCGGGGAGTAGAAAAAGGATTTCTTGTAGGGTTTTAAAAATGTAATTACTTTAAAATTGTACCTGCTTTTGAACACTTGAAACCTTAGTATACACCATCCCTCTAAGTGATGCGTTTTTGTTCTTTTAATTAAGCTTTATTGCTTGTATTTTCTTTAAGAGTCACCACTGTGATACCAAATCAAAAATAAAACCAATGTATTAATACAAGAACCAGAAACAAATACTTGAGATCTCTATGAAACCAAGAAAATAAGAGAAACTAAAGATAGAGAACATGCTCAGGCATTGCAACATAGGTAACTAAAGCTCCTGCTTCTTTCTGCAGTTTCACAAAGACCCTTGCTGTTTTATAAAGGTTTTACATGCCTTCTGCCTACACTGCCACTTGCAAGAGCTCATAATCTTCCTATAGATGTTGCCCATGGACAAATATTGCATGATGAAGAAAAATGCTCCAGAATTTCCATGTACACCAGTGGGACACAGTACTCCCTGGTTCTAATGGTGACTTATATTACCATTTGCAGGCAGCTGCAGACAAATACTACATTGTCTGCAAAGGAGCCTGTAGGACCCCATAAACAGGGTAGTCAGTTCTACCTCAAATCTGTGCTCGAAATAGTCATACGCTTTGCACAGGCTTCTGACTTAGCCTTTGGAAAAGAATTTTGACCAGGTGGCCAAGTAAAGCAAAGCCAAAACCATATTCCCACTGTACAACCACAAGCTTTCAGACAGGGCTTTCTGAACAAGGTCTAGCACAACATCCTTCCCTGCCAACCTCTACTTCCTTTGGAAGAATTAAATGAACTAAATTCCCATGTCTTGAAATCAAATTCTGCCCTTTCATTCAAAACCTTAAAGATATAAATACTCAGCTCTCCAGTTTAACTCCTTAGTCCTTGACAGGAGTCAAATAGGCTATTTGCATGGGCAACATGTTCTCAGTACTAATGTCCAATTCTTTGTGTGCATACCTGCACAGAAGTACAAACACCCTTGATTCCTTTCTTGCTTTATCACAGTTCATCTTGTATTATTTCTCTTCTTTGTAATTTAGAATGGTCCATTTTCCAATGACAAGTCAAATACAGTCTGTCTGAAGCAGCCAAGCACTCACTACGAATATCAAACACAAAGTCAACGGTTCAGTGGAATGTGCTGCATGGAAATCTTCCTTGCAGAAACTTTTGCTGGCGGTGAACAGCAGTGAATAATGTCCAGTGCAAAGGATACAGGCACACTGCTGATGTCATATCAAGAGTAGCAGGCACTAAGATCACTTGGCAGCTGGTAAACCTTAAGTGGAATGCTTGGATCTTCACATGCGTGTAAAGGAGCACAGAGCTTGCATGCTGGCCAAAATAATCACTGGTGCAGGGACTGCATCTGATACTGTCTAACAAGTGCCCTTATTGAAAAATAAAAGACTCTGTGACCCAGCACCTCTGTGACAAATATTGTATTTCCAACAAACCTCATCCATCTGCACTTAAGATTTAGTGTGACAACTGACTGACTTGCCATAAGACACAGGCTTGGGAACAGTATGTGTTGCATCTTTCCACAAAAATACTGTATTTTGCGGAGTGGTACCTATCACTCCACTAAATTTAATGAACAGCAAGTATAACAGAGAAAATTTACAAGCTTATTGCTTTATTGAGACTGCAACAATGTTTTTGTAATCAGCAAAACAACTATACTGTAAATGTATTTTATGCTTTTCCCGGTAGAAAGTTATATAACATTTTATAAATGTCAAGAAAGGTAGGGAAAAACAAGTGAGGGGGAAAACTTGGAGGAAGTCTGGTCTATTTATTTATTTCTGTCTCTTGGCAGCTCTGCTCAAGACACAGTGATGATATTGGTGAATAAATGGCATGATTTCAGAAACTAATAAATTCCTCCAAGAGAAGGAATTTAAGAGGCTTGAGCAATTAGGTGCTAAAGAGGAGTTATTGTAATTGTGAAAGAAAAAGACGTCTGGGCTGTGCTTTAACACATACCTCCCACTAGGGAGGTAAAAACTTTAAATTTTTAATAAAGTCTTTCAAAGCAGCTTAGGTGGGTGCTTAAGCAGATTCTGACTTGCACAATGGTGCTCTCTTACTTTTTTCCCAGCAGAAGTTTGTCTTGAATGTCACTGTTGCCAGTGAAATGAAGAAAGCAGAGTCGGGGCAGTAATTACTTGCCAGACAAGGCACTGTCAATGACTCCTTGCCAGCAGTAAGCAAGGGGGCGCTGGAGGAATTGTGATTCACTGAGGTGCATTTGCTGTTCTGCATGTTCTGAATGTCCTGGGTGCACCAGCACAATATTTTAAATGTGACTCAAACATACATGTGTTGCTGCCCTTCTGCTGAATTTAGGGTGTGGTTACACATCGCTGTTTCACTGATGCTACTGCAGGCTTTTGACAGAATACGCTTTACTGCTGTGCCCCCCAGTCCTGTGCATCCCCTGCCACCCTTCTTTGTGGTGGAAATAGAGGTCCAACACTGATGTCATACCTGGCAGTGGGAGTGAGCTGCTGACAGGAGATGGAGGAGCAGAACTATTCTTTTAACAGCCTCTTGGTACTATGAGTTTGCTGTAAAGTGAAACTGGATCCTTAGCCAGAGTAACTACCTTTGGGATTATGCTCCTGCTGTAGCAATTAAAGTCAGACTGCTGCAGGCAGGTAGAATCTGATGCAGTGTGAAATCTGATGCAACAGGTTCACCCATATGAGTACTTTTAAACAAACTTGAACCATCAGTGTGACAGATATCAGTTCACGTAGCTGTTGTGTTTTTGCAGTTACCTTAGGAGATTGAAAACTGAATTTACTGTATCAACAAACCACAGTGTTAGGCACTATGCCTCTTGAGACTCCTTGTCAGCTGGTGGACCGTATGCATATTTCATTGCTCAGGCAGAGCCTCAGATCCTCTGGATTATTAGAAGAGAAAGAAATAGCATAAGCAGAAATGTTTAACACCTAGGTAGCAGAAAGCTTTTGAAACAGTCACTGCTCTTAGTATTAATCTATTCTTAGCATTAGTCTCCACATAATAGCTACCTATCAGATATATCCCTAACTATAAACAGCTACACTAATGCAGCTCTGAGGCATTACAGTAACTAATTAACAGCTTTATTTTGCCCTTTAAAATAGAGGTGCTGTTGTTTCAGGTCTACAAGAGACTAATTTTTGAGAAAAGCTTGCTATTCCAGTATACTTAAGTAACGTTTTGCTTCAGCTTCTACAGTAACTGTGTTTTGTCCTTTACAGTAGACTCAATTAACTTTTTTATTCATGCAGCAAAATACCTGGTTTATTATTAATTTTCCCTGCAGATTTAAAGGTGGGCTTTCAAACATGATACGTTCTTTAACTCTTGAACTTCTTGATTTCAGCTCCATCTTATCACAACACTGTGAATATTTCTGCAGAGTTTATTTTGAGAAAGTTTGTCTACTTTTGTTACTTACCTAAGACCATTTATAGCAACAAAAAGTATGCATTCATCCAGAAAGGTGCAGAATTTCTTTGATGTTTTGCAAGTATGTTTTATTCAGACATACGCTCTAGGCAGGACTTAGATTAAGCTTCTTTCATTGTGGACCAATTTTCTCTGGATTAGCTACTTGTAAGAAGTGCAAAGACTGGCAGTTACTACAGAACAGGTGACAACTTTCTGTATAGCCTTATGTTTTCTGTGTCGCCTGTATTTTTTTTTTTTTTTGTGTGGACCTCATCCATGTTTCTGACAGACTTCTACTTATACATCAATTTATCTATCCCTGCCAATGAACACAAACATATCCAAAGCCCTGGATAGAACGTGCCTTAAGAAGCCCTTCTATTTCTCTTCCTATTCGATATTTTAATGGTCTGAATGCCAGAGGATCTGAGCAAACACCTGTATACAAGATTCCACTCTTCTTGCATTGCTGAATATACAACTTTGAAGAAAGTTTCCTACAGGTGAAAGTGATTCAGGAAATGTTATTTTGGTTCTTTACAGTCTGGCTCTTAGATTTTGCTTTCAGTAATGAAAGTTATCCCAAATTCTGAGATGGCCAGCAGAAATGGGGTGGTGAGTTGAGCCATTTCTTTGGCTACAGATTTTTCTTCCCTGACCTTCACCCATCTTGGGATTTCTGGGAAGAAGCAACAAACCACAGGTAACTAGTAATTAAAGTTGCTAAAGTTACTAAATCTGACATGTAAACGTGACAGAAGGAAACCTGAATGCTTTCATTTTGTTAGCTTAAAATTAAGTGGTTAACGATAGAGTGGCCTGTGTTTGTTGAAAAGCAGATCTTGCAGTTCAAAAATTAAATCCTTTCTTGTTTTTTTTTTTTTTTCCTCCTGAAGATGACCTTGTTCAGCACTTTGGAGAAAAACCTTCCTGATATTCAGATGAAACCTAGCAGGGAAGGGGCACTATACCTTTCTCCTTGTTTTACACACTTCCAGGAACCTCTCTGTGCCTGCCCGTCAAAGTGTGTTGCCTTGTTACAACCTGTACCTCTTCCTTTACCTTGCAGTGAGCCCACAGCCACAGAAAGTTCTGTTTGAAAGCCTGTGAGAAAAAAAAAAAAGAGGAAAAAAAAGAAGGACTATGGTTTATGAATTTAAAAGAGAATTGCAGTTATTATCTCTTTAGGCCAAAATAACCATGTTAATGTCTGAGATCCCAAGAGCAGTAGACTGACCTGAAACTGCCAGCCTCATTCTCACGTTCAATTACACACAGCCTTATTTTCCTTGCTTCCAGAGTAGGGACTATTCAGTATGCAGATGCATGAAGCAGCATAACACAGTATGAATAGACATGGGCTTAGACTCTGCTGTTTGTACTCATGATGATTAATATTGTACTAGAGCTGCGTGAAAAATGGATTTTTTTGTTTGTCAGCCAACAAAGTAAACAAATGGGGAGAAATTGGGAACTGAATAAATATTCAGTTCCAGCCTTTTTTTTTTTTTGCCTCCATTTTATTTATCTTTAAAAGAAAAATTTGTTTGAAGACCCAATTTATAAAGAAACATTAAAGTACTCTGTGTGGAAAAAGACAAAAAGGAAAAGACTTTCTTCCTTTGTGAACTCAGTTTGTTCAGGCAGTCTGTATGTTGAAATCAGTTAATTCATGAGTTAAACTTCAATTATCCTGTGATTTTTGGTGCTCAGCAGCTGCCTTTCTCAGAGGCTCTCCCAGGGTAGCTGCTCCCCTGCTGCTGCCTGCAAGGGCCCCCTGCCCTTCCAGGCCAAGCTTTTGGGCATCCTAGGGTAGCTGGTGAAGCGCCTGCTCCAGGCAGAGCAAATCAGCCAGCAGCCCCTGCCTTGTGCTGCAATAGGCACTGAGTGCATCATCAGCCCCTTCTGGCTTAATTCTTCCTCAAATGTAACTTATTTTTACAGTCAGTGTGTGCCATCAGGCACAGACCCTGCCAGTACCTGTCTCAGCATCCTCTCCACTACACCATGTTCCTGAAATCTTGTGATCTATCTATGGTGGCAGTCTAAAGTCTTTTCTACCCAGAATCTAAGTGCTTCTAGGTGTGACAGGTGTGTGTAGAGAAATATTTGCTTCAAATGTAGCATTGCTTACCTTGTGAAAAAACAAGGAAATGAGCAAAGTGCTTCTTATTTCCAACCCCCAGAACTTCTATTTTTGGACTCCCTACAATTCAGTTCAAATTGTTTTACAAGCTTGCTTAAAGACAACTTAACTCATATGGTGAAATAATAATTAAAAAAACATGAGGAAAGATTAAAGATAGAATCAAAGATAATAAAAAAGGCTTCTCTGACAACACTGGCAACGAATATAGGTGAATAGGTCTTGGGCCCCTGTCATCTTTCCTCCTTGCTTCATTTCACAGCTCAGTGCACTACATCTTCTCATTTCACTGGTGTGAGGTGGCCATTTAAGGGTCATTTTGAACACAGTGTGCAGTTCTGGATATACCACAATTAACAAAACACCTGCTCTAAACAACTGTGCTAATATGCTTGACATATCCTATGAGCATTTCATACAGCTCTCCTGCTTCTAGCTGGCAGTATGTAGTCTGCTGATTGTAAATTTGTCTTTGCTGGACAATATAAGGGACAATGAATTGCTGTTTACCTTGAGAGCAATCTGCTTACAACTCCCAACATCACTATAGGTTGCTAGGGACTCAAGTGTGCAGTTAGGATGGAGGGAAGGACCATCTTTAGCTTAGGAAAGAAACACTGGCAATTTGGTCAGCTGTAAAACATAATCTGTACTAATTGGCACACTACCATCATTCAACAAAGCAGTATTTTGCACTGAGGGATTTGTGTCCTCAAGAATTCTGCTGAGTGAAAGACATCACAAGAACCAACAGTGACATAGATAGTGAGAAATGGCTGGTGAAATCATTGCAGAAGGGCTGATACTTCATTTAGCTCACCACTTTTTATTCTCTACAAGATTTGATCCTATTTGCACAAGCATATAGGATGTACCTTGTAACTTCTCCAGTGCTGGTTTGTGTAGCTCTCCTGAAGCAAATGGAAAAGAGTGGAACCTATGGTTTTCTATGCATGAGGTGTTAAACTTTGCACTTTTTTACTTCCTTTCTCATAATTTTGTATTTCATAGTGTTTACAGGTTTGGCCTACTCACGTTTATCTGTTCTATTGCTTTTGGGTTTGCCTTCTGTGTCATCTCTCTGAATTGAATCGAGTTGGTGTTCCTTGTTTCCGCAGATAAAATCTTGATTATTGCGAAGTGAATTTCAATCTGCAATCTTAAAAATTTCATAGCTGGCTACATGCATAAACACCAGACACCACTCCTGCTGCTAATTCATAAGGCTGCATTGCAAATACAGGCAAGCAAATATAGGCACAGCTGATGACACAGGATCACAGGGCTCTCTTAGGACTTCCTCCAGCCACCTGCTTCGTGACACAAAATATCTTCCCCTTACTTCTGAACATCCGAGCAAAGGAAACTATTGGCAAACAGCACTGCTTTTGGTGCCTTCAAGATTCAGATGTTTTGTTCTTGCTGTTTTTTACTTGCCTGCCACCTCTCCAGCCTGCTTTGCAATGAAACATCACTAGTTCTTAATAATCTACAGGGCATGGAAATGACAACACATGGTTGGTGATTACTGGAGATGCCAGATAATGACAGATCTTCTGCTGATCTGTTTTTTCTCTACACATTCACCTTCATTCATGTGACAGGGCACTCACTCCAGCATCTTATACTGAGAAAAAGAAAAGACGAGACACTCCAAATTTGCCAAAAACCAGTGCTTCATTTACTATAGAGACAAAGGAAACTGAGAGCGCCTTTGTGGGAAGCTGGCCCCGAACACTTGCACTTCTTCCTACTGCTGTTCCCCTGCCCAGCAGTGAGAGCAATGGAAGGTCTTGAAGGATCTTCTTCCTTGCCCTGGCACACGTTGAGCACCATGGTCGCATGCCCTGTATGCATTCTGTCCCTGCACATTTTTCTTTTTGACTGCCAGGCTGTGGAGGCCGGTGGGCCTGTGGTACAGGGGACAAAGAGAGTCCACTGGTGGGACAGTCGCTAGTACCAAAAGATCCTCCCCAGGTTACAGTGACAAAAGAGGCTTCCCCCAGCATGCTGTGTTTTGTTATGTTAATATACCCCAGTTCAGTTTCCCTGGTTGAGCCATTGGCCTCCCTGCCCCCTTGTACCTTATATATCCCTGCCCTAGAAGATTCTCCACTCCAGGTTCCCCTCACTTGCCCCTGCTCCATTGCCACTCCCCCAGAGCTTCCCCTTTGGCTCCCATTCCCTAGTCCCGCCTGCATCCCGCCCCCCGTGCCCTCAGATCATTGGTCTCTGATGCTCGCCCCGCTCCCCTGTATAAACCTGGACCCTCCGGTGTTCTTTGTCTTTGTCCTTGGAGCCCTTCCCAATCGTGGCTGCATTAAACTCTTCCCATGGAACCGCATACAGGGACCCTTCGTGGCTCTTTGTCGTTGACCCATATTCCTGGGGCTATCCGTGCGTGTGTGTGTACGCGTGTGTGAATGTGTGCTGGTCCTGCCGAGCGCCTTCGCCTTGGAGACGCTTTCAGAAAGGTCACAGCACCTCACTATCCGGCACCGCCGAGCCAGACGGACAGCAACGCCAGGCAGGGGGATTTGTCAAATATACGATCCCTAAAGCAGACTTCCATTTTTATTCCCTTTGAGGAGTAACCCAACCCGCTCAATTTCAGCACTGCAGAAAATACTCTTCCAAAACTTTGCATCTTGCTGATGGGATAGTTGATCTCTCCATCACAATCCTCTCCAAGAGCTTGGTTCTATCTTCACAGTCTTCTTATCCTTGTAGAACAGGTTTGACAAAAAATTACAGCCTCCATCATCAGCTGAGAGCTTGATGCAAAGTACAACACCCTCAATTGTTCAAAAGATATTGCCATTCTAAGTTAAAAAGTGCAAAATTTTAATATGGGATCGTATACTGAACTTGCAACACACCTTCTTTATTAAAAAAATAAAACACATACAGCTAATGGTGGCAATAATGGGAAGTTGTCTGCTATAACAACCAGGTTTAATTGTTCATTCTGACATGCTCCAGCACTCTATTAAACACAGATTACGCAGGACTGAATAAATGAATACAAAGTAAACTGGTCCACTGCTCTGCAGATATCAGTGGAAATAATGAATTACATCATATCATGAAAATGCATAAAGGGCCAGGGAAGGTCAAGAGCTTGTTATAATTTCACGTTGACCGTTTCTACTCCAGTTTTCTTGAGTATAGTATATCCTGGAAATGCCTTATTTCTTGCATGAGAGGTCATTCTATTTTATAGACTGCATTTTCTTCCCTAAACAAGAATTTTGTATAATTCAGATGGCAGGCTATTTTCTTTCACATGTTTTAAAATTCTAGAGCCCATATTTTTTGCTAAGACTTATAAAGTGACTTTTTGTTGTTGCTCCTTAGTGTAGTGATTGATTTTCCTAAGAACACACAGCAGGAGACATACATCCACAAGCAGAGGGAGGGGGCATGGATTGTGTAACATTTGCATTGTTTTTCTAATTTATTGTTCTTGCAGCACCTCGAGCTCTCTAATGAAAGAAAGATGCTATTTTGTTAGATAACATGCAGTGACAGTAACCATTGCACTACTGCTTTTAGAATTTACATATGAAAATTCCGTTGAAAAATTATCAAGGATTTCTAGGTTGTGCTTTAACAGATTTGGTTAGTTTATAAGAGAATGCCTAACAAAACAAACACACCAAAAAACCAGGATACCGTGCACGTTACTGCCTTATGTCCTAATAAACCCTGCACAGCAATTAAATGGGTAATGTTCTGTGAAAGCACACAGTATACGAATGATTCACATGAGTGGTGTGTGTTTTACTAAACCCATCAACCTTCTTGTTCAGTCTAAGGGACAAACTCGCATTTCCTGTGCTAGCCCAAATCTCTGCTAAATAGATACAGTGTCCTTTTCCCTTTGCCCATCTTCTGACATTTCTGGAAGCCTATGCATTTGAAGGTTATTAAATTCCGGAAAGTGGAAAAAAAAACCCTGCTGCTAATGGCACTAATGTTCCCCAATGAAATATCTGCTCTTTAATGCCTTTAGGAAAGCACTGAGAACTCTAGAATATGCCATGTAAGGTTTTCATGAGGTTGGAAGCAGGTCTTTCAGATAACCATTTACAGATATGTGTCAAATAAAATCAAGAGCCCAAACCATCGCTTTGCCTGGCAATGTGACTGTAAATTATGACTCGAAAGGCTCCTTAGAACTGTATATATAGGAGTTGATGCAAGGCCTCTTGAAACCATCAAAGCTCATTACTGGCAATGGAGACTCAATACCAAACCCCTACTTATATGGGAAAATCTGTGTCCTTTTCTGTTTTATTTTTACCATTTATATTTCAACAACATACCAAGGCCCTACACTGAAAGCCTACACTCACTAACTCACCTTCCCAACATACACCCACAGTCGGTGCCAGACAACTGGGTACAGATTAGGTTGACTCTGAAGCTTTGATTCATCAAATATTCTTTCAGTTTCTGTGGGAGAACACCCAGTAAGATTTGCCAGAATGAGGAGTGATGTTCACTCTGCCCTACAGCAAGAGATCATCTCTTCCCCTAAGGAAACACAAGGCTGTACAATTTTGTAGCACAGATATCTCTTAAAAATGTAGCCAGGTGCATTTCAGGGTCCATGGCCCTCCAGAATGGGGAAGGTGGTATTAAAACCCAACAAACAGAGCATAGGCTCACCAAAGTTATGTCAAAATGTGTTTGGATAAAAGGGATGATCACACAGCCACAGCAGGTAATTCTGTGGTCTTGCAGGCCTCAGTCACTTCCTACCATTAGGGTTTAGGAGAAGGACTGAAGGAAAATTATATAGCACCTGCCTAAAACAGGAGGTCTTTGAAACTTCTGAAGCATCTGGGTGGTGATGGACCGTGTAATACCCAGGTTTGTGTCCTGATGACAGTTCCAATGCTGTGGCAGGGAAGATGAGTCAGATGTTAAACTGAAATTCACCTGTGCCAGGTTTCATGCCACTGGGTTTAATAAAGACACCACTGACTTGTTTACTTTCCCTGCTAAAGCTTTTACAATGCCTCCAGGGATGTCAGTGAGTGTACAAAGCCTTTCTTAAGGAAGTTATGTCAATGTTCTGGCTGCAAATTTATGATAATTGTAATTGTTCATAAAGCTGCCTCTTCTGCATCTGCCATTAGCCACTATAAGCACCTTAGTGACTACTGGTAACTGCTATATCTACAGGTTATCCAAGGACCCTGACACTGCTCCAAACTCTTTCTGTAATCCTCTCTCCTCCATAAAACTGTTTCTTTCACCCTTAATCAGAGAAACAAGAGGCAATTCAAAACTGGATTAATTATATGAACAAGTACAAAGTCATACAGTGAAAAAGAAAAAAATCTGTAAGTGATCAAAAGCATTCCTACAATCTGGCATCCTTAATCTAAAGTACCCAAGTTACATTTTTCTTCCCTCATACAGTATATAATGTATTTTTAAAATAATTATAATCTCCCATTGTGTAATTTTAAAGTGATTAATTACTTTATCCTTACACAGTGGGCACACAAGCTCCAGTCATTAGCAGCACCATGTGTTCAGTTCATGCCACAAATCTTTAAATAGTATTTTGGTCTGCACATAATGTCAGTGTTGTCTGTGGTGTCTTGTACAGACATTTTGCAGTCCTTGATGGAAGACAGGCATTCTGCTCATTAATCTTCTAGCTGTTTATCAGTCATACTGTCAGGTCTGCATTATTTCAATTGTATGACTACAATAATTAGTGTCTTTAGACCTTCTTAGCCTTGCTCCAGGCTACGTGCTGACGTCTGCTGGGTTTAAAGTTTATTCCAAATGATTGTATATTTACTTGTCTCCCAGGTGTTGTATTTTTAATCCTTATGGGGGTTTTCTACCCACTTCAAACAAACTCGCAGAAAGTAACATGCTCAAAGGAGCAGAGCTTCCAACTGAGGAAGCTAATTAGGAATTATCTGACATTATTATATTCAGACTCAGTAGCTGAATGGCCTGGTAGCAGTGAAGCAAATCACAGGGTATCTGGATGTGTAGAATGTCAATTTGCTAAAGGTGTCTCACTGACACTTAGAATATATCTCTTCATTTTTCACAATGTCATACCAGCAGTCTCAAATGGAGTATGTGTGTACCACAAAACTTCCACCCCTACAAAATGCACATGAAGACACCAACAGCAAACCACGATTGCATCAGATTGAAAATGTAACCACTAGAAATTCCAGTCCTTATCTCTGTATGTTGATTATCAAGTTTAAGGTTGTCATAACCTGAACTCTGACTATAAACTTTGGGCCACATCCCTGCACAACACTGAGAACACAAGAGTAGGCTGTGTACCCATCCATTGCAAATTCCATATTTTGGGTATTTCCACGGTAGGAGAACCTACTTGTGGCAACAGCAAGATCAGGAAATTGCTTGAGGCATCTCCCCCACAGCTGCTCCAAACACCTCCTGCCCAAGCAGCACCTGCCCCGGCTCCAGGCTCTGCTTTCTCAGCTGCACTCCAGCGTTTCCCGCAGCCCCTCCCCGTGAGGTGCCCTCGGGTGTCCCGCTCTCCTCAGCTGCAGTGGGGGCCGAGGATCCCACCCCGGCACTCATCTGATGCCTTGGGTTTTAACTTTCATATTTTTCAAATCCTGTACTGCCTGGTATGTAGCTCTGAAGTTTCTTGTAGCCTGTTAACTTCTGCTGTCTCATTCTAGGTAGACATTACAAAGCCTCTCCAGGCCTGCTCTCCAAGGACACTCAGACCGTCCTGGGCCCAAAAGTATAAACCAAAAGCTTCTAAAGGGGGGGCAAGCTTGGGGAAATTACATTATTAACTGAAGCTTTAATTGGAGAATTAACCCTGATATGCAAGTAAACCAAACTTATAAAAGTGTGAAGAACTCGAGACCTGCTGTCCATCTTGGGGTCCATCTTGGCAGTAGCCTCTGGCTCCCCAGGGTGTACCTTTGAAGGCCCTTCGACTAAATTGTGTAAATTCCCTTTTTCCTGTCTAGTCTCTGTTTTAGGTGGCCACTTCACGCATCACATCCCGGGAGCACAGAGCCCCCGATCACTCCCGGTATCAAGGCTCCTGGTGTGCAAAGGAGCTTTTAATCACCTGTGCGGGGATTCGGAGGAAAGCCCCACCAACATCCCAATATCCCTGTGCGCTCTGGGAAGGGCCCTCGGTGGCAGTGCACAACGAGCCCGCGGTCGCTGGGGCCGTGCCCAGTGTCCAGTATTCGGTGTCCGGTGCCCAGTGCCCAGTGTCCAGTGCTCACTGTCCGGTGCTCAGTGTCCGAGGGAGGGCCGGAGCCGGCAGGCACCGGCCGCGTGCAGCTGTGGGGGAACCTGAGGAGGAAGGAAGCACCTTGGAGTCGCCAGCTGGCACATCCTGCCGGTGAAAGCCAGTCCAGTATCCTGTCCTTCCAGCAGGGCCGCGCGCTGATGCGCAGGGAGGCCAACGCTGCAGTAGGTGTGCCTGTTCTCCATGCAGCAAAAGCTTGGGGTGTTTCCAGGCTTAGCTTTTCCAGTGACACTGAGAGGAGGGAAGGCAGGCACCTCACCCCTGGCCTGACACGGGCGTAGCCCCATGCCTTTCTTTCTTGAACAACATTTCTCAAAAATGTTCATAAGGAGCCGCTGGGCTGGGGCTGCTCAGGCTCCCCCGTGCAGCTTGTTCCACATTACGTTTGGTATTTTTACTTTGGAACGATTTTTAGGCCTCACCAGTTCTGAAATAAACTTAGCTGATCCACTGCTAATCAGAAGATGATACTAATGACCTAAAGTGTGTTTGCTTTTCTATCTAGTATTTGTTTTAAATGATTTGTTATTACCACAAAAAAAGAAGATTTACAAAAATCAACCACCTGAAATTAAAGGTCGTAAATTTGATTAAAAACATAGGAAGGAGTGAACTTAGGTCATTTTGTAGAAGAGGTGGAGTACAAAACAGCAGTGGGAGGCTTAATCTCATAAAAGCTCCTATCCAGCTCTAGACTAGCACTTGAAATGTTTCCAGAAGCTGCCTGAGTACATGCTGTGGGTGTTTTCCATTGTCAGTGAGGGATAAACCAGCAAAACATTGATATGAAGTGGGTTAGTAATGTAAATATGGACAGTGCACTGTTCAGTTTAATTTTCCTTTATAATCAAAAGGCAACAAGCAGCCATAAAAAATAAAATACAAAAAAAAAAACCCAAACCAACCAAAAAACAACCACAAAACCAAACAAATACTAGAACCACCAGCCTTGCAGAGTTTAGAATCCTTAGCATGTCACTTGACTGTCCATTGCAAGACAGAAAATACCTAAAAGTTTTGACAGCTGATTTAACTGGCTTGTTAACAAGCAGAAAACACTGAGGAAGAGTCCTTTCCTCAATCTCTGCACTTTCAGTTTCTGACTGGTTCCCTTTAGGTCCCAAACAAAATAATTTCTGTATAAACAAGTTACTAAAAAAATGTATTTGATTTAGGTTTTCAACCGAACTTCAGAATTTACTCGTGTAAATGTATAGTGGTAAAAAAGCAAAGAGGATGACTTTCATATTTTATCAAAGCAGATTCATGAGCATCTTCAGTGTGTCATTCTAAATTCGGCACATGAGGAGGCAGGATAGCAAAAAAAGATGAGTATCTTATTAGATTCTAGCTGGGAAATTAACTCCTCAAACCACTTTATGAACCTACACTCTATAAACAATAAATTTAGTGATTAAAATTATCTCTGATTTTGTTTATCCTCAAATACAGGAACTCCACTTATTTACATATAGATTCATTTTGCAACCTAATTATGCTTATCTAAATTCTACCAAATAAGTGCACCAGCTGATTGCATGTGTTTTAACCCCAGTTAACAAGGCTTTGTCTAATTGCATACTTGGATTATTTGCATAAAACATTGAAATCTGAATGGCTTTCTCCCCCAGGTAATAATTTTGTACACAAAACTTGTCAGAGCACTGGTATTACTTTGTTCTTGAGAAAACAATTTAAAAAAAAGCTTTATTATTTGCAGTAAGAATAAAATGTATTTGAAATATATAAAAAGACTTGTAAGATCAGATGTAATTGATCAGAAATTGAAGATAATGTGCAATATTGAGCCTGCTTTTTTTTCACTATAGCTGAATAGTACTTTGGGAAACTAGCAGGACTATTCAAGGGATAAAATTCTATACAGGACATGAGTGATTTTCATGCTGTAATACCAAGTGGAGCTGTGAAACTGTATGGAAGCAGACATTACAAGCACAATCTATGTAAGAAAGTATTCAAGAAAGCCTTCATAGTTAGTCCCTTTGCACAAAAGTAATGACGGTATTCATGTGTTACAGATAAGCACACTGACATGGCAGGCAAGCATTTAACTGAGAAAAGGACCGTGAAAGAAATACTGTTTTAGTGTGTCATTAGAACACAGGAGTCCTGCTTTACCCAGGGGATATCCCCCTGTCCTACAGCCTGATTTTATTTCTGCTGAAATTAAAAGCAAAGCTGCCATTAGTATAGATGTTATAGGGCAGTGGACTAGTGAACATAAGAGCCAGTGCTCTACACAAGTGTTTCAAAAGTGTGGGTTCAAATGGAAACTGTTTCTTCATATTCCTCCTTGCTCTTGAAATAGAGCAGCATACCCAGGTGAAAACAGCCTGAGTTCTGTGAGAGCAGGGCAAGAAGTAAAATTACTTGGCAACAAAAAATACAGGAAAAAGTAGAGGTTTCAGCCCCACAAATTTTTATTGTGATTTGAGTAAAATAGATTCCAGAGCTGTGCCGAGCCTGTTAAAACTATGCTTTGCAAAATCAAGCTCAACCAACAGTGAACTAGAGAAAACAATTTCAGGGTTTATATAGTAGTTGTTTTTCTTTACGTAGCACTGGAGGGAAAAACATCTGGAATTCTGTGTCATGTATTACATATTATGATGGTTTTTACAGTGTGGAAGCACATAGAACAATCGGGAAAAAACTACAAAGAAGGGCAACAAAAATGGTGCACAAAAAAAAACGAGATAAGTGAGCTAACACACAGGGAACTAAACTAATACATGGCTGGGAGAAGAGGAGCCTCAGGGGGGACATGATCAAAGTCTATAAATACCTTCTACAGTCTATAAACACTTTCAAGGTAACCATAAAAATAAAGGATAGAATTATAAAGCCTTAGAAGGTGTCAAGACAAGGATCAATGAAGTAAAGCTAGACAGGGAAGGAGTTAGTGTAAAGGTAAAATGTTGGGAAATGTACGAACCCCAAATAGGCCTGGTAATTAGAACCTGTCCCTACTCATACTCCAGAGCAGGATTTAAGTCATTGCCATTAATATTTAATAATAAATGCACCTCTGAATTTCAGGATGACTGAAAATAGAGTGGGCTTTTTGGAACCACTGTCTAGACAAAGAATTAAAATCACAGGTTTATTTTTAAATGTAGTGATACGTTGCTTTTAAACACATAAATCCATTATGGAGTGCATGGAGTAACGTAACAGATGCACACCTGAAATTTATCTTTAAGGGTCTTTCAAGAGGAGCAGCAGAGTATTTGCCCTCCTGCCCAAATGTATCTGAGGGGCAGCATCAAACTCATTCTCACCTCTTCTTGTTTGTACTTTAGAGCTTTGCTAGACAGGCTGTATCCATAATCTGTAAAGATAAAGGTTAGAAAAAATTTGAGAGAAGTCCTGATCCTATTAAAGTCAGTAGCAAAACTTTGGCTACAGTAGGTCCAGGAGTTCACCCTCCTGTCTGTGTTTCTCTGAAGGTACTAATTAATTTCATTATAATATTTGCCTCTTTATGACATGAGGTTGCAGAGACCTGTAGGAAAGCTTCTGCACCGCTGTACAGTGGCAAAGGATGAGATGTCTGGTTCTATCCTCAGCAAGAGTAAGTGAAATACAGACGAGAAACTTCTGTTCTTCCCCTATCTTTCCACAAGACAAAGGTACATGGACCAAGTTTATGATTTTGAAATACATATATTTCATATATAATCAATGACCTCCCACTTTTTATTTGCTGAGGTAATTTACTGGTATCCTTCAGAAGCTGGAAATTGTCTGTTCTTTCATGAGCTGAGAGTCCTCAGGAATACATGCAAAACCAGCTATGCTCTAAGTTGTGCTGGATTGCACAGTTTGACAGTTTGACATATATTGGTTTCTGACTTGTGCATAGAGCCTACATCAATTCACAGGTGAAAGCTGCTCATTATCTCAACAAGAAGCAGACAATGGTAAAGTATTAAAATAATAACTGGAAATAATAACTGGTGGAGTTACTGAACACATGGATTTCACAGTGACTTCGATTGGAGACACTGGTGCATTTGCACTGTTAAAATATTAAAATTAAATGTGTCATGTCTCAAATTGGTGAGACAAATTAATGCACTATTTTCAGTGAGTTGATCTTAATCTACTTCCCAAATTCACCCAACCAGTATTTGGCAGAAATATAAACTCTCTAACTCCCAAACACTGGAATGTAGGTGAACTGTAGGCTCACCTGCTTTCTCCTGATAAGCAAATGACAGTTACAAAACTGCTATTATTTGAAAGTGAGTTGGAAGGAGATTTGAAAAAGAGAATTAGCAATCTCCAGTGCTATGAATAGTAGAAGTTAGAGTAAGATTAAACCTTAAAGTAAAATATGAAAGGAGGAAATGTAGAGATGAGATCTGGTAAAATATATCAGTCATTGAGCAACAATTTAAAAAAAAAATTCTGTGCTGTGATAAAAAGAATGGTTCTGCTCTGGCTAAACCTTTTTGTTCTTTTCTCAAATTATGTGTCAGAATGCAAATACTTATTTGTGCATTAGTCTTGCAATCTTCAATATTTTCAAAACATTCCCTTTTGAAACGAAACGTTAATTATAACACTTTGTGATTCTGAGTGGAAAACTTTGGCTTAGATTGTCAAACATTGGAAAGTGCTTGGTAACTGCGGCTCCTTCCCAGCCAAAACCAAAGAAGTGCTGTATTGATTGTGACTGATCGAGGTCAGTGGTCATCTACTCTCAAATTTCGCATCTAGTAACCATCAGTCACAGAGGATTCCAGGAGAGAACAGATTGTCAGAATCTATTCAAAGCCATTCTAAAGTTTTCTGTTCTGCTGGTAAAGTATTAACATAGTAATCGGAACAGTAAATTATGGCAGTCTGTATTTAGCAGTGAATTAGGAAAAAACTGTCTCTTCTGAGAGAGGTTCTGACCATGCCTCAGACTTGGGACTGGTGGAAGTCACCTATTCCAGATTACTTTTTTTACGCTTCTTCATGATCAGACCAGAAGGATGTAATTCAGAAGCCAAAGACTGTGATCACAAATACAAACTTAATCAGAGGAGAATTGCTTAAGCCAGTCCTGCCTCTGTGTTCTTAACTGTAGGGAACTCTTAAATTGTCAGGACTAGCAGTCTTAAGCTGTGAATTTTTAGAGCATTCCATTCTTAAAAGCACAATGAAAAGGAAAGGTCATACTAGTCAAGGTAACAGCTTGATGTTTAGTGCACTCTCCCAGCATGTGCCAATATTGACATTTTGTGAAGACTTAGCAACAAATAAAATAAAATAGATCACTGCTAAAGAATGACAGGAACATCAGACTTCCGCGTGCAGGGGCTGGTGACTTAGAGAAACTTGGAAATACATATTAAAAACCACTCATTTAGCAAAGTGTAACCCCTAAAAGGGATGTGTTTATGGAACAAACTTGGCCTGTGTTTAGGTATAGGTGTGTATTAAGGCCATAAATTCACACAATTTATTTCATGAGGGTATTTTGTATCTCGATGTTTTTCCTGCTTGGGCTTTTGTCAAAAAAAGAGTGGCACCATTGGACAACAATTGGAAAAGCACAGCAGTAACAATGTAATGGTGAGACTTCTTTAAATTGAGAGATCAAATGAAGCAGTATTGTTGTATTAAACCACATATTTTTGAAAGATTCAGTTGTGAAATTATTAAGTCCATCTTGTATGAAAGGTTCATGAACCTGGGTAAGATGTAACCTGGTAATGAAATCAGAAACTGGAATCAGTTGTCATGGTTTCCAGTGTTATAGCAACATTTCCATAGAGCTGCAGAGATAAAACCATTGAATATAGAAATTTAAATTACTTTCTTAAACAGTGACACTTATGAAAGGATGCATTAGGAATAACCCTGGGGAAATTTCCTGATAAAAATTATTTTTATCATAGGATTTAATGATTCATGTTTCAATGTGAATGTTTATGTATTGTTTACATTAGTAAACTTAAAAAAAACCTACTGATATTGCAAGTAAAAATTGTAAGAAAATTTTTTGGTCTTTGTAAACATGGCAATATATCAGTCTTCTTAAAAAACAAACTAATGACGTCGCGTGCACCTTTTTGAAAAATGGAATCTTTTTTTTTTTTTTTACTGCCTCTTTTCAGACTTCTTTCTTAGAAGGTTGAAGATAAGGAAGCTGACGGTCACATCAGTTTTGCTGAGCCAGGCTTTCTGCTTGATCTGGGATTAATATCTTAAGGAAATCTTTTTGCTTTTATCAGTTTTGAGGTGTCTTACACTTTTATCTAAATTAGTTAATACCAAGCTAGATAACTAATACCACCTCAAAACTATATAAAGCACTCTTATCAGAAGGACATGGAAAACTCACATCTTCAGAAGTATGTGTTAAGGTCACCAGTCCAAGTCCACAAATCTTAGATAAGTAAATATTTATATTCATTAGGCCTAAACAACCCTTCTGCAATAAAATAAAGTAAAACCATTGTGCAATCTTTTGAAGCATTTCAATAACCTTGTCTCTCAAGGTGGTTGGATCACTTCAGAACTCCTCTGTAGATCCTTTCCATTCCACCTTTTCTCTGTTTTATAGTTATGATTGGAACATTATTAGAAGTTTTCGGAATGATTATGAAGTTTCCTTATATTTACAAGTAAGTAGATACTTGCAAAGATGCAGGATTTATAGAATCCCAGTGTAGACCAATACTTATAAAAATAAGTCCATTTACATGCTCTGTGTTCCTTCATGAGTCCGATAAATTAAAATATGCTGAAAGCTATGCAAGGGAATTTTATACTTAGTGAAGAATATGGCCTGACTTGTAATTGTTCTTTGCAATTCTGTAATCAGTACCAGGAATAAAACACAGCACTGAGAGGGAAACACAATTGTCTTGAACATGTTATGCCTCTTTTGCCCTCACTGTAGGGAAGCATAAGTGCAGGAGAAAAGTATTGATCTAATATCTCTTATTAATACCAGGAGAATAATTTGGTTCAAAACAAATCTGAGCTTGTGACATGAAAGAGAAAATGATGCAGAAAATAAGAGAATGGCTTTAAATGAAAATGCCAGACTTGTGGTAAAACTCCCACGAAACGAAACACAAAATAAAACCCCCAAAACATACCGAAATCAGGGACAAATTCGGAAACTAGTGTGTAGGAGCAAAGTTTTTTACACATCATTTGGGGAGGTTATTCTCTGTCCTGCCTAGACCCCTAATTTTTCAGGAAGATCAGGAACAGTCAGCTATGAAAATCAATAATCTGGAAATCTTGGCATCCCAGGGGCTATGGAGAATTATCTGTCTGCAGAGATATACAGCTTGTGCAGAGTTGGTCTGGGTTTCCTGAGTTGAAATCTTGCACCTCTCAAGGCCACAACTGATACATATACCAAGAATCCTTCAGGAGCAAGCAGTGGCTAAGGCCACCTATAGGCCACCGGAATCTAAAACTACTGGGAGCCCCACAACTTCTACAGGAAAATGAGACATCTGGGGTCGTGGGGATATGGGCAAGCATCCCCGAGACTCCAGGAGATAAACAAATATCTTAGTTTTTGACTCAGTTAGATCTGATTTTTCCAGCACAATTATTGTTCTGTCAACCAGCTCCTGAGATTCATTTGTATGATGCAAATCCTGGCAGCAGAGCAGATCTTAGATCCTTGAGGTAGCTCCAAGTATGCTGAAATATCTTGAATTATACAAAATCATGCAGAGACATTGGTTTGGGTTGCTGAAGCAATTGAGACATACTAGGTTGGCACTGTGTGTAAGCTAAGTAAGTACTCTAGTGAGTGAGGGTTTTTTTTGTTTGTTTGTTTGTTTGTTTTTGTTGTTAGGCCTGGGTTTTCTTGAAGCTGGACTTTTTCTCTACAGTGAAAATGAATATTTTGAGAATTTTTTCCTCAACCTGGTTGATTTCAAATGTGGAGCTAAATCTGTTTGAACAAAGCTACTGTAGTGTTTCTCATGGTTCAGTAGCTAGCATCTAATGAAGTCACACAAGACCCGCTGTCAGATTCCAGAAGAGCTGAAATTGCAAAGTCTAGATTCTTTTAGGTCTTTGTATATGACTTTGCTTTATTGTCAGATTTTTACGATCCCTGCAGTATTTGTAAACTGAGATAGGTTTGTTTTTTTCCACTTAACTGTGAAATCCCAGAGCCTTTTTGCTTGTATTACTGCAACAGTAGCTTGATGCTGTGTGTGTTTGCCTCTACTAAAGAAAAGTGGGACATGCACTTATAATTTTAATACTTATTTGGATTGGCACCTCCTTCTCCCAGGAAAAATAAACAAGATCTCCCTTAGCGTGAAATAAACACAGTGTCAGCATCTGCATTTGACTTTGCTGAGGAGAAGTGCTTCTGAGTGTTAGGTTTAACATTGTCTGGTGACTGCAGAGGAGTGTCTAAGAATACTTTCCATAATTTCTCAAGTGTGTGTCTCAGCAAGATCTCGTTCTGAATACGTTTTTCACTAAGTTACATACTTTCACAAAGATTTATATCAGGGGCTACTGTGTTGTGAAAAGTGTTTTTTTGGTTTTTACCTTTGATGTGCTGATTTGTCAGATGCAAGGTACAGCTGGTGAAGTTTTCAGTTAAATAGGTAACTAACCAAAGTACAGGTTGGTGTGGAGTGACTGAAAGGTGTTTCTCAAATTCATTAGGTAGGGTTATCTAAAACCCAGTCTTTTAATTTCTGAAACATGTAGAGCTTTTCTATTTCAAAACAAATGAAAACTTACAATTAAAAAAAAATCAACCCTAAAATAGAGAGTTGTGAATTTTCCAGCATATAATTATTGTTGTCAGAATCTGTCTCCAGGTCAATTGTGTTACTCTTAGTACTGAATGAATTTGGTTTATTTTTACTTTACTTGCTACACCAGTTAAGCTAGGAGATATCCAAGTGTAAAATTGGACCTTCAAAGTTTTATCTGCACTGAGTGTTTAAAATTGATACAAATGAGAATAATTCCAGGACTAAAAATGCAAGCATGGTTAACATGTTTTTCAGAACTTAGGGTAGCTAACCTACATATTAATATGGGGGGAAAATATGTTTTATGTGATGTCAGCAGCTTTGGAAGCTGAGGCTCTATTTCATAGGAGCAGAACATGGCTGCCCTAGACAGTAGGAATATGCTATTGCATTTCTGTGGCTCTGAGTTGCTTCTCTAATTTCTGCTGTGAATTTTGCTCATTCAGATGATTTCTTGAACTTTTCATAATTAGATTAGTAGGAGGAAAAAGGACCCTTATTTTGATGCACTTCCTATTACCAACATTGCAATTAACAAGAGAGATTTTCTGCCTTTTAAGCTTTCTCATTAGTTGTTGGGGCAGGGGAGCATAATACAACAAATCCTTCTCCCATTTCTGGCAATAAAGCCAGGGTTCTTTTCTTTTTGTGGTTTGTCATCCAAAGAGCACATTTCTCCTCCCAAGATTATATATGCTGCCATCATTCCTTCCACAAGGGGTGCACATACAGTGTAAGTAAATGGGATGGCATCAATATGGAAGAAAGTCAGTAAGATTTAATGGAATTGTATTGCAGCTAACCATACACTTATCGTGCTAGCCAGTTTTGTTTCTCTAAAACAGTTTCATACACTGATGATAATAGAAATTTTATACAATAACAAGTTTTACATTTACCTATTAGGGTCCAGGTGTTAAGATTTGAGAAGGTACCAAGGCTTTAGGAAAATTATCTTTCGCAAACAGAAGTCATTAATGTCTTGGTAAAAGGATTTTCTCTGTCTGTGTGTACATGCACGTGTATTTATGGATATACATTTACTATGAATAAAATATAAAGTGAAACCCCAACTGTAAAAATACTAATTGCATCATTTAGAATATTGAAGGACTAAGAGAATAAGAAAAACCCACAAACACAGACACCAAATATGTTCTCAGCATCATTTCAGCTGCAGCATATAAATAACAAGAATTCCTAAAATTCAGCAAAATGCCAGCTGATTTTTTGCAGCAAATAGGATGCAGAAATATATGCGTTTGACTGCTCCCCTGAAAACACCCTTTTTAGTCCATCAGCCTTTGTAAGAATTTTATTAGGTAGTCATACATAATCTTGATAATATTTCACCTTTCCTTTCTTCTCTGTTCAGTCCCATCTCATTACTTTCTCATTATGTGTTACTGAACATTTGTTTGTAAGGTCATTGTGAGGAGGTGCCATGTATCTTCTGCCTATTTTGGGAGGTAAATTATTAGAAATTGAAAGTGGTAAAAGCTATTAGCTATGACAATTTTTCTAAATGCCCCTTAGAGGAGATGAAATGTCTGAATTCTTCAAGCTGAAATAAAATTATTTGAAACTGTGAAAAGCAGGCCTTGATTTATAGCAGCTTTCCTACACAAAGATTGGACCAACTAGATCAGAGTCTGATTAGGACTATCTGAAAACTAAGTTTCCCTTGTGTGTTATGCTAAAGTCTGAATTCTGTGTGAATTTGGAATCATAGAAACACAGACCTGGAGAGACCCTGAGAGATAATCTTGTTTGTGCTCCCATACTTAGGCAGGATCAAGCACTTCTGCCACTGGAGACAGATGAAAGGAGATAGAGTTTCCTTAGATATCCTATGGTGCAATACTTTATTCACACTTTTTCCTTTTAGTGTTGAAGAAAGATGCTCATGATTTAAATTTTAGTTTGATTTCCTGACTGATTCCCCAACGTGCACAAGCAATTGAATGCCATTATGATAGGTTCATATATACTGAAACACTTTCGATCATTTCTTCTTCCTTAGATTAGGCAAACTCACTTTCACTCAAACTCAGTGACATATATTTCTTGACCCCTTACAATCTGCTTATACCTTTCTTTAACTGTAATCCCATACTGAGGCCTCTCTTCTTAATAGCTCCTGTTGAAACCAGCCTGGAATGTTGTTTTCTCAAAGAATATCTAGAGTTTATTCCAGTTTATGTAGTTCTTTAACAGATACCAACTTTTACAATGGCTCCTCTATGACATGAATCTATTTTATATCACACTAGAGACTGAGTATACCGTTTCATCCTTACTTTCCTACAAGCTCTAAGACACTGCTCTTCTGTAAGCTGAGGAAGTAAGGGTGTAGGGGAGGTTAGCCTATGCCAAAAGTCCCTCTATTCCCTCAGTTCTGCTCTCCATCTGCTTTCATAGTTTGACCTCCATCACAGTGTTTCAGGAAAATATAAACAAAAACAACACTCCCGATATTATCTGCAAAGTTCATATCACTTTTTGTATGCAATCTGCCTTCTAAATCCAGAACAATACACAAATTCTGCTGTAAAAATGATCAGCTTCTGGGTAAGAACACCTGTAAGATACCATAAGACTCTGCTTTCCCTTCAGTTTCAAAATGCTTGGTGCAATTGCATGGATATGACTGAGAGGAGAATTCATTCCCCTAAACTTCTTAATTCAAACCCCAACCAGCCATTGTCCAAAAGCAAAAGCTAATGATAGTATCCAACAATCTTTGGTTCTTTTTAATTTGGCAGGGTAGCTTTATACTGAAACTGGAGGTAATAATTTGTCAGTTTCCTATTAAGTAAAATATCTTTCTGGCTGATTATTTCAAGAGTGGAAAAAAGGAGTGCCACGCCAAGGCCAGTTGTGTACTTCCAAATATCTCAATTTGACTTCTAGTTTTAAAATAAGGTTGCAAGAAACAACTGTGACTGAAAAATTCTGTGACTGTCTAAACCTTTCAGCACTGAAACATTTCTAGAGGATTTTCAATTTGCAAGAGGGAAAAATAGCATAGAATTAGAGAATTCTGGCTACTGGACTCCTGATGGACAAATCATAAAATTGGATTGGCCGTTGCATTTTGCTCAGAAAGAAACAATAGAGTTACTTCAGATAACTCTTCAAGTCTTTATTAGGCTCTTTATTATGCTTGTTGATTACAAATGATTCCCACAGCAACTTGATAGACCTTCTTTTATCTTTTTATCTTTTTTCTTTCTTGTTCTGTTTCATCAGAACAAAACCAGTACTCTTTCCCTGGGAAAGTTAATTTAAAATGTATTTTCTAACATGTATTTTATTTTTGCCAGACTTACTATCTTTTTGCTTTGTTTTGTTTGCTTTTTTTTTTTTATTCTGTGGTTCATGGTCTAGGTAGCACTTGTTGCATTTCACTATTGATATTTATTCAGTAACATTTCAGATTGTAACATTACTGTAGAATCCTGTTTCATACCATTTTGTTGCAATCTCTGTTCCTGTATTTCCTCAGCATCTGAAGTGAAAAATTCCTTCAAAGCCATTATCATCTGTCTAGAAATATTGAAAGAAATGCCATTTCTGTGCAAGGAGTCACAATTAAATGATAATCCCTCATCTAGAGTTATATGATAGGAGAGGGGTAAAAGTCAAGGAATAAACCACATGTGATGCATTTTCTCACATTTTCACGAGAAAGAGCAGAAAGAGTATGGTCTAGTAGACAGGGGCAAGTAAAACCAAGCCCTCTTTTTCTGTGTCAGTTTTGGCCAACTCAGATAATCTTTGTGCCATAGATTTTTTCTCTATAAACTTAGGAGTCTATGGCACACAAGTTAGTCCTCATAGATGCTTCTTGCAGGCAATTGAAACAGGTAGTTCCAAAAAGCAGTTTGGGTCAGACTGCACCATGGAGAGGCCCCTTCCCTCAGAGTTTATGAAGATAGAATGCAAGTTCCAGATTGCCTCATTTAGGTGGGTAATGCTAATTTCTTGGGTTTGGATATATTGGCTGAGCTTCTATAAATGCATGATACATGGTCTTTCCAAAGGACTTTATCTTGGGAAGAATCCTGAACATTGCAAGCAAGCAAGGGTTTGGTCCTGTTATGAAGAAGTGCCAAAGGTAAATTGCACTTGGACAGGACTAAGGATGTTGGTGACATCCTTACCAAAGGTTTAATGAGAAATGGAGTTTTGATATTCATGCCATTATCTAATATTCCAACTATGTGGGAGATGGGATCTCAGATTGTGTAGTCTGTAGTACTGTGACCATGAATCTTGAGCTGTTTCTGTCTAGATACGCATACAACTCTGTGTCCTAAATTATCAAACTGTGGTTTACAGTAATCTTGCAGTATTTAATTCTCAGAAGTTTAAAAGCAGAATGAGCTTAAACAAAATTCACACCACTGGATATATGCTTTTACTTCACTGGTTCTAGCAGGTCTTTCCAACATTGAGAAGTTGATCTGTTTTTATGAGGGAAAACTAAAGGCTTAATTCAATTTACAGAAGTCAAATGTCTCCATTGACTTCAGAAGGAAGTTTAGAACTGGTGCTAAAGAGATCGACCAGTAGTTATCAGTACCTGTTCTCAGCCTCAAAGAAATCAGCCTCAGCACTTGGTCTTGTTTCATTTACCATGGTCTAGAAAGAGCCAATTCCTTCCTTCCTGGAAGAACAACATAGTAGTTTCCTCAGTGGCAGAGGGTCAAGAAGTTAACAACATGTGTAAGTGATGTGGAAACTGTTCCAAATCCTTTCAGTTTAAATGATATATGATTATAAATTATTTACCTTGAGGGATCCTTGTTCAGTGCAGACATGTTCTCTGCAAACTAAGCTGGAGAGAGAACCTTTGATCTTAGACTTAAAATTAGTCCTAAATTATACATCCAGGTGAAAATATGGAATAGAGGTAGAACACAAAAGCATGACTGCTGCTCCTTTGATGAGCAAATCTCCAGTCCTCTGGACACAGCCTGTTCTCAGACTACATGGGCAGCACATGCAAAGAATGGCAGGTGCTGCTTCTTGCTGCAAACCACATACAAGTAGGTGTCTGTCTGGGAAATGCAGGACAGAAAGGCAGCACACTTCTAGGCAATGAAAGCTCTCTCTGACAGAATGGAAGAGAAAGTTAAAACAATTCGCAAGGGAACAGAGAGGTCAGCAATACAGCAGAGCAATATTAGACTTTAAAGCTCTTTAGCACCTCTGGGCAAGTGAGCTGTATGAGCCATTCAGTGTTACATTAGGTAGAGATCAAGAAGAATTATGTTTCATGACATATTAAGGACTCAGGAAAAAATAATCATGTCTATTCATGTCGAGTATTCTCCCTGCCATGCACTTTTCCTTCCGTTTTATAATGAGACAAAGGAGTCCTTGAAGGCTTTCATTGTTAATGCATGACATTCTAAATCAACTGTATCTTGTGCCATATCTGTCTGGAACCTGTACAAGTCCACAAAGAGTTATAAAATGCTTTGAAAAATGAGAGACAGATGACTGATTGACTGGTGGCTGTTTTGACAGTTCCTATTAGACTATATAAACACAGATCATGATTTTCCCTGTCAGATTGGTACTACCCTGTGGAAAGGGAAAGCGAATGATCAAGAAAACACTAGCATTGAATTTGAAAAAAATCTGAATATTAGGTGCCATCGTCAAGGAGCTTTAGCAAGAATGTAACAACTTAAAACACACTCTCAGGAATTTTTACTCACTCACTGAGAACTTCGGTTTTTGCACAGGCAGATGATTTTCCCCTCCTGATCTGAGATCTGAAAACTCAAAAAGACTCTGGACAATGCTTCAGACAAAGATAGGTCTTTAAGGCCTTTATCCACAGCATGTGAAACAAAGCTAACTATAGAGGGAAAACAGCTGGGGATGGCAACTGCTGAAAGTAAACAACTGAGATGGGGTAGATGATTTATGCTACCTTATAAACACCTTGATGGTTGCCATCAGATATGTGGAGTGGTGGCATGATTAAGCATCAGATTTCCAGTTTTGGAGGAACATATTCTGTTACAAAAAGAACGGATTTCTTTCACAAGGGAATCATTATCAGAAAAAACCACTGAGGTTTCCTTCGTAGGCCTGACCTTTCTTCAGGCAGTGCAACAGTTTGGTGTTTTGTATAGGAAGGGTAGAGCTGCAGCAGAGGTGTGCTGGGCAGGTGCTTCACCCCATCATTGTGTGATTCCTTTCTGGACATGTTTCACCAAACTGCAAAAGCAAATGAAAAACGTTCAAGATCTTCTGCACTCTTTCTCATTACACATCACCAGCATTTCCTCTCTATATAAAAATTATCATAGATGGTAATCATTATTAATAATAGCAGTAGTACTACTAATGAAAGACATCCATCATCATAAAACTTAATAAATTTATATGATTCTATAAACCTAGTAGTTTATCATTGTATGTACTTTGGTTCTGGAAAGCACTTTTGTCTTATAACACTCTTTTCACTGTATGTCAAATAATAGAAGTGGGAACCACCAAAGACAACTCTTTGAATACTGTTCTATGTAAGATCTTGTTTTTAATTGAGAGAAAGTCCTTTGGGGGCTCCCTCTTTGGTTATGCACACAATAGTGAGTTTTTGGTTCTGTCTTTCTGCCTAGAATTTTACTGCCCAAATTAGACATCCCCTGTAGATCAGATTAATTATTCACAAATAGACCAGTCTCTTGGCTGGCTAGAGAGGGAGCCCAAGGTGATGAGATCAGATATAACTATATACTAGCAATATCTAATTTTTTTGTGAGGTAAATGCCATCCTTATTGGCTATTTGGTAAAATTAAAAGATAGAATAAGCACTATATGCAAATGAAAAAGGATGATTCACTGACTAATTTTGCTTCATATAAACTTGGCAGCCTTAATTGACTTCACTTTTACAAAGTCTTTCATAAAGAATGGAAGACAGCACACCCATTGGTAACATAGATTAGGATGCCTTCCAAATAAGCTTCAGAGTGAAAGCCAGTGAGGTGCTGTACAGCTTGGTCAAAGGAAGGTCTGATGATGCAGACTCTGGGCCTTCAGTTTATTTGCTGTGATCTGTGGGTATTTGCTGGAGCAAGGGAAAAACTGGGGAAAGGATTTGTTCCAAGTAAAAAAAGAAGTCATAATACATGATTATAGCAATTATATGTGTTAAATCTGATTTTCATTCCTGCATAATTATGGTGTATATAGACGGAGAAAGGATTCACTGTGAGTTTTGAGAACAACTATGTCACGAGCAATGAGAAAATATTGACAGGCAAAAATGTCAGTGCTTTTTTTAAAGCAGAAGTACAATCTTATGGGATGATGGAAATTTAGCAGATGCACTATGTTAGTGACTAGAACATCTGATACTGTGACATGAGCTCTTACTTGAAAGAATAATTCAAAATTGGCTTTGATGGCAACACTTGTGCAGACTGTTAACAAAGTCCAAATAGTGGAAAAAGAAAGTAAATGAAAATGGCAATATATCAAAGTTCAAATTAGTGTCTAGGAAATAGTGAAGTTGTTAATGTGAAGACTGGTCTGATCTGAGAAGAAACAAAGTATTGAAAAGTACATTGGTCGCCTCCTGTGGGGTAATCACTCTGGATTTAGAATGCAAAGGAGCGTGTTACTTTGCAGGATCACGCTGTAAAAAAATTAGACTTTATTTTAAGGCAGCCCAAGCATACAGGTACACGTCCAAGCATGATTCGTATGTAGCAGTAGCAAATATGTCTGAAAGTGTGTTTTCCACAACGATGCTACACATTTGTCTTTTTACATAAAAGAAAGCACAGTGAAGGATTATGCCGAAAAACATTTGCTCAGAGGGAGTGTGACTCTCAAGACTTGTTCTTGTTCCCAAGCCTTCTCTTCTTCCCTGATATAGGGAGCCACCACATCCCTATTTAAGATGCAGAAACTGAGGTAATCTGTAAAATAGCATGTTACTAAGGGTTTATTCAACTGTAACCCAGAAGAGAACTGCAGTTTCTCCTTTACCACACTAAGGCTTTCTTACCGTCTGGTCAACATTACCAATTTTTACTTTTCTACAGAAGCAGATAATTTCTTTTTTTTCTCTACAGCATTCAGTCTTCTTCAGTGGCTGGCAAAGCTTTACAACCACCTTTCTTTGTCATAGAAGTTCCAGGTTGCCTCAGCTGTGCAAGCTCTTGACATTTAGGACAGTCATGTTCAGTAGGCTTTATCTGAGAATTTCAGACCAACTAAACAATGAACTGAACCTGACTTTTTTTGTGTCTGTGTGTCTGTGTGTTGTGGTTCAACCCCAGTCATTAGCTGAGTCCTACACAGCCCCTCGCTCACTGCCCCCAGTGGGACTGGGGAGAGAATCAGAAGAGTAAAAGGGAGAAAACTCCTGGGTTGAGATAAAGGCAGTTTAATAGCTGAAGCAGAAGCTGTATATGCAAGGAAAGCAAACCAAGGAATTAATTCACCACTTCCCACGGGCAGGCAGGCTCCATAACACATAACAGTGACTTGGGAAGAAGAACACCATCACTCTGAATATCCCTCCTTCCTTCTTCCTCCCCCAACTTTATATGCTGAGCATGTCACTACATGGAATATCCCTGTGGTGAGCTGGGGTCAGCTCCTCCCAGATCTTTATGCCCCCCAAGCCTCTTTACTGGTGGGGTGGTGTGAGAAGCAGAAAAGGCCTTGACTCTGTGCACACACTGCTCGGCAATAACCCACTGCTCGGCCCCACAAAATGCAAGCTATTGTGAAGAATATTGACTCTATCTCAGCCAAAACCAGCACGCTGTGTTAAATGAAGAATGGGAAAAATCAGTAATTTGAGCAAAGCTACACAATCAACATGGGAACCAGGAATATGATTCATTGTTCTTGACTACAAGCTCATTGCTGTGTTCCCTAAAAAACACCCTCTCCCTTGATCTGATGCTCAGAAAGCCTGATTGAACTGTACTTTGGCTTATTCTCCTTCAATTTACCTTTTGCTGTATTTCTTTTCTTCTTTATTCTCTTACAACTCTGATGCAGTGTGTGCCTTGAGAAATCCAGAGAGAGAGAGGTACACACTTGTCTCTGATGGTATATAGAATTGCAGCCTTCCAAACTTCAGGCTGTTATAGAAAACATATATTTCTGCAATTGTAAACAAAGAGTTTTATGGCTATCATTTTGGTTTCTGACTTGTTCACTGCCATCATCTTCGTTGACTGTGGCTATGTGCATTTCTGTCACTAGGAGTTATTTTCTCCAGATGGATGCAGATAAACTTCTTTAAAGTAACTTCTGTAACTGTTGACAGGTGTATGCTGCTGCAAACCACCCTTGCCTAACAAAAGTCCTGACAGCTAAGAGCCCAAGTGAGAAATGCTTTGCTTCCATAGATTTCCACTAGTGGGTGTTTAATCATGCTTCTTTCTCTCTTGGCTTTATGTTTTATGGTGATAAAAGCAGCAAAGCATAGAAACAAAGATATTTCAGCTTTCAGTCAGACTAAAGAGCTTCACAGCTCCTTTCTTTATAGAAAGGGCAACCTCTGCACTTACTTAAAACGAGTCTCAGCTGCTGATTCTGTTTTGTCAGTTTTGTGTAAGTGAGCAATTCTAGTCAAGATTTCAGTGCCTGATTCTGATTAATACTCATGTATACTGGTATCTAATTTAAAGCTGAATGATATAAAAAGACATTAGTATAAATGTGAGTTAAGTCCAGTGGAATTATGTCAGTGTATTGATGTTTGTGGGAAGAAACTCAGACCCTTAGGTCTTTCAATTATAGCTGAAAAGTGGAGGGAGTATCAAGATATGATTCATTGGAGAACACATTGTAAAAACTTCAGTACATCAGGGCAGAGATTCAACTAGCTCTTTATTGCATTCCAAATACTCTCTAAGCCCACAGGTGCCTACCCTTTTTAGCAGATAAGGCCCATTCTGGGAAGCATGTAGTCAACCTAAATTATACATTTGAGGATGAGGACATGGGGTTGGAGACTCCTGCACTTTAGAACATCCACAGGAATACCTCTTCTCTTTTTCTGGTAGACCCTAGAACTGTCTTTAATGCTTGTTAGATTATTGCATGCCGTGGTCCTCAGTGGTGTCTAGAGAGTCTGATAGCTAGCTGCCATTTTACAGAAAGGTACCAGAAATACTGGCAGAGACAGGCAAATCTGCCTTCTAATAAACATTGAATACAGCTGTTGTCTATTTAGCCTTAATTCTTCTTTTTTTTCCCTGCAAGAAATGTTCCCATTCTCTGCAGAAGCCCCCAATGTGTTTAGGAGGTTTGTCAGCTACTAATGTACACGGACTTATTTTATGGTGTACATTGGGTGGGATGTCCTATAGAACAGAGTTCTGTAAAGTCCAAAACTTGGGAAACTGCTCAAATTAAAAGTTTGATCTATATTAACCAATTTTTAATTGTTAAGCTATAGATCCCAGTCTCTTCTTGCTCTCAAATCTGACATGTATCTCAGATGGATAATCTGCAGCAGAGCTTGCAGTGTCATTCAAGCAGTGTTCAGCTGGTTGAGTAGCACTAAAATTTGTACTTGATGTGTCCATCCCTAAAGAATGTCCCTGTACTGTGTCAAGCATAAAAAAATCATCTGTGGCTCTGGCTTTTATTGCTATCCTTATCTTATAATAGAGATAACTTTCATGGAGATTTTTAAAGCGTATAGAAACCATCAGCTAATACTTTAGATATTAATACTAATGCAAATGGGAATCTCCTGGTGAGAAAAACTGTAACCAAGGAAAACAGATTAGATATTAAACTGATAACAAAGGTATTTGATGAGAGTAACAGAGAGCCATGCACTGTGTTGAGTGGCAAGAACAATAATGGAATAGGATGTCATGGAAATGCGAATTGCAGCTGTGCACAGTGACAGTCAACAGGGACAAGCAGAGATTTATTTAAAAGATATTTCCTGGCAAAGACAAATGGGTCTTAGTTATTTATTTAAAATATTGCTCTCTGGGAAAGCCTTAGAAGATACACAATCTCATTTCCCAGTGGGCCCTGAGTAGGGTGTGGGAGGGGAGTTGATGAACATTCATGTTTCACGGAAATTCAGGTTATATCCTTCAGAAGGAAAATATGTTTCTGCAGAAATTTCTGCGGGAACAGGAACACCAGCTTTATCACAGACTGCTTTCCTGGAGGAGCTCACTTCCATCACACAGGGAACGCTTGAAACAGTGGGTGTGAAGCATTGTCCCCATAGATAATTAATTCTGCATCATCTCTTCTAGACTATCAATATCAGACTGTCCAGTTAGATCCAGTTGCACAGACATTTTGCCACATGCCCAGGGCACATAGATTAGCACCACACCATCATTATGCTCAGGCAGGAGCCATGAATGAAGTGTTTTTAGCTATGAGTGAACCAGTTTCTGTCATGGAGATCCCCTGAGGCTAAAATGATCCACAGAGATTTTATTTGCCCTGTCCTCAGCTTTTCTTAGGAAAAAAAAAAAAAAAAGCTGTTGAATTTCTGCATGGGGAAGGAAGAACAAGCTATTTTTGTCACCAGAGTGACACCCAGTGCAGCGCAGCTTAGGCTAGCTGTTAAGAAGTGGGGAAGATGGATGTCATGTCCCTGTTCCCAAGACTGTTTCTGCATTTAACACAAAACTTGGTAAAAAACAGCAGTAGTGATCCTGGGATGGAAGCCCTCTCACAGACAGGAGCCCGATCAGTCTTACACTTGCTTCAGGTAATCACTTTTGTACCACGTTCAGTGCTATTTTTGAACAGGGTACTGATGTGTTCAGTTCGATAGAATACATACTTGAGGACTTGTGGGGGTATAGAAATTTCAGGAACATGAAGGCATTCCACGTTTAGATACAGGACAGGAATGTTCTAAATATATTTAGGAGATGAAGTGACTGTTCTATTCACACGGGAAGGAAAAAATACAAGCAAAAGGCTACAGCACATATCTATTTCATGCCTTCTGATGAGAAGACTGGAAGCTTGATAATATCTGCCAGTCTGTGCTTATACCAGCTCAGACTGTTTCAAGATTATCAAAGCTCTCTTAAAAATATTTATTCAGGGAGTCAGATTTTGACAGTAGAGATTAGAAATGGAAGAAAGAAAAGTAAATTAGTAAATTCCAATGTGCCTGAATCACAAACAGCTTAGTTCCCCCTCTTTTTGTTGTTAACCACATTCCACACTAGGAGACAGAGTTGCCAGACAATCTGAATTTCTCAACTACTTTGCTTAGGAAGTAGGATTGAGTGGGAATAGAAGGAAAGTGAATAAAAATGGTGTAGCTGATTTCTATCCGATCTTTTCACTAGAAAGGGCTTACAAGACCAGTATTTTTCACTGTCAAACCTCTAATCCTGTTAATGAGCCCCAGCAAACAAGATCCTCTCTGGACCCTCTTCTGCAAGAATTTTGTCTTTTCTTTATCAAGTCTGCCTATTTTGACAAAGAACAAAGGAAAGTAAATTATTTGGAGCACAGCAAAAAGCTTTGCAGATGTAATAACTATGCAACTTATTCTTTGAGGTTATATAGTAGCACCTTTTATGTTTCCACATATTTACTCGTAAAACTGTCTGGGCCTTTTTAATTCCACTTGTCATTATTTCTTTTGCTATTTTTCCTTTGATATTTTATGTAGATGTAATCTGCAACACAAAGTCTTATTTAAACTTCAGTAGAGTTTGACAGGCAGACTTTATTATCCACAACCTTGATTTAATCCTTAAGTATAAGAGAAGTCATTATTTAGTTTGAGAAAGTTGCTGAGGGCTTCTCATTTTCAGAGCACATGTTTCAGGGTTCAGACAGTTTCATATTTTTCTTGGGAATGAAACGTGTATTACTGGGAGGACTTTTATCCCAGATAACTGAAGTAGTGTTCAGCCCCTGTATTGATTACCCTATCTCCAACTGGATCATCTTCATAATCTCTCTTAACAGGTGTCAGTGAAAATTTTTAAGGTAAGCTTTTGTGTTCTTAGCAGTCATTTCCTACCTATTTTCTGAATGTCTTTTTGTTTTGACTTAGGTCAGTGTTTGCAAAGATCACTTCCCTCTTAGTGAAGTGCAGGATACTGTATGAATTAATACTGTGTTTTGAGGGATTGAATCATAGTTTTTAAAGCCAATTTTCATCTTGCTTTTGTGCTGATGTTTGAATTTTTTTTTTTTAATGTTTTTTAACCATGTAAATGAAATGGGCATAATTGTTCACTTACACCTAAGCCTGTACTCAGATGAAGAGATACACTTCATTTCTCCTTGCTTTGTGAAATGGGGCAGCTTGAATTAACAATCAGCTTCTTTAAGGATTTTTCAGATTCCATGGTAAAGAGATGAATAGTTGAGAACTGACAATTATAACCATAAGAATTCTGACTAGAGGGATATTATACTAGTCTGCTTCTTCTGGATTGCATATTGGAATAAAAACAATTATTTTTCTATCTTCTTATTTTAAGAGAAAGAAGTAAGCTGAGTAGTGAAAACAATTATTTTTGCTTTTTTTTCAAAAAGCCCAAAAAGTGGGAAAAAAATTGGAAAACAAAAGACAGATGATTAAGGCTATAGTCTAAGAAATATGTTTAACTAATAAACCTCGTCATTGTGGTTTAGGCTACAAAATTTGAAGGATTATCTGTATCTATTACCTGAAGCTGGATCAGCAGGTCTTGAGAACAGTGACAATATTTCTAACTGTGCAATGTTCAACCACTGAATCCGTGTGGAGAATTTAATGACTTTGGAATTATATATTTCATGTTTAGTTTTTCCCTGAATTTAAACTGGCTGCTGAGTTCAATGTACAATTATCAGGATATTCTTACAGAAAATTTATTCTAAAAAAAAATCGGCTTTTATATCAGAATTAAAAAACTTACTAACTCATATCTATACTTCAGACAACATTGTTATCAGTTATATTCCATCATATCTGGGTCCTGACTGGATGGTATTGTCTATGGTATTGGATGGTATTGACTATATGAATTGTGTCATATCCTGTGTAATTTCTAGATGGATAGTTTCATGATTTACATCAGAAACATTATTGGAGATTTTAATCTGGGGGAAGATTTCAGGTTTTCAATAAAAAAAAAGTATGTTACTTATAACCATTTAATAAAATAGAATTTTCTCTTTCACTTTTGAAGTAAAGAAAATATCCTCTTATTTCTCTCAGAATTGTTTGTATATTGGTGACTGAAAGCTTGGCACTTTCACACTCTGTGTTTTTGTTTTCGTGTTCATACATTTGGGAGTTGTATAGGAGTATTTTATAATCCTAAAAAAGCTTGTAGAAGACTTGCTGAAGCCTCCTCAAGGCAAAAGGAACCACTTGTGACAGACATATGTCTAATCTGCTTTTACAGCTCTGATGGTGAAGGTCTCTTAAGCTGTCTAAGGCAATTTATTCCAGTTTTGGCTATTCTTCCAGTTACAGCCTATTTCCTAGTATTAATCTGTCAGATATTACAACGTATATGTGAAGATGACAATATTTTGAAGTAATGTTGTAAAGCACTGGCACACTGTGGGCAGTAGTGATGCACATTTAACTGTACTACAAATAATGTCATCTAGCACAGGCTGTGAGGGAGTAATGTCCTGTGTGTTAATGAGTCTGGTGATTCATACAGCAATTAACTAAAAATGACTGATGACTTGAGTATACTTGCTGTGAAAAATTAATCCATGGTCCTCTCAATCAGGCTGAATTATTTGGGAATTCAGTTCCCACTTCACTTTTCGAGAAGTCTTGAACAAAAGCCTCTTCATGTCTTATCAGCATCTGAATACAACCCTGATGGCCTGTGACTTTAGCTTGGTCTGTACAGAAGGTCAGGTCTGTATTCTGCAGTTTGCATTCCAGTTACCATTTAACTTGTACAGAAGTGAGCATAGACCTGTAAGGCACAGGTGGCTGAGTGAAGTTCACTTAGAGACATGGATCTCACTTCCCTGACAAATATTATGACTATACAGAAGAGGGGGTAGGAAGATTGAGTTGCATTCCCACCAATGTGATGCTTACCTGTTTTTCTTATTTTGAGACCTGCTTTTCCTTATTTTGCAGTAAGGAAAACACTCCAGTAGAAGAGCATTCTGGTTTTCTAACAGAAAATGACAAAGTGGGTTATACGGCAGACTTTTCCCTCACTTGGTTTCAGAGATGGTCCACTGGTGTTGGTGCCTCAAAACACTCCCGTGTGTAGAGTCTACCCTTACAAGCACTGCACGTTGAGTTCCCTCTGGAGACACCAATGAACTAAGTTGGCCTGACCGCATGTTTTCCCCACAGTTCAGGGTTCTTGAAGTGATGATAACTTTTTGTAAAGGAAGTGATTTGTATCAGTGTGGATTCATAAGCCTAGAACATCTAGAAAGGCCATGAGTCAGGTCTGAGAGGTGTGTAAAATGATGTAGTATATTGTAGAACTCTGTTTCCTTCCTGCAAACTGAATACATTTTGATTACTTAATCAAAACCTTTATTAGAGCACCTGGAATGACAGAAACACTTGGTTGGTTTTTTTCCCCCCAGTCCAGTTTTTTTTCCCTGGACTGCTCAAACATGTTTCAAAGTCCTGGTTAGAGAAAATAAATAAGTAAATTAAAATAGTAAGAAATATAATCTTTGGAAGCTTTCATCTCTGAAATCTTGCAGAAAAACACTTTCTATACATATGATGTTATTCTGTCTCTTGGTGAAAACAGAAGGAAGGCATTTGTTTCTTTCTTATTCTAAAAGATCATCTGAAAGCAATAGATTTCACTGCAGAATAGCAAACATTAAAAAGAATGAGTATGTGCTTGATTACACAGATATTTAAAGTAACTACATAACACATAAGTATTACTATATTTCCTAGAGGCTCAGTGTGTTTATTTAGTGTTTTTCTGTATCTCTGATGCAACATTATCCTCTCTAATTAGAAAATATATTTACCTGTCATGTTGTATCCAATTATAAATTAAATTATATTAGCATTAAGATGTAGCCGTATTACTGATTGTGCCCATGTGTATCTCAGACAAGCACTGGATCATAAGGTATCTCCCTCACCCCTTTGCCAGCTCAAGGACTTCTTGAATGCTGATAAACTGGAGTCTCATGCACTAATATTTTGCAGATAGACAAGAAACAAACAACACTGAAAGAAAATTTTACTTTACCTTTTGATTATGGTTTCCTTGCACTGAGAAAAAAATCAAAATACGGAGAGGATATGTTGTTGCTTATGTCCTTTTTTGTAGCGTGGGTAAATGACTCACACCCGAGCCATTGTAACTGTTAGTGAATATTTGTGAGTTGTCAGTATCACTAAGTAAAAAAAAAATCAACAACTATCTGCCGAAGAATGTAAGGGAATTTTGTGACTTTCTCTGTAACCTAAGTGAAATTCTTTTTTAAAGGAATTTAATACTTTAAATCATTGTCTTAAATGTGGGTGAAATTCCAAGTGATTTCTTTAACCTGACTGTCAGAACTGTCAGCAACAACCTGAATATATGTGGAGTTCTCACTGTGTTTCCTGTGACACCTGCTGCAGCTGATAAGACTGAAGAACAGCAGGGACTTCTTCCATGCTTACATGAAGGTCAGGGGTAGTGTGCTGCACCTTCAATAATCCGGGATGAAAAGAGTTTTCATACTTCTGCATTCCAGAAGTGCCCTGTTATTAAGTGAGCAGAATACCCTTCATAAGTGAAACAGATAAACTCTGAGCTAACTGAGAGCTTGTATTTTGTTTGAAATTCATATAGGTGAAGAAAGTTACAAGACTTTTGAATAGACTGCAGACTATCAAATTAAATTAATTTCTTCTAAATTCCTGAGAGACCTTATATGTTTTCTTGAAGAGGATTAAGAACATTCCTTTTGTGGCAGCAAAAGCAGCAATAGTTGAGAGAACAGTCAAGGCTTGGCGGTGTGCAATTTTTTTATTAAGTCCTTTGTAATGAGAGAAAAAGAACATTTCTGAATTTGTGTTAGGGCTGAATAACAACAGAATTATTCATGGAGACTTCATTATCTTCCACCTCATATTACAATAATGACATTCGCAACATTCAACTGCACAGCTGCACACTGCTTCTCAAGCAGCATTTGTAAAAAACTAACACTATGTCCAGAGTTTTGTTTCTCTGCTTTTATCCAGGTGTAAGAATGTCTAAGAACAGCATTAACTATTCAAAACAGAGGTCTGGCTAACTTTGTGTCCAGTGGCAGTGCTCCACAGAACCTGGTCATGGGACTTTGTGAGAGCAGGGGAGGGGTATGCAATGTGTGTGACATATCCTACTCACAGGGCATCGTGGGCAGGACTGTGTGTATTTTGGTGTTTGTGTGTGTGTGTTCCAAACCCACCATGCAGGACAACACAATACTGCTATGAAGCTTTTCAGGCTTGAATGGGGCTTCATTACCATGGCAGTGCCCGAGCCCTAAATTCCAAATATGTGTGGGAGAGTCCCTATTTCCCTAACTGGAGAACTGCTTTCTTACCTTCAGTACAAATTCTCAATTTAGCTGATTCCGGAGGAAATTGCAATCTTTTTAAGTCAGAAGGTTGGAATATGATGCTGATGAAACAAAAGTGAGAAGACCAAAGGTGGGAAAGAAGGAAATTGAGAAACCTGAGTAGCACAGGGCCATTTATAATAGTTTTGCCTATATACAGGAAGTGGTCATATGATCAAGTAATAGGATTTCCATGCAGGGTCATTTGCACAAAGACTAGAATGGTGAATGCTCTAAATGAAACAATGAAATTATTACATCTCCATTACTTTGGGTGAATGCAGTTTAAATAGAGATCTCTCTAAAAATATTATGTTTGTAATTACAGTAAGGAATTTGCTTCACATGGTCATCCTTTTCCCTAGAGTGTCACTTGCAGCATTTATGAACAACAACTTGTATGTTTGTTGCTATTGTGGTTTTGATTTTTACAGCTAAAAGACAAATTAGCCTCCATCAGGCTGAAGCTGTCTGAATATTTGGATTAATTTGGTACTCCATCTTGTCTGAAATAATGGTATTTAGTAATTCTACCAGCTGGCCAGCAAGATTAGAATGAATATGGATTTTGCTATACACTGCAAATAGCAATATAATCAGTAGGACTAACTGAGAATAACATGACTCTTCGTTGTTTTTTTTAATTTTCAAAATTCAATGAATATTTAGATTACCAATTTAAAAAAAAAACCTTGGCATTTGCTAAAATGTGATTTCATGAGACATGAGATAAAATATAAAATCTAGAGTTTACTGTCTTATATAGTAACTGTGACTAAAATAATCTAGAGTTCTGCACAGTTAACAGGATAGATTTATTTAAATGATGGCTAATTTTCCATTGTTTTAAGGTGACACTAGTTTTGGCCTAAGGAAGAAGTGGTTTTATATGTCATCAAGAAGGCAGAATATATTTACTCACAAAAGCATGTCTGATACTGGCTACAGATCTATCAAACAAGCAAGATCCTGTACATATACACCTACAATGTGTGTACTCACCCGTGTATAATATTTTGCTGAGCTTCTGATTGCCTACACTGACAGTAGCCCAACCCATTCCAGTTCTGATGGTCATTTGGCCAGAGGGTCACAGCTGAGGAATGTCCCCTGCCAACAGCAGGCAGCTGACCGTCGGTGCTGACAGATGTAGCCTCAGCTGTGACAGCAGGAAAGGGAGCAATTTCTGTACAGACAAGTGCCAAGGTCCTTAGGGATTTAGTCTGTGGCTCAGCAGATGATGTTCTTTATTCTAAGGAACTAAAACACTCTTCATTTTTTTAACACCATTAAATGTATGCTTAAATTCATTGATGGAGGAAGGACTTTAAGAAGACCTGACACATGTAGTGGAGGATGGTGTGCTATTGCTCACAAGCTCTGTTACATTTGCTCAACTAGTGTGGCTTTGTGTGAAACCCCTGTTAGCATAAAGTCTGGATATGGGTCAGGGTATGGCCTGTGCCTAGGGCTGTAGGAATGACACCATCCTGTGGGGGCAGAGAGGAGAGAGAGCAGCCATGTAAAACCTGCCTTTGTTATCAATTTACCCTCATGGTTAAAGAATTGTGCCCAAGCCCACTTCATTTAGTATTAGGATGTCATCAGCAGAGCTTTCCAAGACCTCGGCTGCTTTAGAGAACTGGGGCTGTGACTGTGTTGCTACATAAGACTGAGATGAGGATTCAAACGGCATCATTCAGTTTTAGTTCCCTTCAGGCAAGAGAGAGAGAAGCAGCAGAGGAGCCAAGAACAGTGTCAGAAAGTGAGCTCACAGTTAAACAGCTGAGGCTAAGGCTTGAAGTTGGTCAGTTGCCCTATTTTGTGGTGTAGAAATTTTCTGAGAGCACTTTGCTTGAGTCAGAATGATTTGGAGCATTGGCTTGTAAGTCTTGCAGCTGGAAGTATGGAGAGTACATGGATGACAAAACTGAGATAAAAAGGTTGTTTCCTGACTGCATTTTTTTTTCCAGGGGAGTTTCATTGACATAAGGGTATTTCATTGAAATAAAGCTGTTTTCTGGGAGGTTTTTAAAATGACAAAAATGTTTTGTCAGAATGTTTTCATCTAACTTGACACTGACTGTGCTTTTTCAGCAGCATATGAAGTTACGTGACGTATGAAGGTGTTGGATCATAGCAGCCCCTGTCATGTTCCCTAAACAGATCTCACAGCCGTATTCTATGAAGAGTCTTTTTTTCCAGCCCAGGTATAATTAACCGGTGTCATTTTGTTTCATTTTAACTAAGGGAAAACTAAATTTACAGGTGAAATTTTTACTTCTAGATTCATGCTGGTTTTTGCTTTTCCTCCAGTGTGAGCTGGCAGATATCTCTGAGAAGTTGTGGTCCCTGTGCACTCAGAAGTCATTTATGGTGTTTTTCTATCTTTTCTTTCTTGTTACAGTCCAGGCATAGAATGATCTTCTTAAGCCTTCATAAGGAATATAAACAGGAAAAAAAAGTTTTCAAAAATTCTAGAAAATAATACTGAATCTTTCTGTATTTAGAAAACAAAGGAAACAAATCAACACAGATTAATTGCACTTCTAAAAGATTTAATCTTCTAAAAGATTAAAGAGTAAAGATTTTTTTTTGGTGAAAAAGTGAAGTTGAAGCTTGAGCATTCAGAGTCAAAACAAATCACATGAATTTGATCTTCCAGCACTGCTTGTTGTGCCAGTCCCTGAAACAGATATAGAATGATGACCAAAAAAAAAAAAAAAAGGAAAAGAAATATAGACAGAGTAAATGTAAAACCACAATAATTAACCAACCACATGGGGTTAGTACTAGTTTTGTTCTCATTATTAGCTTGAACCTGTCTGATTTTTTCAAGCTTCCCTTACCTGCTGGGAGGGAATAACCTCCCATGTGCCCCATATATAAATATATGTAAAAGTCTTCTTTTGGTGAGCTGGAAATCAGGAAGAAGTTAAGAAAACTACTTTGAAGGTTCTTCAGAGTGATGTAGAGAACTGATAGATGCGATTTCTCTGTGAGATTATAGATTCTGTAGAAATGCTATTGTGCTTTGAGCTTTACCCTGTTTTTATGGACTCTGGAGAAGAGAAAATAATTTACCAGAAAATAGATGAGTTGAAGTGTATACAGCCATGGTGAGTGCTCAGCCAGTAATGCAGTCCCTTTTCTGTCTAAAAAATATTTAAAATGTGCTGGAAACATGGTACAGATTAGATAATACACATGATATGTATCCATAAACTCTTAAACTCTATAATAGTGGCTTAAAAAAGCCAGTTATTTCTGCCATCTTATGAGAATTGCTTCATAATATAGTTATCTATGACTGTGTTTCTACAAAAGTTTAGTTGCTTTTATTTACTTACTTAATTTTTCCAGTACATATTACTGTGCTCAATAAAATTGGGTTGACAGGAAGTAGGTTTTTTTCAAGACACAAAAAAGTGGGGTTTTTGCCAGAACATGCACTATTAAATTTGTTTGGTCACTACTAATTCTATTTATTTTAATTTTTTTTCTTAAATTTTTAATTTTTTAATTTTTTTTTTTTTTAATTATATTGATGTAGATCTAAGTGAGCTAGTAAATAGGAAACCTGGATTCCTCTCTGATTTAAGTAAGTAGTGCAATTACTGTTAATTCAGTTCAGCAAGGTCTTATGTATGCAGATATTTACCACCAGAAACAGAGAATACCTGTTCTCATGTTCATCTGAAGCTTTCTGATTTTAATTTATTTTAATAAGGAGCCTAGGTAAGAGCTCTGATTTAAACTTCTCAGGGTCATTCCACTGATATTTACACCTGTTAGGTTTCCAGTACTCAGGTTTCTTACAGCTTCATTGTTGGGAATAGTTCAGAGGTTGCTGTCAATGCCAAACAAAGTCGCTGTCCATAACCTACAGGCTGTAGATCAGATTAAGCACCTTTTTATTATATTGCTTTGATAAAGAGTCTGCCTGAAGGGCAAAGGAAGATAAAACAAGAAAAGAAAGTATGCACTTAGATTTCAGTGAAGGATTCTTATTAATAAAAATTTTAATTTTTTAAGTGTTTTATCATCATGTAAATCCTTTTGTAATGAGCTACAGGCTTTCCACAACTCAGACACTGCACATATTAAAATAGTTGCCTTTTATGGTTTTGACTTGAGACAAAGGAGTTAAAGAGTTAAAACAACATACCTGAATTCAGAACTGCAATTGGATATAGAATGAAATTTGGATTTGTCTGACTATATTGAAGTCAGGAGAAGGCTTGCAGTTTAATCCAACTGACTTGCCTTACGAGAATCAGGGAATTACTTTTTATTTTTTAAAATAATGGCTACTTTAAAAGAAAAATGGGAGCAATTTTCTATTTTTCAAATTATATTTTCATGGAAAATTTAACAACAAATAAAAAATGAGAAAATTTGTGGATAATGTTAAGTTTGAATTTCTTCTGCCAAATGATCATTGCAAAAAGCCATTTTAGGTTTGGAATAGGTAGGAGGGACAAGGAAGTTAGTGAAAAGAGTGGGAGGAAAAAAAATCCATCTATTGCTTAGTAAAGAGCAGGGCTTGTAGTTCAGTGTGAAAATAACATACCTTTCGGTAACTGGTTGTAATTCTAAATACTGCTAAAACGACTTCTGTGGCCTTGTTCCAAGTACACTAGTTTAGCCTAAAAGTCACCAATGCTTCTGGGAATGTGGCTTCATTTCAGTATAATGGGATTATTCTAAGGAAACCTGTGGGAAACTATATGAGAAATTGCTTATAAATTTCCATGTAAAATTACAGCTCTCTAATGACATAACCAAGTATTCAATTTATCTGAGCAAGATTTTTAGTGTCTTTCCTTTAGCAAGAAATACTTGAGTGCCTGTGTGCATATTGTATACATGCATAATACTTAAAGAGCACAGGGAAGATGTGTGCACTTCCTACTGCCAGCCTCAGGCTCAAACAGTGCATTGTGAATTGATCAAATTAAAAAGATGGCTTCGCTTTGCTTTGTCATTTCTATTTTTCCGCTGAGGTAATGAAGGGAGAGACAGCCAGTGATGGGTTCATTGTTCTGTGAGAAGTAATGAAGAAAGCAATAGAATTCAGAAAATACCTTGAAATTCAAACCTGCCATTGCATTAGGTGGTGGCACTCCAGCAAACTGCTTTAAATGTCTACTTAACTTACAGAGAGCAGGTCCATTTTATCCTTAAACTTACAGCTTCATAACTGTGTTACACAACTAAATGTGTAATAGAGTTCCTTTAAAGAAGAGGAAGACAAGATTGTATTGTCAAAATGTGTCCATTAACTTAATCTAGCACACAAAATCCCTGTTCTAGCAAATTGTAACAAGGGCTGTTTTATAAACATGAATCCTCTTTTGAAAAATTTAATTATATGTGTGATTATTCTTTGGTGTATCAGGCCCCTCTGTCAGAGGAAGCATGTCAGGTTAGATGGACTTCTATTTACGTTCATTTTGGCAATTGCTGTACTTTCTTAGCTATATGTATGCATTTCATTCTCCCTTGTCTTACAAATACATATGTATATTTTAAAATAGGTGGACATTACTTCCTTCGTTTACAAGATGCAGATTCTCTATAGAACTCAGGTTGAGAAATAGTACAATTACACTTTTGGCAGATTGCTTTCTTTTTATGTCTCTAATGTGCTAGTGCAACATCGGGACATTTGTGTTCCAGTCCCTGTGATCATATATTTGAAATCAAATAAAAAACTGCTTCAATTACAAGCAGATTTTATACAAGTAAATACTCAAAAGCAGTAGTAATCTCTACATAGAAGAAACTTCCATTAGAAAAATGTTCATTTACCAAACCCTTTAAATTCTGGCTGCCCCTATGACCCAGGAATAAGAAAAAAGGGAAAAAACCAAAGCCATATACATTTCCATAATGTAGACTTTTAATAGCTTTTAATTCTTTGCTGTTGTATCAATCAGGTTAGTGAGAGTCAGTAATACAAATCAGAACATCTGGTAAACGTAATTAATTGTTAAAATTAGTTCATTTCATTGCTGTTGAACTGATTGATATATCTTTTTTCCCCACCAAAATACCCTTTCATATGGATACCACTCCCATGGTGCATTAAATCAGGAACTGCCTAGACATCCTGCTTTCTCTCTTCAGGGAAAATAGACTTCAAAAGGAACTCAGATTGCCATGCAAAACATAGATACCCCTAATGAACTGAATGAGACACATTAGAAGAGTCTATATTTATCTGTAGTATTTAACTTTAAATCTATTTGTTCAAAATAAACTTAAAAATAAGTCTTTTCTGTGAAAAAAACTATTTTCTTGCTAAATCAAATAATTACTTATGGCATCGTTTTCCTGCAGAAATAATTTTTTTATAACAAAGCTCTTGAGGATGAAGGGTTGCAACTTTCATCAAAACAAGAAAATAGCAGACAGACACAAGTAACATTCTTGAAAGCTTGAAGAATGCAGGTGCTAATTATACTTTACTTAATGCATACGAAAGAGCCTAAAAATCCATTAACAGACAGAGAACTTCATTTTCACACACAATCTTCTCTGAAAGGAAACTATGAGCAAAGAGAGCTGCTAAAAGGTCTCCTGGGATCAAATCTTTGATGGTTTATTGATCTCATTCAATGCTTTTAGAATCATTAAAAGTCACCTTTCCTTTGTCATTCAGTCCTAGGGAGTAAATTGAACATTATGTTCATGTAGGTCATTGAGTACTTTTACAGTAGTTTATTCAAGCAAATGGAAGAACGTGCTCCTCCTAACTGACTGGCAAGATTGGAATATCAGAGAAGAAAAATTGTTAAAGAGAAACAAAGCACCAATTTGCTTTGTAATGGGCTGCTCTTGAAGAGCAAAAAATTCAATTACTTAAGTGAGGTGTCTAAAGGGGCTGTGGATATCATATTTGTGTCTTTGTGAAAGTCCTTGTCTAAAAGAAATAATTATAGTAAATATCATAATATTTTTCCTGTGTTAGGAGTTCAGGAAGCAAAAAAGAAAACAAACAAACCCCCATTCTTTCATGATCTCTAGGCAAATACCTTTTAAAATCATGTTCAATGTAAGGCAGTAAACAGAGTATTCTGAGCAAATGAAAACAGATACCCTCAGAAAAAGTATTTTTCCTAGGAAGAACCCCATTATGTGTAGTATTCAATACAGATGCTCAATCAAGACACCTCTAGGAAAAAAAGCAGCACATCTGGATGCAGGATGTTGAGGTTTTTTTAATGTTTTCTCCCATTAAGCAGGAAAATAAATATTTTGTTGTTTATAAGCATCTTGTAACCAGAAAGCAAAGTGCTTGTTCTAAAAGCCCACAGAAATGATTTGTCTCTTCTCTTTTTAGTACCAGGCAGCAAATCAGTGACAAGCACATGTCGATGAGCTCTACTGTTACACTGAAGTACAGCACCCACAGTAGGAACCTCTTTTTGTTGCAATCCAAAGCAGTTTGCTAAATAGTAATTCATCTGGTTGCCACCAGTGGTTTCTTTCTCTGTTCTTGCTCTCTGATTTCAGGGCCTTTAAGGCAGTGCAGCCGAATGACTCTCCCTTTGTGTGAGTCTAAGCAGGGTGCACATACTGTTACCTGCGTTGCCTGCTGCAGGCAGGGACTTCATCTGCAGTCTTCTGAAAGCTTTTTTCTCTACTTGCCACCTTTTCCAGTGGAAAAGACTCTGGGTTATCTGTGCTTTTAGGTACCACATACAGGTTAGCAAGCTGTTTCATGGCACATCGAATCCATCCTCCCCAACCCGCCAATTAGCAGTAATTTCTCCTCACAGCTTTATGATGGTGGATTCAAATAATGCATTAAAATAATGCTTTAGCAGTTCATTTGGTAAGTTTTGGAGGCCACCAGGTGTCTTTAAAGCTATTTTTCCTCATCTCTGCTTAGGTGTGTTTTTAATTTCTGTGTGAATGAGTGATCAGCAAGTGTTCTGTTTGGCTTGAAAATAGTGGACATGAAAGCCTACTTTACTTTCTTTTTTAAGGAGATTTTTCTTCTATTCAGTTTTTTATTAAATATGAACAATTTATAGAAATTTAAAAATACATAGGTACAAATTTAACATGTCTCTATTCAACTTTTTTAAAATTTAGAAGTATTTTATAAGAATATAATGTAATAATATAAGGATATTCATGAAATTCTGTACAGAAATGTTGGTTAGCAGGTACCTCTGGAGTCCAGAATCCTGCCTGAAATGGAATAATTGTGAAGATAACCTCAGCTATAGCTCATTGAGAGTGTCTTGAAAACCTCCAGTGATGTACAAGGTATAGCTCCTCTCTATGACCAGTGATGCACCACCATCATGAAGATGTCAGATGACAGATTAATTTAAGTCTGCCTCCTGTCTCCAACTGAGGCCTGTATCAGATGTCTAAGAAACAACAAAAGAATGGGACATTTCCTCATAATACTCTTCCAGCATTAGACAGCAAAAGTCTTATCAAAGTACTCTATAGAAGGTGGGGTTTTTATGTTTTTCTTTATTTCTTTCTTGATTTAGGGAGAAAGGGGAATAATTTTCCCTGCACAAGTATTAAATATGATTAAAAGCATATTTCAAATACTCACTTCGTTTGACAAAGTTCCTGGCTTTCAGTCACTGTAAACAGAAGAGAAATAACTATTTCAATATCACTTTAATGAAAAATGTAACGTGAAATCTAGACCTATTGCCTCTGTAAAATTTAGAAATTGGAATAGTGTAGATAATTTTTTTTTAATTGAAGTTTTTTGGTAGCTAAAGAAGAGACAGAAAAGAAACTGCCATTCTATCATCCAAGACTATTGCTTTCCATTTGATATCTGAACTCATTCTACTGGAGATTATTGTTCTTGCTTCCAAACTCCTTCACTGAATATACACTGCTTTGAGCCAAATCTCTTACAAGACCTGCTTCCTACTTCCACTTTGAAAAAGTAAAGAATATTATTCAGACTTCCTTTCCTACCCTATCCAGAGTGATCTGTACTTCTACACTTGAGTCTTCTAAATGTAGGAGTTTAACATTGACTCAAAATCAGTTCATTTACCAGTAACTGAAGATCTCATGTAAGTTCTCTAGGATCATTTGTCATATTGAGCTAAACTGCCCAAACTCAAACTTAGCTCTTGGAATTTACATTACCATTAATGTATTCGTTTCTTCAGTTCAAGTAACCACTGATTTAAATATGTCACTCTGCAAAGTTTGTCATATTGCTATGTGAAAAAGATAACCAGATTTTTTCTAAATGTTTTTTTTTTATACACTGAACAAGTTACAAGGCCTTTTTAACTCCAAATTTCATTATTGGCACTTTCAGCAAGAACTATCAGGGTAACAAAAACTTTCTCCTTTGAAGGTAGAGTTTACCATCTTTATCTTCTTGTATTTATTAAAGATCAGGACTGGAAGTTTTAAGTGTACAATATAGCCAGAGATTAAAACCCACACATCAATAGTCTCTGTAACTTTGGCAGGAGATCTGTGCTCATCAAAAGAGAATTGCTTAATCAACAACAAAAAATAATGGCATGCTACTAGTTGAAACAACTCATTTTGCCTCTTTTAGTCAAAAATACCATATAAATGAACTTTAGGTTATAAGTTTTTCTTGTCAGCTGTCATTCTGACACCCCCTGCCCTGCAGTTTTAACTGTAGGAGCTGTAAGATGACACACCACTTACTACAGGTTCCATCATTATATCGTACAAAGGCCCTGTCAGAAGCTGGTGCCGCTGGGAAATTGCTACTAGCTTGATGGAGATTATTTTTGTTTTACTTCTTTTTATGTCCCTGGCTCTATTCTCCCTACTTCCTTCTTTTCCTTGAGGGGATCATGGTGGAGAAATAGCTGGTGTGATAAATTGATCAGCAGGGTACCATAGCAGCATTAAGCTATCCATCCATCAGGCCTGCAGTGCATTTGAGCAAGTAGGTGCTGGTTGGCTGATATTTCAGAACCCTTTCCAAGTGATGGAAAGGCTTTCACCTCTGTATTCCAGCCTCCACCACATTAGAAATCTTTCTAACTTTAAATTGTTTCAGTGTATATAGAAATAGTAAATAATAGGATAAAAGATTTGTTCTCGGGGGACATTTCTATGAAGCACAACAAACTCCCTTTATATTGACTGTTAAAAAAATGCCATCAATTTTTTATTGTAAAGAAGTCACTGAGGACTAAGAGTAGCGGATGAAAAGATCTCTTCTAGTAATATGTCAGTCCACTTTCTTTGGCTGTCAAGTGTAGAGTGGATTAAAATTCTTGAGTACTGGAGTTGTTTTATGGCCTCACTGTTCTGTCTACATTGTCTAATGACATGCTACCAAGAACAGATACTGAGTTGCAACTTTAGCCATTATAATTGGCTACATCTTACCTGAGATGTGTCTGAAAATCTGCCAGATGCACCCCAGACCTTTCTGTGGGCATTGGTTGTTGTTTGTGTTCCCTGAGAACAGGAGGGGAGGAGGGGTTTATATATATCTTACCTATCTTACTGGTTTCGTTGCCATTCCCTAAACACTCAGAAGTGTGGTTTTTGGATGTCAATTTCTTGAGACCTCTGTGCTTTGCTGAACACCAGCCTTTAAAAAAGGACTGAAATCAAACTGAAGTTCAAAAGACACTGTATAATAGAGATAGCACATCTCAGTAACAGAACCAGAAAATGAATGAAAAGTCTTCCTCCTGAATAGAAGAACACTCTTGACAGTGCTCACCTGCAAATTGTCTCATACTTCCAACAAAGGGGGTGAATAGAGGCCTTTTCTCAGCTCATCAGAGAAAGTTCTACCAGAAATGGTCTTACTGCTTGTGATGTGTGAAAAATTCCATGATTCAAAGCACACTAGTAAGAGCAGGCAACTGATGATCCAAAGAAGTTGTGCCTGGTGACCTTGCCCTGGATGAGGAGGGCACACTCTCCAGCAAGGGCAAGTGGGTTCAAAAAAGCATCACTACTCTTCTCCCTAACCTTTCACTTGAGGATTACAAAATTCAGTCCCATAACTGCTACTGGCTGCTCCAGAAACCAGTTTAAGGATTTGTGAGATATTTAGGAAGTGTTCTTTGCCTGTTTTAAGTTGTTAATGTAGTTTTTCTTTTACAACCTCCTATCTCTTGCTTCTCTAATATAGGTGTGACTGTGCATGTGGAAACAAGTTTATTGTTAGTCAAAAATTTAATCTTGAAAACTTCCATAGTAAGGTTCTTCAGGTTTTTTTTTTGTGTGTGTGTGTTTTTTTGTTTGTTTCTTTTTGTTTTGGGGTTTTTTGGGTTTTTTTTGTTTTTTTTTTTCATTGAGAAACCCATCTGCAATATAGAGTTTACAGAGGATGAGGCCAATCCACCCTATGGCCAAAACCAAATTTCATACAGTAGAGCATCTAACACCTACTGAAGGCATAGGTCTGATTGCACCCACTTTCTTGGTAAAAAGGGAAAAAATGATATTTTGTAGTTGGGGCTCAGGCAAATGAGATTAAAATAGTTAATGAAAGATTTTTTTTGCCAGTGGGCAATAAATCATCAGGGTGCAGCAAACTCCTTATACCACAAATGAGCCAACTTGTAGTATGAGCTGCTATTTTAGAAAGAGGTTAATCTGAAATGTATGTGAGGTGAAAAAGTACATGTGTATTTTAATGAAGTCTGTTTTTCCTAAGGAAAAATCCTGCCATAATTATCTCGGAGTCCTAATCAAAATTAACTGTTTTTTTTTCTCCTACCCTAACATAATATTCGGTGTTAGATAACATTGCATCTTTGCTTTACACTGCAAAATATTTAGTAATGACATCAAAGGGTCTATCTGTACTATGATTTGGTATCACAAATAAGCCTTCATTCATAAATATAGGCTTAGGGCTAATATTCATTCACTTGTAAAGGATTTATTTCTAGCAAACAATGTATCCAGTGGAACAAGCTGAAGAGAAGCTTAATACTGTACAGCTGAAGTCTAATTGATTAGCAGAAAATCACAGGCATGTTATTAGTGAATACAAAGGAGAAAAAAATCAGTGAAGGCTACAGGATAAATAAAAATCTGTTAAATCAGATTGTTTGGCTGTGTCCTGGTTTATTGTGCGTGAGGCATAATTTTAATCCTCCACCAAATGAGGCTCTCTGTTTCCAGCTTCTTCAGTTTAGGATGGGCCAGGTTTACTTCTGGCACAAAATTCCTCATCTAGTGAGGTGAAAGTAAAGGGGAAATTCATCTACTGATAACTACAATGCTGCACATGTAATTGAGGTGATGCTGAAACCCACTAAAAATGGCACAAAAATCCAAGGCAGTGGATACTGGTGAAAGGCCAGTAACTTGGAAAAAAATGGACATGAAATGGATATGAATGTCAAAAAAACCAACAACAAACCGCAAGAAATTTCAGGTGCTTAATTTGCACCTACTCATTAGTATCTGAGCTGCAATTCAGGCTTTGTATAAAGATCTTTCACACCTCTGTGTTAGAACAAAAATGTTCTAAAGGACGACTCTTTGGCAAAATAAATCTGATACTAGTGTGGAGAATCCAAGAATTGGTGGGAATTCTGTGCTGGGTAAAGACCAGCAAAACTCAAGGGCAGCTTTGTAGTTACGTAAATCTACTCTAGGGTCAGGCAATATCAGCCTTTAAATACCAAGAAGTGGTGAAATTGCTCTTTATACCATTGGTACCATTTGGAGCTTTGCAGAACCAAAATCAGTTTTGTGTTTGCTCTCAGATTTGGACAAGAAGCACAGAATGATGTGACTGAAAGGAAGGTTGTTCTATTCATAACCGTAACAAAAGGTGAATTGTAAATGTCTGTATTTTTTCTGAGGAGTAACGAGGGTGATTAAAGATTTCATGCACAGGCCTGGTTCCACGCACAGGTTAAATTAATATCTGTAATGAGAAAAAGATAAATGTATTGGATGAACACCAGAGTGCAATGGTGGTCAAATAAATCAGCATTAATCTGCTAATTGTTTTACCACAAAAAGGACATCATTCCCCAAGCAAAGCTTTAACAAAGCAAACAAAACGTAAAAAAAGCAAAAAAGGTTTGATGAAAACCATTTTAGTACAGGCTGCTTCCAGTGTGCTCATTTTCGTTCAAGGTGCTGCTTACATTGAACCACACCCATCTGCTACACTCCTTCAGGTTCTGCTGATGTTTGTTCTGGAAAGCCTGTCTCCTCTCTGCAGGCCTCCCTCTTTTCCTGCGCTGGGTTCAAGCAAGTCATCTTCCCTAGGAGGCATCTACTGCATAGGGGGAATAACTTGCTCAAAGCCTTTTGCAGACATTGACAAAACTGCTTTCAGGGATGAATGATAACAAAGTGTTTAATATCTAAATGGGTAATAACATCTTTGACCTGAGAAGGTGTCTCAGGTCAAAGATTCAGGTCAAAGATGACCATATGTATGACCATAGTACCAGTGACAGAGAGAGATGTTGAGACAGGGAGACCGATATCTACCAGAAGAACTGGAAAAAATTTGCAGTATGCTTTTAGTGGATATAGAGTTTTTGAATGTCAAGGGCTGCGTTAGAGGAAGTCTCTGAGGAGGACCTGCTGTTACCTTCTCTGCATCATGGGATGCCCTCCTGTGGGGAACAGCGCAGAGGGAGGATGCAATACACCTAGCAATGTCTTATCCATTGTTTGGGTTTTGTGCTTTTGATATAAACCATTTTATGTTTAATCCATTTAAAACTTGCAGTGGTGCTGCTTGGCATTAGCATGCATTCAGGAAAATCGCCGGCAAAATATTCAGTCTGGATGATGATCAGGAAAGTAATCTTTGGCTGGCAAGCAGGTCTTCTGTGTCCCTCACTGGCCTTTTGGTGGGAAAAGGAAGGAAATGTCTGGTCAAAGCTATGTTTCATATTTATCAGAGTTGAAGAAGAGGACTGATGTCATGTGCAAGCTGTTAGCTACCATTCGAATAAAATGGACAGAGGCAAATTAGTAGGTTTGTATTAGTGGGTGACAACCAGAAGGCTGGAACTTTGTAGTAATTTTGAAAGGTATCTTAAGGGCATAAGGTACAAAATCCTTTTGACATTTAATGGAATTAAATGTATTTCCTGAGTCTACAGCTGTAAGCCATAAAGTACTCCTGAAGGCAGTTATCAGGTTCAGAGGACAGTAAAGTCTTTTTGTCTCTTCTACTCAAATGGACACTTTCTTGGTTCTAAACCTAATGACATGTGTATGAGCCACTGTATTTCTTAAACAACATTAATGGTTGAGTGGCCATTTAATATCAGGGTCACCCTACCACAAATAGAATGAAAGGCAAGGTGTCACAGTGCACAATATAAAAATGGCTTAGGACACCCAGACTCTTACCTGACAAAGAAAAGGCACCTAGCCAGTTCTGTATATTTTTGCCAGGAAAGATTGGTAGGAAAAAGAAAATATTCCCATTATTGGCCAGCTTTGCTGTGCAAATTATTACTATTGGTGTTTTTCATCTCATGTTTGCAACATGCATTCACACTATGTGACTCTGTGTACTTTCAAGAACAAAATATTACATGTGGAAAAGCATAAAAATTGTTTCCCAAGTATGGCCTGCAGCTTTTACGTATCTATTTAAACCTTTTGTTAGTCCTTATGCAACGCAGTTTGGAGATCTTGTGGACATTGTAGCTGTTCTTGACCAATAAGGCTCTAAGATCTGCTTTTCTTAATGACTTTTTGTGGCTTTTTTTTAATTTTTAGAGCATACAGGACTATGTGACCCTTGTATGACTGGTAGTCACTCACTGATCTGGTTGGGCTTCAGTTTCACCTACACCAGCCAGCACAGCTGGGCCAGTCGTGAGAGAAGGAAAGATGTAAAAATGTCTTGTATAAGGATAAAGCAGGAAAATTATATCTGTCAAATGAAGGCTGGGATTTCTGAGAAGCAGAGATGACTGCCTGCATGACATATGCTTGCACCTACTTTTATTCAAGGTTCTGTATGCTCACTACTCATGAGCACACAGTTTCTCTGCAGTAATTTTGAGAACCGAGCCAGACTGGTGTTGCTCACAAGAAAGTTAAAGCAAAATTACCTTGCTTCAGAGTCTTCAAGGCTAATAAACCCAAACATATAAATATGACTTCATGGTCCTCTGACCCTGTCACTTTGTGTGCTGTTTATTGCTTTATCCTTTAAAATACCAGCCACAGGCTGGCAATGAGCAGACCTTCCCCTTGGTTTGGTGACAGAGATTTTCTTTGTCAGACCATTGCTCTGACTAACCTTGAGAAGTATTCTTTCTCCCCCAGTTGTAGGATTGCTTGTGCAATCCTTCTAAGGTTTTCTTATTGCTTTATCCTTTTTTATTTAGAGAAAGATATGTCCATGGAATGCCTGTAGTCCTTGCTGCTTCTTATGTGTCACATCCAAATGTATTTTAAACATTTTGCATTTCAGTCAGAAAAGACTCCCAATCTCTAAATGAGCACCCTTCAGGTTATGGGGTAAAAATTCAATCAGTTAGATACATTCATGAGCTGGCATTCCAGCAACACCTCATTTACGGTGAGACTCTAAACAGACTGTCCTTCCAGCCATACCCATTCAAACATGACCTTATCTGAAACCATATTCATCACAAATATCCCCTGAAGGCTTTACTGGTCATTGCATTGGTGTACAGTGGGGCTTTTACTTGCTTTAAATTCCTCTAGATGAATACCTCCAAACATGTTGGAACTGTGCTCTGAAAAGTCTCAGGGTTTCTGGAGCCATTTCTAGGAAGGGTTGAAAATGTAATTCAAGGAAAACACAACCTTCTAGAACTCAAGTATATTTAAACCGATTTAGTCTTACCTTAAAACAAGACCAGGCTTTGTGAATTTTTTCTTCCATGGAACCTGACAAGAAACTGAATTAAATAGGGTGACTGGGTCCTCCACAGGGCGTAGCACAGTAGGGTTTTCTGAGGGGAAAGAATAGTTTCTGTGAGGCTTGTGCTTAGTTCCCTGCTGTGTCATTTCAGAAGCACTAATGTGCAAATAGAGGAATTTGCAAACTGATCTCCAGTTTCACTTGAAACACCACCTGGTTTCACTTCTCTGTAGTCAGGGAGTGCTTCTCCATGTTTTATTAGAAGCTGAGCTGATTGGCTGGGAGGAAAAAGGGAGTTGTGAGAAGAAAACTCAAGGAGATTTAAATAATTTTGAATGATTTTGTCATCTTTGAACATCTGAGTAAAATTTCCTTCTGCGTGGAATCACATGAATATCACTGTAGTTTGTATAAAACTAGAACTTTTTCTCATCATAATTTTCACCACTATGAACAAAGAAAAAGTGGTATAAAAAGTGGTTCTAACTTTCTTTATCACCTCTTTTTGTCCACTCTTACCAATGGGAAAAATTACGCTGTCTGAAATGTGTGTGTAAGATTTTTTTTTTAAACCAAAATCAAAGTTTCTAACAAAAAGTTGTGGTTTTAAAAGTATCAGGAACCCAGATGTGGCATGAGTTTCATCAGTTGTTAGACTTCATACAGTTCAAGAGACTGTTTGGACTCAAAGCATAGACAATTAAATGCATTTTTTTCCAAGATGCAAAATGCAAAAAAATGGGGTTTTTTTCAAAGTGTCATCATATGAAACCTGTTAGGGATATGGTTTATGGTAATTACAATCTACTGGTTATCTAGTAAGTCTTCATAAATATATTTAATAATTTGCCATTTGTACTAAAATTATGTTGAGATTCCCGTGGCAAAATTCTGCTTATTGTTAATGGTTTCTCTCCAGTCCAGCTTGCAATAGTTACTGTTTACTGTTCTATCCTAAAACATATCAATGGTTTGAAGTTTGAGTTACACATTCTCTTCAAGAATTCCTCCTTTTTTTAGCCACATGATAAGCCTGCAGTCAAGACTTGTATTTTAGCCTGACTACATGACAGTCTTCAGTTCCCAGCAGTTTCAGAACATTTTGCTGCTCCTGTGTGTACCAGAAGGAAATCCACTCTTTTCAGCAATAATTTATCTCTTTCATGTTATGTGGAATAGCCATGTGTATTCCATCAATTATGAAATCAGACAGAACTCAAAACACAAGAAGATCTTTTCTTGTTTTATTCTGACACTTGTAGTTGAGTTTTTCAAATGTATTCAGTTCAGAGACTATTCCCTGTTAAGAATCTGGATTCTGAATCTCATTGTAACACTCAGTGGATATTAACTATCAATTATTTGTGCTTTTAAAAATAATCCGTTTTCTTTTAATTCTTTATTGGTTTCTTAAAAAATTCCCAGAGAGTGGACAAAATCTTACCAAAGACACACACCCCTAATAAACCAAGATGCTAAACCCTAAAACTCACTGAGATTTCACAGACTTCAGTAGAAATTGCGCTAACGAAATATTTATAGAAGTGCAGACCTGATAAGTAACTGTGGTTGTATTCATATGTATAGATAATTTCTTGCCCTCTTTCATTTTCTGTTTATGTTTAAGATTTTTGAAGTCAGGATAACATTTTCTAACATTTTTCATGATATCTTGGCAAATTATTGCAGAAAGAGATTGTAATCCTTATAAATTTCTGAGAAAAGAGGCAGTTTAAAAAAATTAATAAATAAACCCTATTCATTGAAGTAAAACATAACAGTCAATCACATTTGCTTTGTAATAAATAATTAATTAGAAAAAAACCTATTTTAACTTTCTGACATATCTATTCATGTCTCTTTCTCGTGCATCTTTACTTGCTATTTTAGGTGCTATGTTGGAAAAACAAGCAACCTCCAGATCATGATCTCTTTTTTTTAAGTATATGTATTATATGCCTCTATCTATGTATCTGTTCAGGTGTTTTACTCAAGTTTCAGAGTTTCAAATATGCTGGTTCAAACTCCACTGAGATCTGGTAGCTGACTGAGGTGAATTTATAGTGTGATGTATTTTTGTAAACTGATGTTGGATTATGTCATTCTCAATCTTGATTTAGCCACACGCTTTATGATGGTACCACGTGACAAAAGGTGTGATATAGGTTCCTCCTGGGAGGGTAAGAGGAAATATTCATGAGTGAACAGAGAGACCTGCTCATTTCAATCTTGCTGTGGTGACCTGTTCAAATAACTCATTGATTGTGTTGCATTTTATGCAATTCAGAAAGATGACAGAGAGAGTGTTTGATTTGCTTTAATAAGAAGCAAACAAAATTAAAATAAAATAAGCATTTTTTGGTAGGTATTTTTTTCATTCTGCATTTCTGGATGTTGTGTTTATTTTTCCTAAGAAAGGAGGTTGAGCCATTGAAAACTGTTTTATGTTTAGAAGCAAAGTGGTGAAGTAGCCTGGGCTTAAAATTCATGCATTAGTGCTAAACAAATAAAGTTGGTCAGTAAGGGCTTGTTTTTGTTGTGTTTATGGCTTTAGAAGGTAAATAGAAAAACTACTTTATTGGAGGATGTTTCTTTCTGCTTGTCTGCTATTTGGTACCATGAACCATCCTCTGAAATTACTGTAGTAGCCAGTAGGTCTAGATGGACAAGTTCTATAGAATGTGTAAAATGTCAAAAGTATTTTGACTGAGGGAAAGAAAATATTTATTTATTTAGGAATAATTTCTCATGGCCTAATTCTGAAATGATGCATTCATAAGACAATAAAATAAACATCACCTTCCTTCTCTTAGAAATACATATGTATATATACACAGTTGCACTGCAAAATAATTAATTCAAACCCCAACAATAATACTAGAAATTTGTGAAAGATACAGTTCCTAAACAGAGGGTTATTCTTTTCCTAGGAAATAAGTACTCTGGTAACTGTAACTGAGGTGACATAATTTGGCTACTTTCCAAATTGGTTTGTTTTCTAATTTTCTCATTTTTTCCTATCAAAGTGAAAGGATCAGCATCTTAGTGATAACCTTTGTGCTTTCATTGCCTCTGGAAGATCTTTTTTTCACATAAATAGGTGTTCATAAGGGTTGTGCACCTGGACTCTTTATAGGGTAAAAAATCAGTGTCCACGTACATACTTTCTTGATGTGTCAAAGTAGACAACTTACAATTAAAGCTTTGGGAACTTCTTTGTTACTTTTGAGAAGTTCAGCCTGCAAATGCACAAATGTATCTGTTAGGTCTGGCCAGACAGCTCAGAGCAGTAGGACAGACCAAAATGTTGAATGTATTGGGGTATTTGTGCCAGACTGTCTCCCTGCTGAAACTATTTCTAAGTTTCTACTTTTTATCTTGAATTAAATGCAATGATGAGGACCTGGACTCTTAGTTTGCTTAAAATAACACTTTCATCCAAGCTAATATTGATTTACCCCTAGCATGGATTGGCTCATCATATAGTTTGTTTTCTTGTCATCTGCTAACAACACAGAAAACTCTTTTTCTTTCTTCTTGCTTCTTAAGGAACATGACACAGTCTGCATTGCAGTCCTCAAAACAAACGTGCTGTCTTTAGCTTAAGGGAAAACTCAACCTTGAAGAAATCCTTTCTTTTTTCTTCCTTAAAATTCAGTGTCCCATCACATTATCTCATCTCCTTAAGTGTTCAGAAAACTTTTCCTGCAGCTAAAATTTTGCTTTCAATTTTTATCCTAAATTTGTAGTTCAGATGTAAAATGAAATGAAACACTTTTTTTGCCTGTGATCTTTACTATATTTACATGACTTAGAAGTGGCAAATTTGTTATTTTCCCCCTTATACCAGTAATCCTACATGGTGGCATTGTCACGTGGTGGAAAAAAAAGGAAGAAAAAGTAAAAAGAAAATGAAGGAAGGTCAGATTCTGAAGTTCTTAGCCAAGTCTTTCTTTAGGCAAATATTAAGCTCACTGGGATTTGGTTTAAATTAATTACATTTACTTAATTAATTAGGAGCATATATTTAAACTATCCTTTTAGTCCCATCTCTTTATTCTGCCTCAAATTGTAAAATTTATAGATTTTTTTTTATGCCACACATACCAGAGTAAGAAAATAGAAATATCTGTACCAAAAGCTGACCCAAGTCTACAATATATTTGTATTACCAGTTACTTTTTAGAGAACTTAGCAATTTAGTAACCATGAAGTACTGGGCTTGTAGTAACTAAAAGAGTGCAAACACAGAGAAGGAAAAAGGCTTTCTTCTCTGTTTGGAGATTGGTATTCCTAGTCTCAGGAATTATTGTTTTGGAAGTTTTTTTCCCATGTTGGACCAATGTCCCAATTTAGAGGATTTGAAGATTGAGAGATAGTAGAGAAAGCAAGGCAAGTATTCGCAATGCCTTAAGCTGTATTTGGTAGGAATTTGATAATTTCATTTCCACATACAAATTCTGCAGAGATCAATCCTAGGCTATGAGTTAGACTCCCTGCTGAGCCACTTCACAGCTCTTGATTAGCTATGGATATTATAGTAATTGGGTCTGTTAATGCCTACCTTCCCTGCGAGGTGTTAGCTAAACCTGTTCATTAAAATAATGACCGCAGAAGAAAAAAGAGGGAGAGAGAATGTAAAAATATGCATAGTATTTCAAGACCTTGGAATTCCTTCTAACACTGTGTTCAGAAACTGTTCAAGAATACTACGGCAGCTGCTACTTTACAATTAATTTGCGCTATCAATTGCATTCAGAAAATTCATCTTGGCAAGTGAAAGGACAGAATCAATCACCTTTGTGCAACACTACAGATTTTTATTACCCATATTCACTCAAGCAACAACTCTACTTAGAAAGCATTAATGTTCAGATGCCAATTGACAAAAGCACAGGGACTTATTAAATCAGAAGTATTGTGACAAACTGTAGAATTTTGTGGTTTTGCTCTAGGGAGCTAATCCAGTAAAGCATTTAAGAGGCTGCTTAATTTTAAGCATAGAAGGACTCCCCAGAGAAGGTATAAAGCAGATGCTACAGTGTTTTCCTGGATGGAGCACACAGTTGGTCAAAATTTGTTCTTCTGTGTATTTTCTTTTTGTTTTGCTTTGTTTTATAGGGAGATGTTAAGATTGCATCAAGCCCTTTAGAAGTCCATTATGCATGCTAACTATTCATAGTATAATATGAAACATTACCATGTGCAATATAAATATGAGTATTTCAGTATTACATAGAGATCTAATAAAAAGTTACTGTGCTATGTACCGTGCTCACATAAAGGAAACTACATCACTGGTCTCAGAACACTTTAAAATATACAGCCTTAATCTGTAGTTCTGGGAAGCTGCTAAATCCATTTGATAGAAGTGCATGGATTTTTTATTGTGAAGCCCTCTGAGTTCAGGGAAACTGTGTGATGCAGAAAGCTGTCTGAAGACTGTTCAATACAGGAATATGTCCATGAATAAGGTAAGGGACTTCAGTTAGTGTAACAGAGGTCCCAAACCTCAAATTTACAGGCTAGCCTCAAGAACTCCGAGCTGTGCCATATGAGATGCAGATTGAAATATTACAAGCATTTCTATTCATACACATGTTCAGAGCTTCTGTTTTCATCTATAATCTTACTGTATTTGTTGTACTATGCAATCTCCAAGTTATTAAAAAGATCAGTTAGTGAAAATGAGCCAAGTTTTATTCTATTTGGGGTTGATAAGTATGCCTTTTGAATGAAAAATACCTACTTTCCAAGCCTATACTCACTATGATACAAATGCTGCTCCTTAACCGTAAATCTTGTACTCGCATTTGTAAACAGTTTTTCCTGTAAATGTGTGGAAAAATGGAAGCTTTACCTTGAAAGGGAAACTGATTTAACCTGGGGCCTTTCCTACCCTCTTTTGGTTATCCTTTTTCCCTCTAACTGCAGAGATAAGGAGATGAAAACTCCTTTTCACAAACTCTCATTTTTCCTCATGTTCAAAGGCTTCTGTACCATTTCTACTTTGTTCAGTATTTTCATCAGCACATCAAATAAAGTCTCTGAAATATCTTATTTTCCTACATATTTTTTTGTTGAAATGAGAGGATGACACAGTGGCAATATTTGGCATCTCCACATATTTTAAAGGAAAAAAGTAATAATCCGTCTGGCTCTGTGTTGAATATTCTTCCTGTGCTGTTTCAAATGAATATACACCTTTCTTTTATTGATCAATTAGTAATTGTAGCGAAGCTGTTCAAAACAGCTGCAGAAAAAGTTAAAGGATTTTAAAGCAAGTTGATTGATTGCATCTTACTGCTATAACTGCTTCTGTGCCAGAAACCCTCTTGGTCAACATTCAGGGAATTGAATTAGAGGAAACAGAATATGCAGTCATCACACCTGAACTAGAGAATCACCATCTACACAATGCAATGCAAAGCCAAGCAGTACTCCCATCTTGTCCAGACCTTGTTTGTGGACATTCATATGGAATTACTATTCACAGGTACATCCCTGAAGGGGTACAACTGTTCAGTGAAGTATTTGCATGATGAGATTTTATGATTTGCCCTCCAGAACTACTGGGAATATTTGTGGGCAGTCAGCAGCTTGTCTGAACTTTGCAGGTTTAGGGTCTTTTGCCTCATTGTGAAGCAAACTGGCAGTGAATTCAGAAAGGCATGTTGACCTTGAGCCCAAAGAAATGCCTGCAGGTGGTCAACAATGCCCATTCCTAGTTAATTCCAGCTTGAATAATTTACCATCAAATGAGACAAAGTATGTCTTGGCATGAGACAGTCCCTCAAAGCCCCATTGCTGCTGCAGTTAAGGAGATCAGATCAGTTTGCCATCTCTCTTCACCTGACTGGCATGACTTTTCAAATATCATGGAGAGTGGCTTGGCAACTACAACAACCAGTTGCCTCAGGACTCTGGAATATCAGGAAACAAATATTTAGGGAAACAAAGTAGTCACACTCTTACCGTTTGTATTTCAGAGCAGGGGGAAGCCTACTACTGCTTTCACTTCTGTGCACAGAAGATGTAGTGGATGAGAAGGTGTGATTCACCTTTTGTGAGTAGTGTGAGGTGTCATAATTTCCAGTAACCCATCCATTCAAGTCTGGGGATTTAATCTCTCTTTCTTGTTCTGCACTTGACTTTTTTTTCCCCTTGTAACTCCTAAACCCAAAAATACTGTCCCAAGCACCCTTCTTCTAAGTTGCATATTTATCCTGTTCCTTGCATAATTCTGAGAGTTCATATAATTTGTATCTGACAGAATAAATAATAATTTCATGATGATTTTGCTACAATGTCAGCTTTCTTCCTTTTTCCTTCCAGTGGGTTGCATATTTAACAGATCACAATATGTCTAAGGATGTTCTGAAAATAAATTGGCTACATCACAGTGATATGGAGTTGTTTAGAGGACTTCTCCAGTTTGTCTTGAGATGTTTTTCTGTTAAAGAATACAGACTGTGGGAAAGCTTCAGCCAACTACTTAGGCAAAAGTAGTTTGCACCTAAAACTGCTAGACTGCAGAATCCCAAGTATTCTGTCACTCGCTTCCAAATTAAGGAGTTGTTTAAAATCACCATTCTGGGATAAGCAGAAAGTCAGGCTTTGGATTTCAAATCCAGTCCCAAGGAAAAAGATATTAGGAGTATGAGAAGTATTCTGGAATTTTTAACAGCTCTAAACAGCCAGACCTAGTGTATGCAATACACAGAGGTATTTCAGTAGTGCAAACACAGAAAAATTAATCTACTTCACAGAAGGGATAATTTCATACTTTTAAAGCATCAAATTTTGAATAATTGCTGGCCAATACTGAAAATGCACATTTTTGATTTTTTTTACATTTTTCAGTCATTACCAAAGATGGCATAAGATTAAAAAATTCTCAGATGTGTGTGCACAAATACACATGCATGCAGGCACTCTCTTGTCCAGCAAGCTGAAATATTCAATTCACTTCATTGTTTTATTTATTCATTCTACTCTGTGTAGTGTAGTCTAGAATGAAGAAATAGGATCACTAGATCTATTGATCATGCAGAGAAACACATGCTTTTATGCTCTGTATTTGTAATCCCCTGGGTTCCTTTTTCACTCAGATACTGTGATGAAGAGTAAGCTACAAATAAAATGACAGCTTTTTAAACTCATGGGTGTTGCATCCAGAGAGCTGTTAACTCCTGTGCAATTGCTTCAAACAGGCAAACAGCACCAAGCAGGACACTTTGTTAACTCTGTGGACTCCTTTTAGTACTTCTGGAAAAGGGTCCCTGGAAGGAGATGTACCTGCCCAAGCTATGTTTGTAAAGGGGGTCCAAAGAGACCCTACTGTTACAAACCTGAGGTGCTTTCCCAGTTTTTATTAGGACTTTCCAAGCTTATTTTAAGACTAAAATAGGTTTTTTCTTAAGATGTTGAAAGTGTTTATTAGATGTCTTTTAAAAGTGTGTCAGGTTTTTTACACTTAGAGTTTTCTGATTATTCAGTTAAATCCCTCATCAAAGCTCCATGCTTCTCCAGCATTTCCAAACTAGCTCCAATATCATGGACTATGACTATTTTTTAGGCATAGGAATTGACATTTTAAGTTGAACTTTATCACTATTTAGAAAGGCTCTTGAACTAGCAATTCTCAAGGGAAAAAGAGAAGTCCTTGGTGGCAGGATCTAGTAGGTGGGGTTTTTTGTCAGTTTTAAAGAAAAGAAATACAGAAGTAAACATCCTGTAAGCCAAAAGATCATGTGCTGAGATGCTCCTATTCAAGTTAAAATGTGAAGCCTTAGATTCACAAGATAAACTAGTTTGCATATTGAGCTGTTGGAACCACAAGAAAACTAATTGGTAAAATGAGAACCACTGCAAGGATGGATTTAACCTGGTTGCAATTGTTGAAGGAGCACTGGAATTTTCCTTCCTGCAAATATTAGTGTTTTGTTAAGAAATACCCTGCTTGCTGGCTGCTCACACATGGGACAGATTGGGAGTTGGCAGCCGTTCTCCTGGGTAGGCATTGGTGTGCAGAAAGCATTTAGCAGGTGTGAGGAGGAAGAGCCACATGACATGCTCTGCTGTTCATGTCTTTCTTTCCCTTTTTTTGACAATGAAAATTCAACTTAATGAGTATACTGGCACCTTGGTGAAAAAATAGGATCTATTGTTTTCCTGAGGATAATCTTTTCCAGGCAGTCCTGTCTTTGCAGTCTTTTCCTTGTCTTTGTGTTCCAGAAGTCAGACTGGTGACATAATAGGATGTGGCTTATTTTTAAAGGTAATACACTATGGTCTCAAGTGTAGAAAACACAGTGACAAGTCTTTAAGTTCAGCTTTATAAGCAGGGAAATGTCAAAATTTACAGCTTATCAGGTAGTACTGAAAAGTCAAGCTTCTAGGCTTTGCTTTAGTAGAGCTAAATTCATGAGCAGTTAGCACATCTTAGTTCTGTGCAAGGCTCAGCTTGCTTTCCTCCTTCTGTCATCTCAGGCTGCTGAAATAATTTGCATTAGGAGGCTTCAGTAAACTTTTCATAACTGTCATAATTACTCATGGCTGCTTTGTTCCCAAGTCTATGAATTCACTGTTGAGCATTTGTAATACAAACATCTGGACTTACTCGTATTTCCATCCTAATTTTCACTGAGTCAAAATACCAGACCCTAATTCAACTGAATTTGTCTAGTGCTCCATTAATCCTGTTTTTGCACTTGCTTTCAGCATAATAAGTTCACTGAACTTCAGCTCCTGTAGTCACAAGACTGTAGCACTTTTGCCACTAGAGGATATTGGAAATGAGGAATTAAGGTTTAGGTATTCTGGGAGGAAAGATTTCCACTGTAAATCTGTAATCCAGGATTAGGCTTCCAGCTTTGAGATTCAGATAAATTGTGACCTATTAACACATAATATGAAGGTATCCTGAATGTTCATATACAATTTGGACAAAAATTGATTTCCACCCTTGTTTTTCATACATTCCAGCAGTGTTGCTTGTTCTGTGATACCTAACCCCAAAACAGCTTTATTTCTGAATGCTTTCTATACAGTATCCTGTTCTGGTATTTGCACTTGCAGTAGACCCATGGAAAAGATCACTGAAAAGAATTCAAGGAAGCAGAGGGAAATTAGTCTGTAGACAGAGACAGTTGAGAGGCAATTTAAATTACCAGACATAGTTTTTTAAAATATAGGAAAACATCTGATAGCAGAGGGTGAAGAAAGAATATCAGTTTTAATCACAAAGGATAACCAGACCTAGCAATGCAAAGTGAAAACTACACAAAGTCAACATTGAACAAGAAGCAGTTTTCTAGGAGTAAGTGTAAATTAAAAGTTTATTGGGCAAGATTTCAGGCTTGCAATCATCCATACCTTTAAAACAGTAAGAGATTTTTTATACACTGTTCATGTAAAGTAATGCATTGTCACCTATTTGAACACATTTCTGTGATGAGGAAAAGAGGTACTGTCTTGTTCAGGAATGGTAATTCTTTCTGTCCTTAGAAAGCATAAATACATTTCACTTCCCCTCAGTAATGGGGGGAGATGGCAGGGGAGTTGGGGAGGGCAGCTTGGAGAAACCCTGAATTGCCTGTTTTTCCCTCAGCACAATTATCAGTATTATGAACATTTTAAGATGGCTTTGGCTACCCTTTCTGCTTTATGCTCTAGAGAGGACCAGAAAGTTTTTCCTCTCATATTTTTCATAAGAAAGGCATTCTGCTGTTAGTTTTTTGATTTTTCATTTCCATGTTCTCTGAAGCAAGGAGCATGTGTCTGATGGGAATAGTTCTGTGATACTTGCAACACTAATCTGTTCTGTGTGGATAGCATGCAAATTTTAATTACATTAAATAATTGCAGGTCTTAAAAATTAAAGCAAGGGGGTTCAGTACTGGTGTATCTGGGTAAAATGACCTCTGAAATACTCCAATAACTCTGTGCCACTTTCTAAGTGATGTGATGAAATAGACTTTTCTGGTCTTGGTGTGTGAAAAAATGAGTCATTTCTTGTTTCAATCTAAAGGTGCACTTTGTTTAATTTGCATTTTAAAGGCTTACTTGTTGATTATACCACACTTTTGAAGCAGCATGGAAAATGGAATTTGTAGCAGCAAGCAATGGATTGGCGATGTGATATGATTCTGCCATTTGCACATCACTTAAAGGGTTCAGAGCTTCAAAATCACTTTAAGATGTGAAGCTTTAAAAATTGATTTTGTCATGTCTTAAACTAAAGAGAAGACCAACACTGCTTTTTAACAAGCATCTTCAATGTGCTCAAAGATGGGTTTATCTGTATTCTGTCTTATGACTTGCACACAAGAGAGTTTTGCAGAAGAATGAGGTTGGCGGGGGAAGACAAGACAAAAAGCTTTAAGCAATTAAGGTAGGGCAGGATGAGAGTTGGATCAGATTTTTCTCCAATGTGACTGCAGGAATAATAAAAGAATTCATGCTCTCCTTGAAACAGGCAGAGAAACTGGAAAGCCAAATCAGTTGGGAAAATGATGGAAAGGAGTGGTTTCTATGAAAAACTGTAAACACCTTTTTTTTTTTTTTTTTCTGGATGAATATGGCAAAATTACCACTTACAGGTATCAACTTTGAAATAACTTTAAATCTGTATTTTAAGAACACTTAGGTAGCAAAAAAAGATATTTTCATTTTTATAAATAAATATATATACCACATCCAAAGTCACAATTAGAACCAAATTCTGGGGTTATTAATTTCTCTCTTATAAGACAACCTATTTGGCCAAGATTTTCCCACTGTTTTACTGTGCTGCTCCAGAGACACATGTATTGTGTCTTTTGTTTGTATTTCAGTAGTTCTGAGACTACAGCTAAGTGAGGTTGTCCTTGCTGTCAGTTTTATACAAATACAGTAAGAGACACTTTGGTTCCAAAGCAATTATATTGAAAAAGCTGAAAATCTGTATATTTAGAAAAAAAACCCCAAAAAGTGGACTTTTTTGCTACTATAGAAACAAATAAGGAGGTTTTTCAAAAAAATGTCTTAGTACATGAATAAAAAAAAAGATGTGTTTTTCCTTTTGTATACTAAAGACCACCCCATCTATCATCCTTCTCTTCCTTTCACCAGGAGCCCCAAATCAATTAAATGTCATCTAACTACCTTAGGTCAATTAAAGATCCCCAGCCTCATTTCCTCCAGATTAAGTCCTTCTAAAAGTTCAAAGATGCTCTGAGAAACTTGAATATTCCGTAATTTAACTGTCTTGCACATCCAGTTTCACAGACTCTGTAAGAATATGAACAGCTGATGCTTGTAAACAGCCCCTATATTTTGTCTGAAGAACTGACTGAAAAAGTGCAGACCTTCCAGTCAGTTACACAGAAATGAATCCCCAGGTCTCCTTGTAGATCTTTATGCATCCTTTAGCTTGCACTTCTCCACTCAAGTTCTCTGTAAATTATGCTGATGGACAGTAACTCATCAATGCCAGGAGAGGTAGTGGAGTGAAGGAATGGACAGAAGGTACACTTGTGCAGGAGGTATGAATGCCCAGGAAGCAGAGAAACATGCAAGCATTGGTATTTCTGTGAGGATAGAGATTTTGTTTTCACCCAGTCCACTTTGAGACTTTTCCTTATTAGCAGTCTCCCTTTTCCATTCCAAAGCCATATCTGACAGCCCTCTCTACAGTCTGAAAGACACAGGAACCTATGCACAAAGGAAATAGCCTTTATGAAGCCTTGAATGTCTTTCCATCAGCTTCCTGCTGATCACAACAGCTTGGATTATCTGGCTCCCTGAAGGCATGTCCAAAGAAGATTACAAGTCTATCTTGTAATATTTGACAAAAGTATTTTTTTCGTGCAGGAAGTGTCTCAGCAGATTTCTGGTTCTGATGTATAGATAAAGCAGCTATAGACCAGCAGGGGTGTGTTCTTTATTCCTGACAGTTGCAATAATCTGGGTCAGCATGTCTGTTTGACACAACTCATTATCCATATATTTATAGAGTCAGGAGGATGGTGTGTAAAAGGACCGTGCAATGCCCCAAGGATTACTGAAATCATGTGGCACAATAGGAAAGGGGTACTGGGAGGTTGGATCTCTGCTGTGTGGTAAGGACTCAGTGTGGTAGGAAGAAGAAGAGATGAGCTATGGTCAGAGGTACCCCATGATCATTAAAAATCCTCTGCTTTCCACCACAGGTGGGAAAACTAAGCATAATATTCTGGCCAAATTCCAGTTTGAGTAACTGCAATGAATTCAGTTTTAATTCCTTTTGCAGTTTCAGATGATTCATTATAGTCATTTTCACTCCTGTAGTGATGATGGAGAGACAGGTAATATGTATATAACAGCAAAATGTCCTACATTACCCTTTTTCTGTGCTTCACTCCTTATAAGGGGGGCTTTGGAGAGTCACTGCTAGGAAAGAGTGACCTCCTGTAACTTCTAATATGAGCTGGATGGGTTCCAATGATCACATGGGGAAAATTCTTCCTTGCAAAGACAGCGATTCAGACAAAAGATGTTTTCACATGTCATTTGAGAGGAGGCAATGCAATGAAATCCAGGATATTTACACAGTTAGATGTGTGGTTTAGGTTCCCAGTGCCAAACACGAGGAATCATATATACCTGACAAATTATGGCATGGTGCTCACGCTCTGCAAGATAAGTCTATTCTTCCCTCTCCTTTGGATGAGTCTTGCTGGGATTATCCCTTTGGGATATCATTCCCCTGAGCTGAATTTCTTCTCATGTCATCTAGTCCAGTTTTGAAGTTCACACACTCGTTTCTTGGGTTATGGACTTGGCAATGTGAAGAGTGAGACATGAAAATATCCATAAGACCCTTTCCCTCATGTTCTGTATATGATACAGGAATCCTATCCAGATGGAGAAAATCCATGCAGTAGAGGCCTAATATTTTCTACATCTTAGAAATGTGTTCATAAAACATCTCAATATTCTTTAAAGTTAATCTTAAAGACAAAAGTTGTATCTGCTCTTCCAAACCCTACTTGCAGAAGGATGCCCAGATAAGAGCTGAGAGTATTGTCCCCAGTTCAAAAGCCCCTACTGCCTGTGTCTTAGTATTTCTAAACAGAAAATCACGCCTCTTTAAAATCTCAAAGCATTACTCATTCTGGCCTATTTTTATTCCCATCCTTCTTTTTCACATTAACATGTAATGAAAAATTCACTTTTTAATTAATAAAGAAGCAAAAAGAGAAAAAAATAGCACAGTGGTAATGGAAGATTAGATTTTGCCTTTTTATTTAATTGATAATCCTGAAGGTACTGAATTGAATTAATAGTAATTCCACTACTTTATATTTTTTAGAGCTATAATTATTTACGCCAGAAGACAATCTTGAATAATTTATCGTACATGTATTTAAACAACATAAACAAAAATATATTAAGCAGTGTATTTAACAAGTGATATGAAAGAGATTTTGCAGGTCCTACCCTTTAGCCTTTGCAGAATTGTTTCAAGTACTTGGAATTCTGTCTTATATGATTTTTTAAAACCTATTTTATGTATGGGAGCCTGGCAACATATTAATAGGAGAGGTCTTATTGCATTTTATACAACATAACATACACCAAACAGCAAACAACTGAAGTGAAATGAAGCTTTACCCCCCCTTACTCCTTGTTCTGATTCTACTGCAATATGAGCTGTAATGGTTGGTGAAATGTAATGCTGCATTCATGATTGGCTAAACTCGTAGAACACACAGCTTTTCACAAATAGGTCTGAAACACATTCAACATCACTCAAGATATTATTTGTTGATGTGCATTCTCTTTTGCTTTATGATGATTTCAATTAACTGCTCTTGTACCTTTGTATTCTTCATATTCTCCTCAGGGGTAATGGACCCAATGTTATTATTTCTTACACACATATAAATTATCAGATTTTCCACAGAATTTAATACGTAGGAAATACATTCCTGTACCTGGCCTTTTTGGTATTTTTTTTTTTAAAAATGGCTTTGTCTGCAGTTGGGAACAGGATGCTGACTAAAGTAAGAAATCTCATTAGTCCTGTGTCCCATCTGGCATTGCCTATAGTTCTGCCTATTTTTGCAAGACCATTCAAGTTCCAGGCTTTTGCTGTTCTGCTGGGAAGGAAAATATTTGTGGGCCTTTTAGGTTAAAGTCTCCTGGAATACATGGGGAGGAGGGCTGCTTCTATCAGCAGAATTACCTAGGACTTCTTCTGAGGGCTTGAATTTTCAGTGGCTCTCAGAGGCATTTGCTGATTTAATCATCAAAGATACAGGTGGAAAATTTCAGCTTAGTTCCCTTAGTCACTAAGTGGAAAGAGCTGCTGGCTTCCTCTCTATAGAATTTTAGAGGTTTATGAATTGATCAGGGTTTTTTATGTCTTGCCAAAATGGGAAGAGCTTGTACATCCTTGAGATAAGGAACAACAACCAGCAGTTCTCAGGGGTATAACAATTTCTTGTCCTTCCAAAATTCATCTGTCTCTTTTTGTCTCTTTTGGCAGCATGGTACAATCTAATTTCAGCTCCCTCTACAAAACAATTTGCTGTTTCATTATTCTGTTACTTACAGCAGATATGTAGCTCCATTCACATACAGCATGTGAGAGATTTCTAAATGATTTTGTCATTATCTCTGTTATTATTGAAAGAATTTGGGGGATGTCAGAAAACTGTCAAATCCTATGGAATCAAACTGCTCTAAATAAATAAGGAACAGAACCTGCTTATGAACAATTACTGCTCATCAGCAGCAGTAGCCAAGGAAAAGAAATAGTGTCAGATCTCCTTGCTGTCTCAGCCATTTCTGACCACATGAAAAGGTTATTTATTTCCAGAAGGAGGAGGAAGACACTTCTGCCAATTGAAAAGTCCTCTACTGACTCTTGAAAATGCCTCACCCACCAAATTGTACTGAGGTTTGTAAAAACTAAGTAGGCAACTGTAGACAAGCCAACCAACTACAAGTGGGTTCACATCAAGTTATTCTGGCACCAAAGGTCTGTACAATTACTTGACTTCCTCGAGGTTCTCCTCTTCACCAGTCACAGGCTTTCCTAGAGTTTCTCTAGGTGGCAGCAGCTGCTGCTGTCATTGACCCTCCTGAATTTGCTTTCAAGTTGTGCTTCCTTCTAAGGTGTGCTAGGAATGAATGATTGTGCAGGTTTAGGTGTCCTCCTTTCATGCATACCTCTACAGAATTATATGTGTAGATGCGTGTATGTATGCATTTGTGAATATATGGGGCCAGAGGGAACAGACAGACCACACACATAAATTTTACATGCTAATGAAAGTGCTTCAGAAAGGGACACATCATTGCGAGAACAAGTTTTGTGTGTTAGCATTCATTTGTATGCATTTCCTGATGCATATCATTCCAGTCTGGGTAGGACCTTTATCTCCTCTTTGGATTTTTTTTCCATTTTTTTTCCTAAAGGCCTGAGCAGAAGGAGCTTTACCACAGCAGGAGTTTCTTAAGTGCTTTATCAGGATAGTCAGAGAGCCATATCTACTGGGCCTTTTCTGAATAGTTTATAGTTATACATTGAGAGGGAAAACTACAACTCATAATTTTTTGATTGACTGGAGGAATCTATTGCACAGGTAACCAGAAGTAAGGAACTTTTGTCGCCAGAAATCCACATGGCTTTTGCTACAAGAATTGCCTAAATTTCTCTTCTTCTATCTAATACAATCCTAGAAACTGAAAAGAAGTAGAAAACAAATAGGCAGCATGGCTTGATGTACCATATCACAACCTAAGAAACTCATCTTTGGCAAGATCAGATTTCATAATGTAGAAATTTATTGACAACTGTGATATAGAAAAGATAGTAATACTGTTAATCAGTTCTAAGTCAGGGCTAGACCTCTGTTGGACTTTAAAACAAATGTTCTAGGTATATCAGTGATGGTAGCATAGTGTTCTAACATCAGAAATTGTTGAAAAAGGTGTGGTTTTGCAGCCGTTGTCAACTGCTTCAAAGTGAAAATGTACAGCTGTCTGAGAATGTACACTCAAGCCCTCTGTTTTAAACCTGGCAGACAACTATTTGTGCTCTTGAAAATCATTCTGGAATATGAATCTGTTGATCCTGAGGTCTGCATGTCAAGAAAATATGTATTTGCACTGAAGTACTTAATTTCTTGTTAATTTTGAAAATGAATTGAGGCAAAGAAAATTTAAGAAAACCTCACTGAATTCTAGAAGGATTCTAGGAAGAGGTAATGTTGTTTAGAGAGCAGCAATTTAATCAGAACCTAATATTCCACTTTAAAATGTCTTTATGGGGACTTAATTTGCATGAATATCTCTCTGCAGACAATCCCTTAAACATAGATATGGCTCATAGCACCCATGACATCTGAGCACTGCACACTTCCTCTGTGATATGGTGAAGTGCTTTCATTACAGTTTTCAGACATGGTAACAAGGCACAGAGGATCCTATTTGCAAAGATATTGGTGCACTCAGTGAGGACAATAGGGTGTCATTATAACTTTTCAGAACAGTATTTTCTGTCCAACTATTTCAAATGTTGGTCCCGTCCTTACTCACTCCAGGGTCACATGCTTTTCCAGGACCCTGTCTTCATTTTCAGTATTGTTATATGTGCATCTGATGCTGAGGTTTCTCTACACTGCTCCTGACAAATGCAAATCTGAACCCACTGTTGAGGCCAAGACTGCCCTTCCTTCAAAGTATAAAAAAGTAGAGTGTGTGTTGTGAGGCCATCTCAGCCCATGCTCTGGAGATGACTGGAAACTTAGAGATTTTTAGTGGCATATTTTGGATTCAAGCCACCTAAATGGTCCAACATGGTGATAACTATGCCTGCTATGGCTTTGTCCATCACCAAATGTCCTGACATCAGCTCTATTAAATACTAATTTGGACATGCTGAATTAGCTGGGACATTTTTAACCTTACCTATGACATTATTAATATAAAGAACTAGTCATTGACTTCTTCATGACTACTTCCAGTCTTCACCTCATTGTACTCAAATCATACAAGAAGTATGAGTTCCAGGGAGGTAGGAGAGAAATACCTTTCCACTTGAGAATGAGACTTTTCACCTACTATATAATTGAAGATGTTTTTGACAATTAAGACAATAAGAAAAGCTAAAAGCAAAGCAATGGAAACAGACACTCTCAAAATTATTTTGTCCTTTTAAAAAGCCCCTTTTTCTCAAAACTGCTCATACCTCCATACACAGAACTATCTTTACAGAAAACTCTGTAATCAGTCTGTAAATTAGGCTAGACTAAAAATGAATATTTATTTTTCCTGAAAACTATAAATGTGTCAATTATGACATATAAATTGATGTCTGATTTCCTGTTTATCTTATTTTCTTGAAACTAATGATTGTGGATCATAATTTTCTTAAAAAAAAAAAAAAATGCTGCTGTTGGGCTTCAGGAACAAGTAAGTCATCCCTTATTTAAATATTCTGCAGCTAAAGATGTAGATAAACTTCATGGCACTGGAAGCCCAAGTTTATTTGCTTCTATATATTGTGTCCTTCCAAATAGTCTTTTCCATGTCAGGAAACATCAGGTTACGCTTTGTTTTGAAGGCTTGGCTGTTCCACTTCCCCATCTCAAAGGCAGAAAGTGAACTGCCTGTTAGCAGCCCAGTTGACAACACAGACCATTAGATAGAACTATAAACGGTAAAAGATAATTAACAAGAGATGGTTTAGAAAAATTCTTTTCAGACAAGTCTAAGCAGTGACATTTTTAGCTGGTAGACATTAAGATAAAATCAACTGCATGTATTAGCTATAGAATTAGTCATTAACATTTAAACATAGCTGGGAGGCAGAAATGAGATGTCCTGCTGGCAACAGCCACAGGACGTATGTACAGTTGTCAAGAGTGAAATCTGTTAATTGATAAGGAAGAAAGGCAGACTAGGGGACATGGTAGGTGAAAATCATCTCTAGCAGGTATCTGTTCACATGCAGATATACCAGACAATTCTTTTCAGTATCATAAGATCTGCTTTAGCTGTGTAGTTAACCTTTTGTATAGACTGCTGCATCCTGCCATTTGGGCTGTCAGTGCCACCCAGACAGCGTGCAGGTGGGAAACTCTTCCTTTAGAAATTACACAGGGAAACAAAAAGGAATGCATATGTGCCTCTATATTCATTTTCTTGTTTTTTCTTGTCCAGGCATCCTTTGGGCATATCCTCCTCCTTTACTTCCCCACGCTACTGCTGTTGTAAAAAAGTCACGGCAGCTTCCGCATTCCTACACTTCAAGCATCCTAAGAGTTGCAAAAGGACTGCAGAACACTATATGACGTGAACAATTCAATTTTATACAAACTTAAGAAAAAAATGAGCCACTAGATCCTCTTGTCTTGACCGTACAGTTGTGTTTCTAGGCTGACACTTTGCATCGCGTTGGTGTATCAAGGCTAGAATTCCTTACAAAGGGGCATTGACATCTTTGAAAGAGAAACACTGCAACAGCAGATAGCATCGGTGGTAGAAACAAGGCCACGTGCCTGAAACACTAAGGGGTCTGCTTTTGGCAAACTTCTCCAAAGCATGAGACACACATTAATTCTATTTTCTGTCAAGAGATGTTTTTTCAGATTAGAAGCTAGTGTCTGGGGCTTATTCTGATTTCAGTTAATTCAGAATTTAATTAGTTCGTTAAGTTTTTAGACAGAAGGATAATACAGCCATGAAATGAGACTGACGTGTAATTTTCTGATGGGAAATTTATCACAGAATCTGAAGCCAAAAATTACTTTTTGTGGCCTGCTAAAGCTGATGGATACAGTGGTTGACTCATACTAAGAGAATGGAACAAATGGAGTAGAACAGGTGAAATGTAAATGAAGTGCTTAATTTAAAACGTTGTTAGTATTTATTTTGTAGATCTATGGAGAAGACTGACAGACATCTGAAATAACGTTCCATTTTTGCCTGATAGATCTCAACACATCCATCAGTGAATTCTCTCTCTTTTGTTTCTATCACACCTTTCATACCTATTAGTTCTGAGGTTTGCCAGATGAAGCCGGTGTGAACATTCACTTGATAATTAATTATCACAGTTAATATAGAAGCAAAGTAAGTTGGTTTGCAGATAGGCTTTTATGAGTGACAGAGTGAATATAATTGTAGAAGGGCAAACAGTGTTAACTGAGCCTTTGAGCAAAATCTGTCTCTGCTGGGAAAGAAAGAAATATTAAAACTAACTGGTTTGGTCTTGAAAAGCGTAAGTGATCATTCCTCAAATCTTTTCAACTTCCTAGAGTTAGACAATAGAGTTTTGGTTTAGTGGTGGTGCTGTTTTTTTCTTGAGGGCCCTGTATGTGTGCATACACATGTAAACCATCACATTCATATACATAGATACAGAGATACAGATATATATCGGATTTTAATTTTTCCCCTCACAACCTAGAAGTATGCTTATTTGCTAAAGGTCCCAGAATATGCAACAAAACTTTATTTGATTAGTTCTCTCTTCAATGATTTTAATTGTAATAAATTGAGGGTAGCTGGATATGTCTTTCTGTTTCCCTCTCTGCTCACTCTCAAATCCAGTGCATAGCAGAAACAAAAATCTGAAATATGAGCTGTTGTTATTATTTTTTTTTCAATTATGCCAAGAACTTTTATATATTCCTTTTGTATTTCTGAGTTGCAGCTAATAGGCTCCATTTGTTCTGCCTGCCAAGTGAGTCAGCAATACAACTCTGCATTTCCAGCTAAGATCATAAAGAATAAAACCCTTCTGTGAGTCCTTTAAATATTTTGTGAAGCATTTGCTAATACAGATGATTTTTGACTGCTTTAAAATATTTTTATGTAATCAGCATAAATTTGTGGCATTTATTTGAGCTTTGATTATAGAATACTCTTGTTCACAATGTTTTTCCAGTTCAGCAGCTTACAAATTACTGTTTATGTTTTCAAACCAGTAAGAGGTGTACACTGAGATCAAGTGACTTTCCTCAGGTGAGAAGGGCATTGTTTGGGAAGGCTGGGAGTAGAATTCAAGTCTCCTTGCTGCATTTTCTGTGTTTTTCCCTGCAGACCATTGCTGTGTGTATGAAATAGTTTGGAAAAATAAGGCTGTTTTCCTGCCAGTCTGATTTCTTGATGTATGTGTCGTAAACCCTCAGTCTGTTAAAATTACAGCAGATGATAAAAGGAAAGTGTAATTAAATTAACAATATAGACAGAAAGATAGACTAATGATCCTGTGTACTCCTGAAATGGCTGAACAGAGGAAAAGAATACAAGATGTAGATAAGATTTTTTTTCCTTTTCATAAGCAGGAGGCAGGTTTATTAATTTAGAGAATAGCATGAAGTAAACACCATGCAAAACCAATTCTTTATGAGCTACTTTTTCAGTATGCCTTTAGCCACCTTCCAGGATGGTTTATGATAAAGCTAAGGTCTAATTCAGTGCTGCCATAAGAATCTTTTGTGTTCAAGTGTGCTCCCACTGCAGAAATGACAGCAAATACACTCTAGAAAATGTGTGTTTATGCACTTCAGCTGAGGTGGGTGACCAGCTCTCAACTGATGCAAATCATCCCACTTCTGAGGACATCAATACAGTTAGACCCATTTACACTGCCTGCTTGTTTGGCATATGGTGCACACTCTGTGGACTCTACAGGCAATGTCCCTGCTCATAAAATGCACTGGATATACAAAGATCTAGATTTTAAATAATAAATCACCTCTTGGACCAGTAGAAAATAGATCACTGTGTACTTGTCAGTCTAGACTCCAGTTTCAATCATCTGCTTTACAGGACATAATCTCTGTTATCCTGACAAGGCCCACTTGTCATCTTTTTTGACATTGTTCAGAAGTTGTTGTGGTAGTTTATAGATGTTAGGAGCAGCAAACTCTTCACAGTGTCAGAAGAGGTCACATATGGATTGCACTGGTTTTCAGATAAAAATGACTGCAGTGAATAAATGACATCTTGGTAAAAGGATGGGATTGCAGCATGTCATTCTTGTGAGGAAAATCCATATTTAGAAAAATGTAAATTAAAAGTGTTTCTATTCTAAATAAGCCAAACAATTTAGAAAATTTCCTTCTTTACTAGAACTGGCTTTTGCCTTCATTTAAGACTCTTCATTTAAGACCCTTTTACCTACATTTAAGACTCAGACATCCTATGGAGTATTTAATTAGGTCATCTTGATATAGAACTATGCATTTTCAGATAGTCAAAAACTCTGCTAATCACCAAAATATTTAGTAGATATACCTAAGAAAAATAGTATCTCTATACTAACCCTCTGGAGACATTATAATGTTGGATTGATCATGGCAGTTAGTAGTTTTAAAATTTTTATGGCTTGTGCTGGCACTCTGCTGTCCCATCAAAATAATAGTCCTACTGTTTTAGGTAGAGAGGAATTAATTACTTAAAGTGGTGAGACAAATAAATTCCTTCTCTCTGTTGCCTCTGAACAGCCAGCTGGACTTACCATATAAAATACAAAGCAAGGAAAAAAACTCAACTTACTTGTAGTACAATATTTTTCCTCATTCTGTTTCTGCAGATGAATGAATCAATCCTTAGCTACATCACATTTCAGATATTTTCAAGCTTGGAACATGTTGGTCAACAACACTTTAAATTGTCTTTATTAGAAGCAGATAATAAAAATGGTTGTGCATGATGTTTTCTGAATTAGCCAAATATCAGAATTCCTGATCTGCAAGAGATTTCCTGGTTCTTAAAATTTCAATTTTCTTGTGTGTTAGCACCACACTAAATGCGTAGCAAATGAAAAATAAAACTGATTTTTTATTAGAAAAATGGAGAATAGTGGAAAAAATGTTGCACTGTCCTTTTTGAAGTACCTTGTTATGAAAATTACAAAATGTATGGTACTGTTCTTTATATCCCTGGCACTATATATTCAAATTTTCTGTTCAGAAATTTCCTAGAAATTTTCTACAAGCAGATATTAAAACACTGTAAAATCTTATTAACATTTTCCAGTGAAAACCTGCTTCATTAGGAAGTGTCCAAGTGCCTCTACTATTTTGTTTTACTGTTCTGTTTTCTAAATTGAGTACTTTAAATATAAGAGATGTTTGATAGACAAACAAAGTAATTATACAGACCGTGATCTGTCTATATGAAAAAGGTCTCAGATTCTCATTATTTTTTAAGAGTAGGTTATTTTTACATATGCTTTGCAATTAAGCTTTTAGGCAGGACCAAACATTCCACAGCCATAAAGTAGGACAAAAATACTATTTCTAAACTAATATGATGTGGAACTCTTGGGAATGGGACTTCTTTTATGCTGCTTAAGCAGTTGCATATCCTATCCTATCCATTATTCAAGACATGACTTCCTTAATGACATGTTCATAAAGTACGCTAATAAATATACAGCACGTAGGACATATCATGTTAAAATTCTTATTTCCCAAAGAGGTCCAAAAATACACTAAACCCTGATCAGGTTTCAGGCCATCCATAAAATTAAAATACAAACCACCAGCATTCTGTCCCATGAAAATTTAACTTCTTTCTCTGCTTGAACGGATTGACTTAATATTAGATATGGTCTTTTATATATATATATATCAATCGCTGCAATTGTGACTGTCCTTGTGTGGTTCCTTGTTGGGGTCAATGAAATAAGAAAGGCATATAAATATGAGTACCTAGCAAAAGATGCTGTGAGTATGGAAACTCTAGGCAAGATTGAAATGAAAACAAGCTTTGAGATACCAAACCCCAGTTACTGAATTACTGAAAAACAATGGTATAGCCGACTGAAGGTAATCCCCTTTGATGAAACAATACCCTCTGCTTGCAGAAAGGTCCAAGGGTCAGAGCAGACCCTGCCAACTTGGCAGAGGGTCCAAAAAGCAGTTTTTAGGGTTTAAAATATAATGCCATATGGTAATGCAATGATTCTTATAGGCTGTATGTAAATGTTTTAAGATTTGTAGCTTGTTCTAGATTGGTTAATGTAAGTTAGAATATTCAGCACAGAAGATGCTTTATTGTGATGTAAACGGGAACAAAGGCATTCTATTCTACTCTATTCTGTACTCTGTATTCCGCATTCTATTCTGTATCCTCTATTCTACTCTGTATTCTTCTTCTCTGTATTCTCTCGCTTGCTCTCCGACCTGCTCCGAGCTGCGTCTGGCAGCTCCCAGCAGGTCCCCTGCACCCCTGCCCTTTCACAATAAACCTCATGCTCTAAGACCTGACTTCAGAGATCTCTCGTCTCCGTCCCAGCCGTCCTGGACAGAAACACCACAAACAAACCACAACCAACAACAGAAGAAATTCTTACAGTTCCTTTTATTTTCCCATTATTAAGTACCTGTTGCTGAATGTGCTCTGCAAGCTGAGCAATGAAATTCTGCTCCAGAGGAGTGATCTTGGGTGATCTTTGCTGGCAGGCTTAAGCTCCTTAGTATGGGTATGGAAGACTGCAAGACAATTGCTGCAGGAAACAGCTTCAGCAGCAATGTCTTGGCTCAGTGATGGAAAAGTAAAATGTTTAAAGGTCCTTAAAAATCCTTTGCAAGAATATTGTGATGATGGACTTCAGCACTTGACATATACTGCAGAAGGATAAGTGCTAGCATCAATTTTGGAAATGATCCTTGGGAACAAAAGACATTATGATTTTAGATTATGCCTTTTTTATTTCATAACTATTGAAAATATATTTTTCATTGCACTTTGGGACAATAAGATTTTAATCAGTCCAGTTCAGAGACTTTTTTAAGTTATTCAGTTACTATTACCCTGATGAGACCCAGTGCATGCTTAATTTCTTTTAAATGTGTAGCTGCCAGGTTTAATATGTAGTAGAAATTCTTTCAAGACTTCTGAAATTCTGTTCAGTCTTGACTTTTGTTTTCTTTCAGTAAACCCTGAATGTTTACTGAAAACAGGCTTCTGCTGTAGTTGAGTTATATTGAAGTCAGACAGGATGGCAAATTGAGAAACTTGACTGAGGCATATGTTAATTTAATTTTAAAATATGTATGCAGTGCCACTTGCAGTTAATTTCCACCAATTTGCAGATAAAGTATGCTTTGAGACTGAAGGTGAAACTTCTAATTCATGGAAACTGTATAGGTTCCTGAGATTCATTCACATCTTCTGTATTTTCCCAGCTTGTTGTGTGCTGCCACCAGATACTGAAATGCGCTGTTGCATTTCAGTTCTCAGGCAGAGGCTCAGAACTTCCATGTCTGGGCTCTGTGAGAACAAACGGCTTCCAGCGAGGCACAAGGGAGGCAGGAGCAGGGAAAGAATTCCAAGGCAAGAAACCAATAGAAAGAAATACATTTCGTGGCTAGTCTTGTTCGTTGTGTATGCTTGAGTGTTCTGTAATGTTATTCCACCGGTTCCAAATCCCCATTTTATAAAAAAAAATCTTTGGGCAAGATGTGCTTCCCTGCACTGCTGTTTAGTCAGGCAGCTCAGACCATGAAGGGCCCAAGACTTTGATTTCCCAAAGCACTGCCCTAGTCATGGCCTAGGCCATTTTGTTTTCCTGCCACAGTGTCCATAAACATCTTTTTGGCAAATGTGGTGACTCTGTAACTGCTTAGTCTGTACAGTGCATAGCACAAGAGGAGGGTGTGCCTTGTTTGGGTTATCCTAATACTGTAGTACCCATAATTTTTGCAAACTTTCTGTTTTAAAGAGAGTACAGATCCTTAAAAAAAAGACAGTCAGGATACTGACACACCTAAATGTCTTTGAAAAATGGGGTCTTCAAAGATTTCCACTGATAGTCCTAGAGATTTAAGTTCTTAATTCCTATGATACTTCTGTCATCTCAAGTGAACAATTTCACTTCTGCTTATTAAATCCTGGCTTAGGCCAAAGGCTTCATAAAAATAAAGGTATCAAGAGAATCATGGAAATTCCGTTTCTTTGCAATTTATGAACGTGGCTTTCAAGCTTCTGCATCAAGTAGACACTTTGGAAAATATCATTGACCTATTATTTAGCAAATTTGTAGGGGACTGACCACCCATGTCCCCATGTTCTAACACAGCTCTGTATTGGATTCTCTTATCACCAAAGCAGAAGAAGCTGGGTTGTTATTATTTGAACACCGTGACATGATGAGCCAGTTCACTGGATAAAGTTTCCATCTCATAACTCATGAAATAATATTTGTCTTGGGAGAAAAGAACACTACCAAAGCACAGAAACCACTTTAGTGCTAGTATGTTTGTTTCAGCTCAGAAGAATTCTTGCCTATTCTTTGCACATATTTTTCAGGAGAAGTTAGGCTTCAATGCTGTTATATTTCCAGCTATAACTAATTTTTCATTGTTCAGATAGTTAAACCTTCAGAGCTTCAGCAGAGCTGCAACTAACAGGTATCTTGGGATGCCGTGAATCCAAATGTTGACATTTTGTAGCAAAGCTTGTTAGAGCATTTGCCAGGAAACGGAATTCTGTAGCACTTTAAACTAGCTGACTGCTCTTAAACACCTTTGGCAGTTTTATTATTCCTTGCAAACATTTTCAGAGTTGGATGGAAATCACACTGCAGTGGCCAGACAATCTGTCCACAAAATACCCTTGTTCCGAAGGTTCTGGATGGCTATTTTCACTCTCCATTTGCTAACAGTCAAGTGCATGGGTGACTGAGTAGATTCCTTGGTGCCAGTGAAAGTGGTTGAGAGCCGCATAGCTTGAAGTGAAAAATATAATCTGTATGGCAATATGGCAGCATTTTGCTCTTCCATGGCATTTTTAAGTTTATAATCTTAAAATAATTAACAGGCTAATCTGAACTAATGTCGGAGTACATATTCCTAGTACTTTGAACAGGCAAGAACTCATTCGTGTTATACTAATTTCCACATCTAAGATGGTCTCTGTCACAGTGACAGCTATCCAAACCATGAACAAATTCAGTATCGAAGTGTGTTCACAACTAATATATTTTACAAAGACAAACACACGCTTTTAGGACAAGAATACATTTTAAGTAGTATTTATCAGTTCAAAGTGATCAGAAAATCATTTGCACCTTAGGGGAATACCTGGTATCTTGGTACATGTTTTAATTTATTTTATACAGAAAAATTTAATTATCAAATTTTTTAGGAATAAGCAGAAAACTGAGACACATGAGAGCTCCCATTTTTTTGGGAGTTCATTCAGCTGAGGTAAAATATTTCTATTTTAAATTTGAGATTTGGACAAAAAAAAACTGTGCCTTTTTTTAGCTCCCCAGAAGTGCCAATTAGTGACCAAATATTTTACTTGATTACTGTATTATAGAACATTATTTCTATCAGTGAACTGTTTAATTTTGAAATTTAATTTTGAGGGTTTTAATGTAACTGGCACCGGAAACAGTAAAATGAGATACAGAAAAGAAGTACTAAAAACACAAACCTTCCACACTCAGAGTTTATTTTTTACTTCAGTGACTTCAGAAGAAATATGCTCGCAAATGTTAACTCTTTCACTTATTCAACACCTTTCATTCGATTTCACAGAAATTAGTTCACTCATGTTCATGGTTTTAGCCTAACTTAGGAGTGAGGGACTTTAGGAGGTCGTCTAGGCCCATCTCCTGCTAAAGCAGGGCCAAATCACCTTGCTCAAGGATCAAGGTTCTTTGTTCCTTTCCTCAGACATGACCTCTGTAGTATTCTGTTCTTCACAGGTAAATCTCCTTAGCACTCAATCTGGAAGTCAAAAATGGAAGTTTCCAAGATCTGCTTTTGGAATCTTTAATTATGCATCTTTTGGGTGGTTTTGATAAATAAATACTAGAAAATAAAGCAGACAACAACTAGGGAATGTGTGAAAACATTTAAAATAAAGATTTAGAGAAAATAACAGAGGAATCAGACTGACGGAACTTCAGTCAAGGTTTTAAAAGGCTAAAATTTTAGATAGGGATTAGAAGCAATTGGTATTGATTAGGATGCAAGGTAGAAAAAACAAAAGATAAGTTAATGATTATTAGATGCTTAAGCTAGAGCTAAGTGATGTGTTATTTGCTATTATATTCTTGTGTTAAGTTTTGTTTATAGAAGGAAACAGAATAAATGAACTGTCATCAAAACAAATTGAAACTAATAGAACGAAGAACAGCACTTGGGTTTCATAATAATTAATCAAAAGTAAGAGATCATGGGCTGTGCCAGAAGGTCACAAAGGTCTGCCAACAGTAAGAAGTTAAAGAGGTCACTGTGAGGAAGACATTTCTGACTTCATCTTTCAGGACCACTGACCCAATTTGAGACCACCGACCCAATTCAAGAGAGAAACTGCGCATGCATGAAGGACTAATGGTCTCATTTTAATACAGAGCAGGGAATGGGAGGTGCTGGGGTCACACATATGTAGAAGATGTAAAACTTTGAGCAATAAACAGGGAACGAAGAACCTTGTACTTGGCTGGCATGTCTTTAGGAGGCTACTCCCATGCCGCCCACTGGTGCTTGAATAAACATACCACTTTCTAACTTTATTTAGTTAGAGGGTCTTTTGTCTGTGGATACCGAGATTTAATGAATCAAACTGAAGATATCTTTCATATCTGTTATTTCTTTTTTTAAATAACAGCCACTTTTTATCCAATCTAGAGTGTCTGGATGATAAGAAAAATGTGTAATGAGCATACTTGGAAATGATAAGCGTGTCCTCCCAGGCTGGTAATCACCTATAGTCAGTTGTAACAGAAATATTTGCATGTTATGGTTAATGAAGCCATTACTTTCTTATTTTTGAGCTAATGGAAGTCCACAGATGTTCTGAGTGTTAAAAATTAAGTTATTAATTTCTTGTAGTACAAATTCCCTTTCTGACTATATAGAGCACATTTACATGTTGATTATTCTTAAAACTTTTTGTCTTTGTCCATAGTTTCTAATAAAAATTTGAATTATGTTGTTCATTGGTCTGAAATCCCGTGAAGACTGGAGTGGATTATTTTGCTCATTGTGCAGGAGTCACCTGAAGTGGATTATGTAGTTCGCTGGACTGGAAGCACTGAATTGGGTTACTGAATCCTATTACTCTCTGGGGTCTAGGCAGATCCTTGGGATTTCTGCCACAGGAACCCACTTTTCTCTGTTCAACAAATTCAATATTTAGTCATTTCTAAGTAGTTAAGAGGAGTTCTGTTTAATCTGGGCAACAGTAGGTTAACCTGTTTGTCAGTAAACATCCTCTGATGAAAGTGGGAAGTGCATTAGAGCTTGCTAATAATTTTAATTGAGGTGAAAAATCCAATCAGTTATTCAGAGGCTGGAGTTCTTCGATTAAATCTTCCTTTCATCTGACTGTGCACCTAGTTAGCCTAAACACATCTCTGTGACATTTAAACACCCTAAGAATGTGGTGATTATTTGCACTCCAGTAGAACCTAAAGGACCTATTGTGCCAGACTTTGCACAGGAGACTGATCTGCAATCCCTCCCTACCCTCAAGAAAATACAAGCAGAATTTGATGACTGAGAAGACGTGACAGAAAGAATTGACTAAAGACTATATTTCCTTGAAGTAATTATGAGACTTCCAGGTTAAACTCTTCCAGGTTATAAGATATACTGTATTTAATTATAATTCAGCTGGCATTTTTTTATGCAATGTGGTGAATAATTTGGCCCATCAGTTCAACTTTAAAAGAGAGTAAACAAATTGAGGTGGTGTCATGGTTTAGTCCCAGCTTTTAACTGACCCCCCACACATCCACTTATTCACTTCCTGCCCATGGGATGGGGAAGAGAACTTGAAGATTAAAAGTGAGTAAATTGATCAGCTGAGGTAAAGCGTAATAGGTAAAGCAAAGCCAAGCAAACAAAACCCAAGCAAGGAATTCATTCATCACTTCTCATGGGCAGGCAGGGGTTCAACCATTCCCAGGACAGACAGGTTCCATCACGTGTAACATGGCCTGGGAAGACAAACACAATCACTCCAAATGTATCCCCCCTTCCTTCTTTCCCCAGCTCTATGTGCTGAGCGTGATGCCATATGGGATGGGATATCCCTGTGGTCACTTGGGGTCAGCTGTCCTGGCTCTGTTCACTCCCAGCTCCTTGTGCACCACCCAGCCATTTCACTGGGGTGGGGTGAGGAGCAGAAAAGCTCAACTGTGTATGCGCTGCTCAGCAATAATGAAAACATCCCTGAATTACCAATACTGCTTGTAGCACAAATCCAAACCACACCATTCCAGCCAAAACCAGCACAGGTAGAGTAATCACTGAGGTGAGAAGAAGAAGAAAAAAACTTTCATCTTCCAGCAACAAAATGTAAAAATGAAGGATTGCAGAGGTAATGCTGGGAAGTTGATCTTAAAGGAGTGATCATTGACATAAAAGGGATCAGGGTATTTCTGTAACTTTCTAGGATACTGGCAGAAATTACAGGGATTTACATCTAATAGACATGTGATTTCTTTCTAACTGGAATGTTGCTGGGAAGACATCACTTGGTTATCATAAAGAGCTTTAGAATTAATTAAACACAGTCTGGTTTTTCTTACCACAATATTCTAGAGAAACTTCTGGAGACAGAGTTCCAATATCCATATGACAGATTTATCTATTCCTTTGTAACATAGTAACATAATGTGAACAAAAACCCCACCTTGCACTGATATCCATCTCTTAGCATACCAGCATATCCAAAGGCCCACAGAAGTGGAGGAACCTATGAATCAACTTAGTTTTGGTTTTATGGAGCCTGCTATGAACAACAGGGTGAACAGCAGGTGGACAACATCTAAAATCTGATACTTGTGTAGGCAGACTAGTAGATAGCTGGATGATTTATACAAGTCAGTGAACCCTGTCAAAATTACCTGTACTTTTAAGTATTTCAGGAATTAAAAGCAGTCTCTGAAATGTTAAAGAGAATTCATGAAGGATTGATGGAAGCTGAAAGGCCAAGAGTTAGGCAAATTCCTGAAGAGGAAAAAGGGAGTAACAACAGTAGAAAGAGAGAGCTCCTTTATAAAATTAGCACCCAGCTTTCTGCAATTCCAAGCAGGCAAAGCTGGTGCAGCCATACATTGTTTGGGAATCAGCTGCAGAGTCCCAGAGTGGCCTGAAGATCTGGGGCGAGTTCGTATCTTCACACCAACCCTGCATTGATCATAACCAATGGGATTTTGTGAGGCTTCTTGTTTGTGACACCTTTGTCACTATTCAGTTGGCTGCAAAACCAGTACTGTGCTAGTCATATACATAGAAAGAGTTGTTGTCTACCACCACCAAGGAAATAATTCACATGTTTAATAGACATATATTTTAGATATATTTATCCAAGACATTGATTTGGAGTTGACTGATAAGACCTAGGACCTAGAAGACACCAATACCTTTTCACTGTGGAAATTGGAATGTTGACAGGATAACATAGAGTGCTTATTTTAGGTATTTGCATTGCTCCCATAAATCCTTCTTATGTACCTTCTAGAGATGAAAACCTGTTCAAGAACTATATCACCCTTGGCTAAATACAATAAAATGTGTTGTGTGTGAAGTTTGCAATAGAAGTGAGAAAGAAAATAAGGAAACCGTGTGTTAGGCTACAGTAGCCCGAAGGTTTGCTGAGGAGACGCGATACAGCCTTACAATGAGGAACTCTGCTGGGACTATTGCTACTCTGGATGAACACAAGGGTTTTTCTGCCACCTGTCAATGAACTTCAGAACAAAGTCCCTGCAACGGAGCCTGAGTGTAAGCCAGAACTTCCCTGTTCTTCTCCTCCCACCCCAGCCCCCAGGTTTTCTTGCCTACAACATCAGTCGCTCAAAGCTGAAGCCAAAGTGACAACTAGGATGGAGATTGAACAGAGGACTCAGGACCTTGGATTAATTACATTACCTCAGATTTAGAGTTTAAATACTAAGGTACTTGGTACTGCTTTCAGTTGTGAAAATGGTGAAGGGCCAGGACAGGAAGCCATATGAGGAATGGCTGAGGTCATTTGGTCTGTTCAGCCTGGAGGAGACTGAGGGGAGACCTCACTGCAGTTACAACTTGCTCACAAGAGAGGCAGAGGGACAGACACTGGTCTCTGTCTGTGGTGACCACTGACAGAACCAAGGGAATGGCCTGAAACTGTGTCAGGGGTGGTTTAGGTTGGATATTAGGAAAAGGGTCTTTACCCAGAGGGTGGCTGGGCACTGGAACAGGTTCCCCATGGAAGTGGTCACAGGACCAAGCCTGACGGAATTTGAGAAGTGTTTGGACAACGCTCTTTGGCACATGGTGTGACTCTTAGAGATGATGCTGTGCAGGGCCAGGGGTTGGACTTGGTGATCCTTCCCACTTGGCATATTCCATAATTCTGTGGTTTTGTGATTTGGTGAGAACATTCACAGAATGTTAGCATTAGCAGAAATCCTAATAAATGAGTGAGTCTGGGAAGAGTAAAACAGTTTTCCCCAGGTAGCCAAAAAGTGCCTGCAGTTAGGAAGGTGATCGTGACAAGAGCACAATTTCTAACTAGAATTTTCCATGAGGCACTGCCTGGTGCTGTGTCTTGTCTCTCTCTTCTTTCTTGGTGCTCACCCTTTTCTTGACCAGCTGTTTACATGTTACTGTCAGCTAGTAACTGTGGCTAAACAAATGTATTTGGGCACATGTAGTGTTTGCAGTGCCCGTGAAGATATTTGTCATGGGCCACCAAATTCCAGTGAAGGGATTCCTTTTTGATCTCCTAGATGATAGCAGTATAGGAATAGGAAAAAACATTACGAATACAAAATTCAGTTTGTAAGCTTTATGCAACCAATAATAAAATGTCATTAGTTTCTATAAACTATAGATAATTTTAACGTAATAAAACAAAAAATCAAACAGCAAATCCATTTTGATGAAGATGATTTAATCACCACATTGGAAGTTAATGATTACTTTGGGAGTGCTGTTGATGGGATTAAATTAAATGTAGTGAAAAATAGGGCAGTGCAAATTGATATTATATTTAAATACACTGTGTTTTAAAAGGCTTGATTTCTAAAAGAGAATTGGGACAATTTAGGAGGAAGAAAGTGTATGAAGGCAGGAGACATGATAGAAGCCTTGATGGCCAAAAAACTGATTCTACAGTCCGTGAAAAAGACAAGAAGCTCTCACTATTCCATTTGAAGGAAGAAATTATGAACAAAACACAAGAGAGAACCAAACAAAAGAGAGGGAGAATGTATTTTTATCTTAAGGAAGAGAGTACCATTTTTAACCTAAAAAGCTGAGAAATTATTAGTGAATCTAGAAGTGTCCCAGAAATATTAGTATCTAGCAATGTGGAGAATAAGCAGGAAAAATGTATTGGGGTAAAGCAAATTCTTGGTAGAGCTTTAAAATTTAGGTACCATATGTCATTGTGCTCAGTATGCAAATTAGGGGGAAAGCTGGCCGAGGGCCACTGCTCAGGCATCAGTCAGTTCATGGTGAGAAATTTTTTTTCATTTGCACCACTAGTTAATCATGGGGTTTATTTATCTCTCTTTTTGATATTTTCCTTTTCATTACAATTGCCTATTAGTTTTATTATATTTATTATTTAATTTTGATTTATTTCAATTATCATGTTCTTATCTCAACCCGTGAGTTTTCTCACTTTTTCTCTTCTAATTCTCTCCCCATCTCACTGAGGAAGAGTGAGCTGCTGTGTGGGGCTGAGTTGCCAGCTGGAGTTAAACCATGACACCCTTGAAGGTATATAAACTCATACGTCCTCAAGAGAATCTTAAATTCTCACCTTGTATGTACCAGAAAGTGAAAAAAAGTGTGTCAGAATGAGATCTTTCTATCACTTGAAGGTGTTAATGAACCCCTTAGAAAGACTTTCTGACTTAATTTTTCATGAGCTTCATTAATACCTAACTTTCTATTGCAAACATACTGAAACCTAATCAATAGACTTGCTCATGGAAATATCTTGTCTATGGCCATCATTCTTAAACTAGATCAATAACAGCCAAATTCCCAATGCAATCAAGAAAGAATTGAAAACTGCTTTTCTCATTTTTATTCTAAAATATGATACTGTGAGTTAGCAGCTCACAGCAAGAAACTCAGTAAAAATTATATAAAGCACACTAATGCAAATTTTCAGAGCATACCTCAGTGCAAAAGTTGCCGTGTAAATGGAAACAAGTTCCTCTAATTAAATCTAAAACCTTTACAGCTGTGAAACTATAAATTTTTATCTGTACTAGTAGTAGCAGTAAAATTTAATATCAGATGAATCCATCAGACTTCGATGGAATTAGAACATGCTTTTTGACTTCTTCCACATGAGCACTACCTCACAGACATCGGTGCGCTCTTCCCAGCAGAAATGTTTATGAGGCTTATGGTCATTAAATAGTCTCTTTCATCCTCCCCTTTGTTTTCTGTGCAAATAGTTTTATTTTTAGTGGGAGAGGAGAGAAGCACAACCTTTTTTGCCTTCTTATGTCAGATGGTCTTGTAGAAATAAAAGCAGGTTTTGGTGTTGCGCTGGCCAGCGGTGTTTGATGCTCCAGGGAGCTGATTCATAGTTAGAGTATCTACACTTCTGAACTCATGTTTGAACCTCATGAGAGAGGCTTTTACCAGTTCAGATTAAAGCATTCAGGAAATTTAGAGGCTAGGTATATATTTATTAATAAAAATGAATAAATAAAAAATAAAACCAAACAAAAAGGGTCCAAGAAAGACTGTAAGCAGATGAAATAATTTTCACAAACTCAAAATTCTTCATGTGATTAATCTCTTGCATTAATCTGCTTTGGATTTACACTGCTAAACCAAACAGGGAGAGAGTCCTGTGGGCTGGTGGACTGGTTCCAAGGGCAGGACAAACTCATAAAGACACTGTTTCCATAGCTCGGGCCTTCTGTGTAAAAAGCATAAAGAAAATCTCAGTGCACAGTGGGATAACTGGCCAGAACTCCTCCACAGTTCTAGCCTAGTTAACAAATCCTTGAATATTCCTTTAGCAGGCTCATAAAGCAATTTTGTTCTCAGTCTTGGGTAGCCTGGGTTTTGTTTTTGTTGTTTTGCTTGTTTGATTTTAATTTCTGCCCTCTGAGAGAATCACTTTTCTAACAGTAAGAACTGTGAGAAAGAAATTATTCACAAAGACTTTCAGAATTCGCACTGAGGCCTGTTTAATCCAAAATCAGATAAGTTTCATATTTATGGTGATGATAAGGAGGAATGTATTAATGCAGTTAATCCTGTTATGAGCCTCTCAACTTCAGTATTTTATTCATGTTTGATCTATGGTGTGTTCTGCGAGTTCATGCTATATAGATCCAGATCTGGCTGATACAAACCTCTGAGGTGCTGGTCTGCCCTGGACATTTTTCATACAATCCTGTCACATGTTCTCTGAGAAACAGCATTTTAGCTGGGGCATTTAAACCTGGTCTTTTGTAGATACTAAATATTTTGTAGCATTCTTGCAGGAATGTAAAATCCAACACAGAAGTACTGGACACTTGCTAAAGACGAAAATGGCACTGTTGTGCCTGATTGTAAATGCTGAGGTTTCCAGCTGGATCTTTGCTACCAAGAATGGAATTACACTGTAACACTTGAGCTACCACAGAGTAATCTAGACCTGCTCTGAGAAGTGGGAATTCCTGGAGTTGTTTGGAATCCCTTGGTCCAGACAGCAATGCGAATCTGTCAGAGTTTGTTGACATTCCAGTGTGTGATGGCTGCTGCTGCTGACATGAATTAGCTGAATGTTTATAAACAAACCAAAGGAAAAGGAAATATCACTGCAGTGGGAGAAGCCCACAGGGACAATAAGGTATGAGGACATTAAGGTACAGGTCTTTGCTGATAAATAATGTCTTTATGCAGTTCTTGGTGAAGGCACAAGTTGCATAACCTCATCCTGTACCCACTCCCAAACTGCAAATTAAATCCTTTTTGCTGTAAGGTTGTAAAGCAGAGCTGAGGCTGGACTTTTATTGTGCTTATGTGCAGTACTTAGAATTCTTAATAACCCAATCCTAAGCGAAGTGCCCAAGTACTATGAATAATAATCAAACCATAACAGCAGGCGGTACCTAATGAACAGAATTAATGTATCTCTTGTTCCAGTTTACTAAGATTAGTAAACTTGTTATAATCCTAGTGATAAATACCTGGCACTGATATCTTCGCTGCTGGCATTGTTGAAGGATCTTTTGATTACTTCTTTTCATTGCTGTGTTGTTTTTTTTTCCCCCAAATGAGTTGCTAGACATTATATTTATGCCCAGAATCAGGTTCTTGTGTACCATTCCTGACTTATCTGTCATGAAATTAGCTTAGCAGCTTCACAAGTATTTTCATCAATATCAACACTTGAAAGAGTACAGCAGACAAGTGTAGCCTTCACAGTAATTCAAGGCAATGTTAACCTCCATTAGAGGCTTTTATTCAGACTGGGTATCCCTATAGGCAGGGAGAACTCATCTGTTTTGTGTGATGGTAAGGGGCCTTATGATTTTTTTTAATATGGCAACACTCTGCTTAAAAGCCACAGAACGTAAACTGTTCTTTTTAATAGCTCATGCTCAAGTTTTCTACTGCGTTGCTGGAGAACAGAAGCGAGTGCAAAGAGGATATTTATCTAGTCCCCAAATTTAATAGAACACCAGACACCTAAAATCCCAATTTTCTCTGCCAGACTTGTTATTGTGTGTGTGTGTGTGACTTGATGTAACTTTCCAGAATTTTTCTATTCATAAATACAAATAATACAGCTGTTCTTTTCAATGTTTCTTCTGGGTTTAAGATACTGCAGTGAGAATGTTTCCTAGAGTAGTGTAATCTTGCAGTTAAAAAGAAGACACTGAACAAGAGTATTCCAGTAAACAGTATTGGGCAGATGGCATAAATTATGAACTTTACAAGTTTAAATATTTTTTTCTCCTTTCAACTGCACACCTTGACAAAGCACTTCCTTTGGAACACTGCAGAATCTCAGCCACTTAGAAACATTTCAAGTGTCAGATCTCACTCGCTTTAAAAAATGCGATTATGAGTGGAGTGTAATTGTAATGGCACTAAGATGCTCTAAGGGATGCTTCATAGGAAGGAAACTGGAGGGAATCTACTTTCAGTTTTTCTGTATCAGAAGGCAATAACAGAGAAGACAGAGCCAGACCTTTAGAGGGGTAAAATAAATGTGCGAGAGGCAAAGGAACGTAAGTCTTGATTAGTTAACTGGAAAAACAAATCACTAAGAGGATGGTCATGCATGGAACAAAGGTCCAGAGAAGTGTAGAATTTCCATTTTTGGAAATTTCTGGAAAACCCATACATTCAATCTTAATTTATTTTAGCTCTGCTTTGAACAGGGCATTGGGCCAGACAAGTTCCAGAGCTCCCTTCCAGCTTGCTTTATTCTGTGAGCACAAACAGGGAACTCTGGAAACAATTCATTTTTTTTTTTTTTAATTTTTATTTCTTTGTTTCTGTTTTCTTTCCTTACCCCTAAGGGCTTTCTGCATGGAGGTGCCATAGTGCAGTGTGTGCAGGCAGGGCTTTACAGTGTGTTAGTGTTCTCTCTTCCTCCACACACACCCCCCTCAGGCTCTGACTCATGAAGGACAATTTAAATTGGCAGATCTGTTGACATTGCTCCACTTAGCTGTTCAGCCTACTGCTTCTGCACTCAGGTAAGCTGCTCCCCTGCAGTTTGCAGCCCCGTGCCCTAAGGCCAGCCAGTGTACCTTAGACCAACAAACTGGACAGTTGTGTGATTCTCGTGTTTCACACTTGTCCTTGAGATGGGGCTGCAGTAGGATTACTTCACCTTGAAGCAGTGAGAGCCACACACTTTCAAAATCACTTTGTGCACTGCAAGGCTCATTTACTGCATCATAACTTTCTGTGGGGATCAAGGCTAATATTTTCTGCTTTCAAAAGTGAAATTTAAAGCTATATGGTAGTGTTTGCTCATAGGAGATGCTGTGTTTTTAACTACACAAAGAAAAAAGAATTAGCTGTATTATCAGAGCAGTCACTCTGAATTCATCTGTGAATAGCTATCCAATGAATCTTTACAAAACAACCTGATTATCAGAATTTCATAGTGGGGTGCTACTTCTAAGTATTTACCTTGACATAGACTAAATTTCTCAATAAATTCTATCCTGAAACCTACTAGTAAACGTAAGCTTCCCTGTGGGAATTTTTCACCTGGATTTTGTCCCAGGTTTCCAAGATAGAGGAGAAAAATAAAAAACAAAAAAGATAAGTATTTTTGCATACTTTCCTCAGAAAAATACAAATTCAGTCAGTTATATAAGTTTACCCAGAAAAGACAAAAACTATTTACATTTAGTAACAGGAACAGAAACTATTTCCAAAGAGTTCTAGAAGTATTGTGTGTTTACCACTGAACTGGTAGAAGTTTGTAGGGTTGTTCACAAAGGGACAAAGGACTTCAATACAATTAGTTTGCTGGACTTACGTTTAGTTCCAGTGACTGGAACCTATATTTGGGTTAATTCAGGACCTCTTCATGGTTCCCCAGAAACTGTACAGTTTGTGTGGCATTTCATTTCCACTTTGCCCCACATTGAAGAGGGCTTAAAACACATGTATTTGAGTAGGATATGGGGGAATTCAGAAGTAAATTTTTGGGTGTTTTTAATTGTATGGGAAGGAATCACTGTATAATGATTGAGGCTTCTTATTAATAATCTAAACAATGGCTGCATTGGTTTTATAACTTTTGCACAAAGTTATATATGCCTAGATTAATGATTTCAAAAAGCATAACTCCACTGCAGCTCATAAGAGAGAATTTCTGCACATAGTAGAATTCAAAAGGAATTCCAATACAAAGATCCATAAATTACCATTAGCTAGAGCTGGTTATTATTGCTGGTACCTGAGAGCAAAGCAGCCTCATGCCAGGAATTTGTACACCTGCATTGACATAAAGGAGTTCCAGGAGTAATGGATATTCCAGACTGAGTTGTGCTGTTTCTGGACCAGATGCTGTGTATTTGGGGCCAGTAGCAACAATGTCTCAAATAAAAATAAAGATATTAACCCAGTTCATTCTTTGAAAAATCTCTGCCTCTATCAGTACCTTTGTTGTTTGTGCTAGAATATTAGACCAGATCCACCATGTGAAATGGATTTCACCTTTAGTTGCCATTTAGTTGGCCAAATTCTACTAACTTAGCCCGTGAAGAGGTGAGCCTTGGTTCAATGGCAGAAATAGAACAGATGGAAGTTCTGACACCGGCTTCAGAAACCAGAGAAAATTACCCAGAGAGCGATAGAGCTTGTGGCATGCTCAATTACATTGGGCTTTTAGGAACAGGGCAGAGAATTTAATGTGACTTCAAGGAATCAGCTTGTTCTAAACACAAAAACACAAAAACACACACATACACACATATAGTTTGACTGGAGTTATTTAGATTTATTAAAAACCTGTATGGGAGAATCTTAGTGATTACACTGGGGCTGGGATGATTCCTGTACAGAAGACCATTCACTCACATCAGCAGAGATTTATTTCACAATCCTGGGTGCAGCGAAATATCGGTGCCTGCTGATGAAATGCTTGCTGTAGAATCTGTGGGCTTAGTTGTTGGATAGTTTTCTGATTAAAAAAAAAAAGATTGATGAAAGACGCTAGAGAGCAAATTAATATTTTTTACACTTGATTAACTGCTTAATATTCCTAATGTGTTCAAAGTACTGGAAACACTCGGAGGGTAAACACAGAGACAACTCAGGACCTGAAAGTAAAAGTCAGTGAGGCCAGATTTTAATTAAATTTAAATTAGAAAGAGAGAGGAAATTAAAGTTTCTATCACATTAAAAAAATTAAAGCATGTTCAGCTGTTAAAAAAAAATCTCCATTTAAAACTAACAGTGTAGCTTTTAAGAATCTGTAGAGAATTTATTGTTACAGTGAAGGAGTTTTCATGATCATCTGGGGCCAAAAATAATTTGGTTCTTGTGCTGTTAAAAGAATCAGTAACCATATAAACATGTGGATTAAAATCTAAAGTAATTAAAAAAGTTAAATTCTTATGAGATTCCATAACTTTACCCAAGAAATCTGTCTATATATTCAGGCCAGAAACTCAAAGTAAAAGTGTTTTTACCAAGCTCGAAATCCAAGCATTGCTGGTGATACCATATTGCATGTTCCTTGGGCAGAAGGGCATTATAATCAACATTTGTGTGATCAGTGGATCCATCAGTTACATTTGTGGATCCTGAAGACTACTTTGGAAGATGGCTGACAAGAAGAAAAGAAAAACAGGTGCACAAAGACAATCCAATTTTTTCTTCAGTCCTGTGTAGAGAATCAATATGTTATATGCCATTTTAGTCACAAATACATGTTACTTTATATTTCATATTTAATACAGAGTCTTTTCAATCTTTTCAGTTAACTGAAGTACTTTAGATATTTGCTCCTAAACTCTAGGTTAAATTGAAAGTGAAACAATTTTTTTTTAAAAGAAAAACTTCTGAGTTATAAAGACTGAATATTAACCACAATAAAAAATGCCTCCCATCTGAATCCATTTACCTTAAATCTTTGATATGATGCTTGTACCAAGATTCCTGTATAGTTGTGCTACTAGTCATAAACTTTAAAAGATAATTAATGTGGAAATTCTTATTTCATTGAATTGGGTAAAAGAACAGTCCTGCAAAAAGACTATACTCCCTATACAAGAGAGTGAAAAAATGTGATGCAGTTTCCTGTGTGTATCACAAAATGTTTCTGTTCAGAGGACTGGCTCTGCTGAAGATTTAACTGATGTCCATACAGTTGGACTTCCCCTGCTAAGCCAGTCTGATGCCTTTGTATCACTTTGCTGTTGCTCCAAGGAAAATAACAATGCCTGTTGTAGACTTATATGGGGATGTACGTGTGGATAAATTAACTTGTCTATGTGAGGTGCTGAAGTTGTTGATGGAATATAGTACAATCAACTCAAACAACTAAATTTGAAAGCAGCCCCACTAACTTTATAAGGTGATTGATTTAGTTTCCTTGAACTCAAGGTCTGTTAGAATTTTATTGTTCCAGTGTTCACTTGGGTTCATATCCTCTTGAAATTTATAATGAGATGGTGAGTTTGCCCTATCAAAAATACATGCTTAAATTCCAATTAATGAGGCATGGAAATAAGCAAATGAGTTTTATCTGTATTACAATAAGAGTTAAAAGTGGACAGGAAGACCAGAATGGTAAATTATTTATATTGCACATTAAAATTTCCTCCTGTTTTATCTTTTTTTTAAAAAAAAATCTTAATTTTTGTTTTAAAATAAATCCAGTTCTGTACTAAGCCAATCAAATTAGTTTTCACTCTTAGCTATCCAGGAATTACACTCCAGCTTCATGATAAAATCGTCTTCATTACAGACAGACACTGCCTTCCTCCTGCTGGCAGTCATAACACACTGTGGCAATATCACTATTGTTATGGTTGATGAAACACAACGCTGCTTTCAAGGACATAAAACTGTAAAATAATGGCCCCCTAGGCTGAGGTTTCTCACACTTGTTTTTTACCCTAAGGTGATGTCTTTTTTTTTTTTTGAAAGCTTCATAAAATCCAAGTTGGGCATTTTATTAGCTATCCAAACTTGAAACACAGAAGCAAGTATTTTTCCCAAATTACATCAGCAAAAGAAACAAAAAAATTAAATGCATTTTATATGTGTTTGAATGTGCATGTATATGCTTTTTCCTTGAAATTCTAAAGCTATACCAAAAATACTTTCAAGAACATCAGAATACGTTCATAAAAATCTCCTGATGATCTCTAGCAAAGAATATAAAAACCACTTCTATTCCTCTTTCTACATATGTTATCAGAATCCAGGGAAATATCTGAATACATTTGGAGATAAAAAGAAAAACTCAAGGGATTTCCCTCTAAAACTCCCCCTTCTTATTTTTTACATTTATCTTACAAGTAGTTCTGACCAGTTCTTATCATGCAAGTATCTTTGTAACACCAGACCTCCCACTTGCTTCCAATTTGCCATATTCCTTGTGTCACTGCATTCGTTGTTGCCAGATATCATCAGATTTGTAGCAGAAGCTTGAGCAGTTATTTTTATTCAGATTCCAGCTTCTGGAGTCAAATGAATTCTATTACTAAGCCCAGTTTTAGTTTGGACTGAATTTCTAATCCTCATTAGCACCTTGTAAATTAAACTTTCCATAACAAAATAAATATAAAAAAGGTTTTTATTCATCTTTGACAGTTTCAAAATCACCTCAGACCGCTGATGGGTATGTCTCCTCCTTCAACTGCTAAATTTTTCATTTTCACAGCAGGATCTTTAATCTCAGAGGTTTTGGTCATAACTGTATTATATATATTTGTGCTTTATTCTTTTGTCCACTTATTGCTGCTTGACCATTTTAACATCCAGCAAAAGAGAGCTACAGAATTGCAAAGCCCTCATCTTGCAGTTTACTGGAAATGAGAACCAGAACATATTTTAAGAGAAAATGCTGGACAAAACACAACTTCCCCAGAATGTCAAATGCCAGAGTGTAATGTCCAGACTTCAGTTATGCAAGACAACACTTCTTGCAAGAATAGTTAGCTTTAATGAAAAAAAGAATTGTTTAGGTTTTTTTTTTTTTAATTTTCTGGAGAAATAGATTCCTTTCTTGCCTTGATTTAATTAAAATCACTTTTAAAAACATAATCTGGTGTTTCTGTTCCTGTTAATTCTTCAAAAATAAAACCAAAACAACATTGACTTTCTCACAGAACTGTAAAATACTTTCCTTACAAGATATCCTGACACTGGTTTATGTATGTGCACTCAATAACTCCTAGCACACAGAATTCAGTGTCTGTAGAGATGTGACTTGCAAAAAATACTACTCTGTAGAGCACTCAAAAGAAGTCTTTGTACTTAAGGTTAACTAGGAAAATAATGTGACATTTACCGGGGTAATTCTGGGCTGTATCTTAGTTGTGTTTTTCTCACCCTTTTGTTTCTGTTACAACTGGGTATTTGCATGACATTTGTATTTAGAGGAAAAACACAAGAAGGAAATTGTGTTTGCATTTTGTGCTGATTGCCACATTATCCTTTAGGAGGACAAAAAAGGTATTTGATTATGAGAGAAGCTGCTCCACAGACTTCACACAAATCACAGAATTTAAAATTTGGGTCTTCAAGGAAGGGACTCTGAGTAGGTGAAATTGAAACCATCGTAACCTTCTTAAGCTGACAGTTTTTCTTTCAATCCAGAATTAATATAAAGTAAGAACTTCACTTTGCAAACCAGACTAAACCCATTACTGACTGCACATTCACTGCAGTGTAGGCATTTAAGCAGAGAAAACATCAATATTTTTACCAATTTTTCTGGGGAAGGACTTTTGAGCACCTGGAAAAAGAGGACAGAGGAAGAATAGATTTAGAGATCATATCAAAACCCTATGAGCCAGAATTTCAACCTGTGCAAATCAAACTCTCTTGGGGTGGACACAGCCCTGCTGTATGTAAACTATCTGAGGTTCTTTCCCTCACCAGCAGTCTGAAATTCCAGTAGCAGTCAAGAGGTCAAAAGAAGTTACCTCTTACTTGTACAGAGCTTAAGCCCTATAACACTTTTTACAGTGGATACTTTTCTCATGGTTAAGGAAATATGGAAACACTCTGAGAACACACAAAATTGGTTTAAAGAGAATAGTTATTGATTATGATTTTCTTGACGAAAACTGTGGCACAGTTTTTTATGGACTGGCCAGTAATGCCAGTCAAGTGTTGTATTGAATGTTACCCACTACTCAGAGAATAAACAGATCCATTTTCTCTCTCTTGTTGTTTGTCTGCAAAATGGAAAATCACTGTGCTTGTGTTAAATGCAGTGGAAAAACAAGAGATTTGGAAGAAGCAAAATTCATCTAAGCTTTTGACATGACCAAAAGACATTGACAAGATGTAGCATAGCCAAATAGTTGGAACTCCAGCTCTAGAACTGTTGGATGTCTGCTTTATTTCTGATCAGTCCTGCAGTGTCCTTCTCTCTTTCTGGTCTGCGTAAACACTGCCAGCCTGATTCTCTGCTGCACTGCTTCAGTTTTCCACCAACATGATTTCAAAGGTAAACCTGCAGTAATGTAGTGAGTAATCAGGCCCAAAATCAGCAATGAGCCCTCAAACTACACAGCACCATGTGAGTGTTAGTAGCATTGCCTTTCCTTATGCCCAGTTTTGCCATAGTTTACAACCCTTCTATACTGTCTTATTAAGCTTTGGAGATGGTTATGTGGAAAAACCTGTCGTGAAGCAAAGCATCCTGCTGAAGACTAAATAAATTTTTGAACTCTTACTTCTTGCAACTTTGCCAATACCTTAGTTGCACAGGTTCCTACAGGGACCTAATTACTGTTTTCTCTAAGTTGAGTAACTTTCTGGTTATCCTAGCAAAGTCATGGCTACAGTCACCTGTCAGGGATCCTCATTAGCGGCATTTTTTTGATTCTTCTAAATCTGATCTTCAGTACACCTAGATATTTATGATCAAGCAATTTCAATGGAGAGATTGTACTACAAAAAAGATGGATTTATGTCAGATTTACTATCTGTTTGCCAATGGCACCCTTAGCCAATAAGAGTATAAAGTTCTCATAACAGGATTTCAGCTGTCATCCATTTTTGGAGAGAAAAACTGCAAACCTTTGCAATCTTTTTAATACTCAGTAAAGGGAAAGCTGGAGAGAAAATATTGGTTAGCTGAGAGTCTTTTTCTCAAAATATCTTCTCTTCTTCCCTTAGGAAAAAGTACAGTCTAATTATCCAAGCAGTGGATGAGAAACATTGATAGAAAATGCTAAATTGTGCCATTTTCCTATGTTTTCTGCAGTTCTTATTCCATAGGAGTGGTTTCTTTTGCAGAGTGCTGTATGGCCATTTAGAAACAGCTCAGGACAATCTGAGAAAAGTTTTACTGAAATGAACTCCATCCCAAAATAATTGCAAGACAGACTGAGGTCTATTTTTGAATGCTAAATTAACAAAATGCCTCGAAGGGTGTTGTCTGTTTCTGGTTACTCATTCCTTCTGCACACAGTAAATCCAAGGAAAAAATTTAAGAAGAGATGATCACATAAAATATGAATTCTGCTTAACCATTTGGTTTATATCTCTGAGAACCTTCTATACTAAAAAGGAGAGTTGCTAGTGCTGTCATTATTACTTCACTACTATATAGTAGGATAAATAAAATGTCCCTGCTTCCCACTCCTCTCCACGCTTTGTGTGCAGCTGAATGACATGTAGTGGTACTTCAAAATCGACTTATACTTACCAGCATCATTAAACTTAAGTGAACAGAAGTTGCTATCACCAGTTAATACTCTTCAGAATAAGAAGGGCTGTAAAATGTATTTCTTTGCCATCTTCAGACGCTTTTCAGACTACAGTCGTTTATGTGAGTCTCTGCAAACCAAGTTACAAAACACTTTCTTTGATACAGGAATAATCTAAGCACCACTGAAGGTCAACTAAAGGATTCTCTGTGACATTATTTGGCTTGGATTTAACCTCTAATGGTCTGTGCCAGGCATTTTAATGGAACATTTATGTTGGGCAGTATAACAAATCGTACATTGCTCCCAACTCTACTTTCCATGTTGAAAGTCATAGCAGATCAAAACTTTAAGACTTGAAAGAATCCCTCTTCTGGCTTGTTTTTGCAGCTCCCTATTCTGCCTGACTTACCATTATTGAAAATTTCTCTCCAGTCTCCATTCACATTGATCTGGGCAGATGCTGAAGGAGCAACTGACAAGTTCGGAACAGTAGATCACAAAAGCAAGAAGAAGAAAGGCAGGAAGTTAGGATGAAACTTTCTGGAGGCCAGCACTGGTGAGGAGCAGTGGACCACAGAAAAGAAGTCAGGTGTGCAGTGGATGTTAATGATTCTCTTTCCTGTACAACATTTCTGGTTAGTGATTAATGAGGCCTTGAATTTGGAATGTAAAACTGGAATTTTAATATATCAACAGGTAAAATAACAAATGTTTGAAAAGAAAGTTTGGAGTGAGAGGGTTTGTCAGGGTGCTCACTACCTACAGTTATTGTGAATTTGAATCAAAGGGGCCTGTCCCACCCACAGGCCTCGGTCTCTCTCAAGGCCACTCTTCCTCACAGTGAGACCTACTTGGTTCAGTACAAAAGAGATACATAACAGTGCCTAGGAATAAGATTTTGTCTTTGACTATTGCAAACTTTCCCTTTGCAAAATGATGAAGTGCCACAGAATTCCTGTGTAAAGAAGCAAACTAAAGCAGTAACATGTGTTCTCTTCTTTATATGACCCTTGTCGGGTAAAGAGATGATCTCTATCACATAAAAGAGAAGGGAAAGGGAGTGACTAAGATTTGGTATGAAGGAACATCTGATTGTTCCCTAATGATTAAATAGTTCTATGTCTTGTCAGACTTGTAAAACATGCCATCAAAGAAGATCTTTTTAGCCTATTGCAAAGAAGAAAGCCTTCACTTTAGACCTGAACAAAGAAAAATAGGTAAATTTTTAGCAAAGCTGATTTCTTGTGTAAACAGTGCTTTAAAATTTAAGGACATCACAGAGAAATATTTACAGAAGATATTTATTACTTCCAACCAATTTATACATTTTGAAGGTGAACATCTTGCTGTTGTTTGAATATGTAACTTGTATAATAATTTGCCAAAAAAGATATTATTTATAAAGTATTCTCTACCTACTTGAAAGTTTCTGTATGAAAATTTGCTGGATATTTTGTTATCAATAATTGCCTGGTATTGTGAACAGTGAGATGTTGCAAGTAAAATGCAGAAAGTTTATGGACAATCTGCTTTCTGAAGTAACAAGCTATTTGAATTATAAAAATATGGAAATTTACTGGAAAATTACTAATTGTCTGGCAACGCCTAGGCAACATCTTACCAAAATGATAAGGACACGCTTTACTTCACCACTGCTTGATAAGAAAGAAAAGACACTTTTTCCTCTGAAGTGTTTTTATTTCTGTAGTTTGAAGACTTTAAGAAATATTTAGGTTTTAAAAGACTATTTATAGAGCAAAGGACTTTAATAAATTGGAGAATGAGCTATTTTGAAATATAATTTCACATGCTATTTTTAACCCTGATTGATATAAAGGGATATACCACAGGAAATAGCACCAAAATTAACAATTAAAACTTTGGCTTCAAAAGTAATAGATGAATTTTCTCTTAATATGGTCCAAACCAATGACAAATTTTCTTTATTGGCAGTTGCACGGTCAAGACCTGATGATGCAAATGATTCCATTTCAAAGGCTCTGAGCCAGCTAGATCACAGTACTGACAACTAAATCCACCAGCTCCACAGAGACATGGAGAAATTTTGACCAATGCTCCCTCCAAAACCAGAACCTTAAGTAGCTCCAAATGGCAGAGGATGAAAGCATCTGTGCACTTTGTATCAGCAGTCTCTGGCACTCCTGGGTTGACTCTGTCTGGCAGTCAAACGCCTGCTCAGCCAGGCACCCTTTCACGTCTCCTCATGTATGGAGGAGAGACTGGATTTCATGATCTGTTGTTTTCTGCCATCCTCAAAAAAGCCAAAGCTTTGGCTGGAGTTTGGTGGGGCTGAGTGTTGAAGTTGTTCAAGCTTTGTCCAAAACACTGTAGGCATTCATGAGTTCCTCCTTTCATGAAAGGAATTAATAGAGACATCCAGTTGTTACCTGCCTTTGCTGAGACTCTGACATTCTTCTTGGGTCTGAAAATAAGTCCTTGTTTAAAAATTTAGCCCTAAAATTTCTGTGCTTGCCTTTGTAATTTAAACAGACACTTTCTAGTCTGAGCAAGATGTTCAGTGGGATGTCTAAAATCAGTATTGAATATAGAATTAACTTCTCCCACCTCTGCAAATAATCACCTCTGGGTCAATAGAATTCACTAGGCCACTGTGTAACAGAAAGTAACTAATTCTACCTCCTTTTGATGCTGCATGAAGAATTCTAATATCTAATCATTTGTGGATGAGGTAGATATCTCTATAGATGAACATGAGTCCCTGCAAGCATTTTATTTAATCTATCTCTTGCTAATTATCTAAAATTGTATTTAATGGCATCTAAGAACCTATTATATCTAAATGTTCTAAGCTGGTAAGATATTTTCCCTTTACATCTTCCCCAAACATTTATTTCTCATCCAAACGATGCCTCTCAACATTGAATAAATGACATTGGGTCACTGACAGTGCTGAATCATGATTCATTGATCCATGGAGACATTGATCATTTTCTGAAGCAAGATATTCTCTTCCTATAACACCTTGTTTTTGCTTGCAAGGTCTTCCATTTCTGTACTGATCAAAAGCAGCTGTTGTTTCCTTGTCAGAACAGAGAAGGTGCTTTAGAGATGGTCTGTTGCTCGTTTTATTTCTAGTGTTCTCTCCTGTTATCTGCAATAGCCATTCCCAACTACACCATCAACTCTGTAACACGTCAGTCTGTGGAAGATTCAAGTTCACATTGGCACTTAGGGTGAAGTTTTCCCTTTCTCTTTTCATTACATGACAATAACCTCAAAGAAAAAGAGTGTATTGCCTGCATCTACAAAGTTTTATTAGCTACAGTATGTAGCTTACAGGTGTTAGCATGTAAAAAGTTTGAGCAACATTTGATTTAAATTTGTTTCTATGAAATATAATAAAGTGGAGCAATTTTGGTCTAACAGGTTTGTTCTTTTATGGATCAAGTCAAATGATACACTGAACATTTTTTTGCTTTTTAGCTAAATGTATCATGTAACACCCAGAATATTACAATGGGAATACTAATGATAATAAACAGACAGCACTCTATCCGAATAAAATGGACTTGGAGATTACTCATTTTCTTTTAGAATAACAAATGGACATGTCAAGAATAAACAGAAGTAACCATAAAAATGAAACACCTGCTATTTCTTTTTCACAGATGTAGCTGCATATGGGCAGAGATGCTTAAATATAAAGTAGTTGAAATATTTTATGGAAAATTAATCACTTTATGGTTTCAAAAAATTAAACAGAACTAATAAAAAAAAAAATAAGGAAGCTCTGAAATCTGTACCCACTAGCAGAGTTCCAGTGACTCCTCTACCCGTGTTACTGTTTTCCTAAGGATTTTTATAAAATGTTCTCTTTAAGCTTCAAATTGTCACAATAGTTCACAAGTCGTTAGCATTACTTGCTCAGTTTCAGTACACTTTACAACAGAGTCAGATATCTGTTTAATTGCAAAGAATACCTTCTAACTTAAAAGATGGCTTCTCTCATCTTTTCACATTAAGATATTAAAATTTTGGCTTCTCTTTTGAACATAGCAGCAGCACGATCTGGATAAACAATGATGACATTTATAGATTCTTTGGTTCCCTACAGGAATAGATGGGTTCTATTTAGTTCATAATGAACAAGTAATTTACATATATATCAGCATTCTGTAGCTGGAATTATGATTCATTTAACAGCCAGAAGTTTAAGACCTCTGATTTTAGCTTTCTTTTCTGTCATCATATGGCATGTTGCTTCTGAAACTTTTACCTCTGCAGGCAAAATTCTGGTTCTGCCAAATAGAGTGGAATTTTATAACTTAAATGAGATTTCATCATCTATTCCATTTGCCATTCATAAAACGGATCTGTGAATACTTCTTCCTAGCTGACATTTGTTTTTATTTTTTCATAGATAAATGTACAGTACATAGGAGAAGAAGCCCCAGTAACCCCAGTTTCTGCTAGGGTAAGTTAATGAAATAATTTCAAAATAATTCTTTTTAGTGGCTAGAAAAACGTGGTACTTTTTCATAAAACTTTTAACCTTTTGAAAAAAAGGCTTTTTAGTTGTTATTATTACTAATCCTGATGGATTTCAGAGAGTTATTATGATAAAATATGATTTCACGTAGTATATCTTAATTAATAACTATTTCTCTATAAGGTATATTTCACACATAATTTGGCAAGTATCACTTCTATACCATATCAAAATTACAATTTACCCATTCTCTGCTCCTAAGGCATGTGGCTAGTTCCAAATGTACTATAGCATCCAGAGAAGAGTGAATGAGATATTCTTTCAAGGGTATAAAGACCAAAGAACCAAAGAGCAAGAGAGAGGGGGAAACAAAGTTATCTAAATTATAAGGAGAGAAACTCTCAACATCAGAATTCAATGGGAATGCAACAGATCATTCTTGATGAGCGATGAGCTTACAAACCTTTTTCAGTAATTCTTCAGTCAATTTCCTAGTCCTATACCCTTACTCTCTATAGTCCATGGAAAGTGAATCTAAGAGAGTGTGGAAATCTGTGTGTATTTGCTTTCCAGGCAGCTTTTCTCTCTGTTTCCTTTCCTCAGCTCCTATGCCTTTCCAAGCCATCCCCCATGAGATGGAAGTGGCAGCAGATGCTGCAGCAAGGGTGAGATCATAGTGCACAATGTAGTGAAAGAATGCTGTCCATTTACAGGTGTCTGCGTGGATTGACTGATGTGATTCCCCAGGTGTTCACCACCCACTGAGTCTATTGTTGGAGGCACGAGGTTATTTACTGAGAGTATTTTCTGCTGATTTCTTTTTTTCTTTTTTTTTTTTTTTTGTCACAGAAAATTACCCTGGTGCTTTCAGAGCTGTCTGACAGAGATTATTCCTTTCCTTCTATGTATGTTGTTTCCCATGGATTTTATTATATAAAGGGTCTCATGTGTGCTTGAAAACAAGGTCTGTCTGCAAAAGTGTTTGTGGTGACTGGGATGAAGAGTGTGAATGAGTGGCAAAACATAGAAGATACGTGTTTATGGCTTCTAGTTTGAGAGTACTGACTTCTTTGAGTGAGTGTATGGCCCAACAAAGTGCAGGCAGCTGAAGTCCTGAAACTGAGTGCTACGTATCCCTACTGCTTCTCTCTCTCTGCAAATTGGCTTCTCAAGAATCTGCTTTGGACCAGATGATGAAGCGTGACTAGACATGGTTATAGACTCAGGTATCTAGTTTTATTCCAATAAATAGGGTTCCAGAGATTTGACGAAGCCTTGGGGTTCTTGCACTGCTGTTTATTTCTCTTGGTATTGGTCCAGAGTGTAGTTAACTCAATTAGGAGTATTATTTACTCCTCCAAATTACTTTGCAAACACTAAACCCCACTCAGGCCTGTAATAAAACAGTAGTAAATCATTTACAGCATGATTCAGAGCTCTTCTATGTCTGTGGAATTTGCCTCATTAACTTCAATGGACTTTGCTGATAGTGCATGTAAAGAAGCTGTTAGATTAAGACCATAGCAGTAACAAAGCTAAAACCTGGCTTAACAAGATGTGTTGATATAATTCTACTTAAATATTTTACCTGTGATATTTCACTTGCAGATCACGATGGCTGAGCACTAACAGAAAGTAGAAAAGCAAAGCCACACTAGCCTACTTAGCAGAAATGTTTGGCTGTGTGCTGGAACTCTTCCCCCTTTGAATAAGTGGAGGACCAAGTGGAAAATTCAGCTGTAAATAAAGAATTGTGCCATTGCAACATTAGAACAACTGCTAGGTGAGAATCTGAAAGGGCTTTGGTCAAGTAACATGGAATATAATCCTCCATGTCATGGGTGAGATATGTAAACCAATATGCTTTAGGGAGCACTTGGAATAATTGATGTGACTGTGTCAGAACCCTGAGGGCACTAATAGCCCTTAATGATTCTGACCAGCCTCTTCTGGGGCCTCCAGCCACAGCCATGAGCTCGACAATTCTATTGAAGCTTGACCCTAGTTGGGCATGGCTGGAGGCTGTTAGTCTGGTCCTGGGTTTTGCTGGTCGTGACTTCCCCACACATGGGCTAGTGTCAGGACCCTGCCTTGCTATCATAAAGCTGTGTCTGACCCTGGTTGCCCTCACAAGCTGACTTCTTTGGCTTAGCCTGACTCCAGAGGTTCCTGATGCCCTTGGCTAAGAGCTGCTAGCTCTGAGGTTGCCCTTAGCTCTTGGCCCTTGTGGTATCCTGACAAAGGAAAAAAGACTTGGGGTTTTGAAGTGGCTTTTCTAAAAATATGAATATGCCATTATCTGAGAAGATTGAATGGGGAAGGAAGGCATGAATCTAGATTATGAAATGGTTTTATTGTGTATCTTTAGAGGGATGATTATTTTGCTGTTTGTATAATACCAAAGTAATGCTAGTTCAGGTGTAGTAGCATTCTTTAGAAACCTGTAGCTTGTTACAACCATTTCAGGCCTGCAGCTCAATGAAGTAACACTACTATCTATGAAAATCATATATATTTTGTTGGATGTATTTCATGTGGTTAATCAACAGGTAGTTGGTCAACACTCTTGTTCAGGTTTTTTTCTCAAACCCAGAAGTTGTCAGCATGACCAAAACCCCTTGAGGTACTTTGGAGGCTTTAGTACTCCCCCAGTATAATCAGTTTAGTACTTCTGAAGAAAATTCTGATAGCATGTTAGGCTCTACTAACTAAAAAGATTAAGGTGATGCTCTTATGAGAGGTCCTCTTGAAGAGGAAGGAGGCTCTTAATTTTATATTGTATTGGTGATCATATTCATTGATAGCAGCAGGAAAACTGTTCCTTCTATGGGCAGTTTGTAGTTAATGCTTAGTATTTTTTAGCCATGTTTAGAAATGTTTAATAATCAGATAATAATTGTTTTTCATGCTTTTGAATGTTGCTGAGATGATATTTCTTGAAACTTTCATATTATATCCTTAAGATGGAGAAATCAAGAACAAAAAAGATCATTCTAGACCTTTTAGAACTTGTATATCTCTCAGGATCAGAGGTTCTGGTGCCAGGGGTGACTGCTTATCCCCTCTTATTTTTAAGTACTGTAAGTACAAGGGTTCAATATTTCATGGTGTTTAAAGCTACAGGGTATAGCATGAGCTAAGGGACAGTAGAATAACATAGTTAGCTTCTTCCCAAAGATACGTGCTGTATGGGTGAGTCTAAAAAAAGGCTAAGTGCTAAAATGTTCAGGCCTCCTTGCTCATCGTTGCAGTGCCTTGGTAATCATTACTTTTTTGTGTACTCTGAACATATGTTTCTCTTGTGCCTGGGGTGTTCTCCATCTCAGACTCCCCTAGATGATGTACAGCCTTACACAGCCATGTGTTTTATAGGCCCTGTGAGGCCAGTAATTCAAAAGAGTGTCCCAATAATTCAGTGTGTCCCTTTGGTGTTGGGCTCCTCACATGAAATGACATCACTACTACTGGATGTAAAACAGGATTTTCTGTTCACGTGTGCAAAAGTTTGAGGTGGGGTTCATTAAAGTTGAGTACTAATCCCCTTGATGCCCCTCTTGGGCTGTAGAACACAGTCTTCATTGCTGTCTGGTCTCTGAATTCTTTACATAAGTCCAAGATGGGTATGGTATCACCAGGCAGATCCATACCAGTTACTGCAGGTAATAACAGCCATACAGTCATTGTCAGGAGCAGGCTAATAACTTGAAGGTGGAGCTAAGAACCTAATGGATTTTTCCAGTGCAGTCTGAACTCTAAACCACAACATCTTCAGTAATTAATTGTGTTGGTGCAAACCCAGTTACACTTGGCTGCAAAAAATCTTTTAAGTGCATTACAGACACATGCTGAGGTGTCCAGACAGAAGACTATTCCCATGCTTTGAACAAATGGGAAGAATATGTGACATAAATGGCTCTTAGTAAGCAACTTTTGGCAAGGAGTACTTCCTTTCCTTCAGTCCATTATTTTTGTTTTTGTTCCTGAACTCAACTGTTTTCAGCAATTTAATTCTCCATGTTGAACTCCTCCTAGACTTGGTCAGCAGGGCTACCAATCAATGTAGTAAAAATACATAACAGAAAATTGGGTTTAGAAGCCCTGGAGCCTGGAGTATTACATTAGCAAGGCATTCTCTAGAGCCAAAGCACACCCCTGTGCAGAGAACCTGCATGAGGCCTCATAATTAAGTCTTGCATAAGAGTGAATTTCTTTCAAAGAACCCAATGTATAGTAAATATTAATATAAGGTCAGAAGAAAGGAATAAATTATAGACTAAGACCTCACCTCCACTGTTCTTTTTCTTGCTTGTATGGAGCTCTTCTCTGCCAAATCAATTGGACTGAGTATTTCACACCTAATTTCTCTACAGACCTTTATACAGCATGCTCAAAGTTCAGAAGTTTGGAGTAGCAATATAAGCAGGTGCTGCTAGATCAGAATCCTTAATCTTTGAATGGGGCTCCTGGAGTAACTTTGCACTGTATTTTTTATTTACTTACTTTTTTTTCTAAATCAGTGATAGGTTCACTCTCAGTCTGGAAAGCCTTGCCTTTGTTTCTTCCCATGTCTGTTGCAGGAAGATTTCAGATTGGTCTAAAAAGTTTCCATAATTTTCTGTTAGGAATGAGGGATATTAGTGTAAAAAAGGTTCTTTGGACCTATAGAATTGAGACAGATAATCCTGGCAGATATTTTGAAACACAACAGATCTAACAAATGCCTTTTTAGTCTTCAGATGAAATGAGGGATGTAAATTCAATGTGGGTGAAATACGACCACTTTGATTTGTGGAACGCCTTGGAATGTAAGATACTGTATGCCAGAACAATTTAAAAGGATATTTTTCTTCCCTATTTGATTATGGAAGAGCATGTAACTTAGAGGTAAGGTAAGAGTCAAGGCAGCAAGCATTTTTCTTTCTTACTCTGTGCAGCAAGAAACAAAGTCAGGAGAATTGAAAATGTTCTAATAGAAAGATGAACAGAAAATTGAATATCTGTTTAGAAAAGCAGGACCACAAGTTCCATTCGTAACATCTAAAGCAACATTTGCATTTAATCATCATGATATTCATTTGACTACCTTTTACAATTTTAAGCACAGAATGGCTCCCAAAAACTCACAAGAAAAAATATTACATTTTACAATGCTCTTACATTTAAAAGATCCATCTTCAGCTACTGTCCCTAGACTGTCTGCTTTTAAGACAAAGAGATGGCTGGCAGCATCAGTTTTACGTTTATCAGTGTTAAGAGGCTGATTTTCACTGAAAGGTTTATTTGACATCTGTCCAGCATTGAAAACTGCTATTGCACCTTGTGATGGAGGCCTCTATTTAAACACGTTGTACTGGTGAAGATGAGACAAATTCTTTATCTCCATAGTTAAGGCTGGTGATGTTTGCTTAGAATATAAGTAATGGAAAATTACTTGATCCCTTTTCCATTCCAAATAAGGTCTTGTCTTTCAAAGTCTATTCAGATAAGGTAGATCAGAAGGTATTTTCATTGTGAGAATAGTAAAGTTTTTTAACAGAATGTATCTGAGGTACTGCCCACCTGTAGTACCTGACATGTAGCAGCTAGAACAAATAAGACCAAAACAAAATAAAAATCCACAGACAAAAGCCTCTAAAAATTATATCCAGATGAAGTTTCTGCTGGAGTCACAATGACAGCCTTTAGGGAGGACAAGACAACACCCAAACCTAATGAATTTCCTTGCTTGCATCTCAGAAGTGCTCCTTCATGATTTTTATTCAATGGAGAACATAATTTTCCTTGTTTATGTTCTCAAAGGTCATCTGCCCTTGATAGAGTTATTTCAGCTTTATACCTGTACAAGAACAATGTCAAGCTCAATGAACCAATGTTTGCTCAATTAGAGCCAAGGAAGTCTCTATGCAGTCACAAATCAAATACCCAAGTCCTTCCCTGCTCTGCTAATGGTTATATAGTGCTGCTCTCACACAGATAAATCCTGGAGATTCCAGGCAGGAGTTACTCATTCATGACAGGATGTATACACATATATATGCAAATCTATGTCTCTGAATAGATGCATATTGAGGTACTTATATGCATGTATATATATCTGTATATAAAATTCATATCTGTATATGAAACTTTCTTTTACAAGACATTTTTTCCAAGTATTTGCAAATACCAGAACCATTCCAAAGAAAACAGTCATGTAAGGCAGACCTGGACACCACTGCTCTGTTTTCCATTTTGGTGTCTGAATGCTTATGAAAGTAAACATACCAATATCTCCAATTTCACATGCAAATAACTGTGCAAGGCTGGTTACCTAGTCTGCAGCTCTGGTAGGCAAACCAGTAAAGCAATACAGTTGTTCAATTAATTGGCTGCCATGCAGTCCCAGCAATCACATATACCAACGGGGTGATGATAGAAGCCAAGCCAGACCACAAATCTGTGCACACAAGTTTGTAATTGGACAGGTATCTCTGAACATATTGCTAGTCCTTTCACTTTAATTTCTCAAAAAGAATATCTTTGTAAAAAAAATGAGCAACTCATTGGGATTCTGTTTATTCGTTCAAATAAAAATGAGATGCCACTTTGTGTGACTTGCAAGTTAGAAAGCCTTAAAAAACTACTTTTATGAAAGCATATCAAAAACTTGTTCTTGTTCCTGGGAGAAGTATATCCAAGTGTGTATTGGGTCACAACCCAATGGAGTTGTCAAACTCTGGTTTTAGTGTATAGAACAGTCAGAAAATCCAGCTATTATTGTGACTGGCTGCACTAGCCTCATCTTTAGCTTCAGGGCTTCTTGAAAGTTTTCCGGCTAGCAGCTGCTTATTATGGACTTTTCTTTTTTTTCAAAAAAATTAATAACAATACATACAACCCTCCCAAAACACATCTCAAAATGTCAAGTCCCAGAAGAGGATCTAATAAAACTGCAGAGTGTCCTCTTACAGTCAGAATGATAGCCATTAGTTCAGCTCCGAATATCAGGAGACATTTAGCCAAGTGCACTCACTGGCTGTGAATCTGGTTTGACACAGAACCATTTTTCTACAGATTGACAGTTAAATACTAGGTTCTCTACAGTCTGTAAACTGTGATTTCATACCCAGCAGTGATTTGAAAAACTACTGCTAATGCAGATTGATAATAATGAGCTCTTTGAGTGAATACCCCCATTAGCTGCCCTATTTTCAAGACTTCTCTTATAATATTAAAAGTTGCCTTTTTTTGTTATATTTTATTAACACTATTTTTTCCCTTTGCATTTTTGCCATTACTGTTTTCAACCTCATAATTATCCTGGCTACTCAGTCGCTTCTACTTCTAATGATTTCTTTATCCATCATTATAGTGTGATCACACTAATGATTGTTTCTCATACCTCTGTGGTGTAATTAATGTAATATTGCAGGCCGGAAAAAATCATTTTCAAAAAGCCTTTTAACTTTTAGATGTTCATTTGCAGCTATTGAATAATGTGCTTATACTCTGAAACACAGGATCTGCCATAAGAGAGCACTGTAGTTGTCCATCTACTGTGATATCCCATCTCAGACCACAGCCAATCACATATATTCCAAAAGAAAATATAATTTCCCCATTGGCCGTAACAGTAAAAATAACTGAATAGCACTGCCTTACCCATGGGAGAAGTTTGTTGCAATTGCATTTAACTGTTGTAGAATATCATCCACATCATTCACTCCTCATACAAAGCCCTGCTAAATTCACTGATGTCTGGGGCATTTTAGAGATCCAGGGAGGCGAAGGGGGAAGATTAATACATCTCATTAAGACAACTGTATGCCTCTGCAGTCAGTCTGAACATAACATCCATGCCTGAACTTGCACTCTTCTGTCTTTGCCTTGAATTATTCCAACTTTACGTAGTGTCATCCTTACTCTCTGACCTGCCCAAGTACTCCACTTCCTAATAGAGATCTGGACTGTCTATATGCCATGATGTTCTGCACATCTCACCCTACATTCCCCAGTTGTGCTGAGATCTCTGCACTGTATTTTGTTTCCTGGTCTGGTCTGTCTCTGTGGGTGATACAGGGTACATAATGACAAGATTTACCTTGCTCTGACTTCCCAGGTGTTTATGGTTGGTTTTAATGTCAATCTGTTAGTTGGAATGGGAATGGAAAAGCAGAGCAGACCTAGCCGGTGAAGGGTGGCTGTGTCTCCAACCTGACATCTCCATGGAATATAGAAGCCTTATCTACAGGTGCTAGGAAATTCTCCTTTTGGAGATGCTTCACAGTATAGTGCTCTGTATGGCATAAGCTTCACTTAATTTTTAAGAATGTTTTTCTGACAGTTCGTTGAATAATATTCGTTTAGAATACATACACCTTGCCAGGTTTCCTTCCAGGCTGTGAAGAATAAGCTGTGGGCCACCTGCATTGCCTGGTCAGTTCAAAGAATAAAGCACTAAATGTATTTCAGACTCTCGAGCCTTAATATTGTTACTTTCTTAAGTGAAAGTCTGAGGACGGACTTTCACAACCCCTTCCCATTGCAAATCTTCCAAATGCCTATAAAATTTTCCTTCAAGTTGCCAGCTGCATTAGCAGAACTCCTAATTTCTCTGTTGATATTAATGTGGCTCTAATTTTGTGGCAGCTGGTGCGAGATTTAAGCCATTACAGTATCATCTTAAACCTACAGTGTGTCTGTAGAGTGACATTTGCCAAATAAGTGCCATATAACCAGCACACAAAGAGTTTTATTAAAACCATTCCTAGGCTCACACCATCTGTTTGGAAGGAAGACAAAATTCATTGAGCATAGTGACCCAATCAAACAAACTGATGTGCAGAATGTTACTGTAAAAACAAAGCAAAGCAAAGACAGAATGACAAATTCTGTGCTGTATTATCTTCCTCTTTTTTGATGGGAGCTCCACCTTCGATTTCAGAGTTCTGGGGTATGGATTCAAAGGCAGGGGCAAGGAAATCGGATCAAAATGCCACCCCAGAGGATGTTTGTTTTCGTTATTCATTTGGGGCTGATTTAGCACAGCTCTGCTCTGAGAAAGGCACAGCCCAGTGGGTCAATCCTCAGGAGTCAGGCAGTTGGATCTCTTTGCTACTGTCTTATTCAGTAACTTCAGACAAGGTGCCTTTTCCATCATATGTGTCATTCTTTCTGTTTACTCCAGTCTGTAAAACAAGCATATAGTAGGAGAGTTCCCAGTCAGCATTAAAATCCTTGTAATTAAGATACTGTAATATTTTTGCAAATATTCTTCATTCCTCAGTCAAATATTCAGAAATCTTTCCTACTAGCGGAGGCCTTCAGGTCTACTGCAAGTGACTCACCCAGGCAGTCTATTCTTGCTGGTTTCCTAAGTAAACTTCAGAGTGGAGACCCTTTCCTAGAATTAGCTCCAGTAACTTTCCATTAGAAATTCCTGTGAGTGGAGAGAAATCCTAGACAACTAAAAGGCTATTGAGCTTTCTCTTTCCTCTCTCAGACTCCTTTGCAGTGATATTTTGCTCACAAATTGCAGCTTTCTTCTGAGACTTGAGCCAGCTTTGGTCCCATCTAACAACCTGACTTATATTAAATTCCAGTATTTCAGAGTGAGTTGTGTAGGGACTTGCTGCATTTCTGGGTTACAAGTAGCAAGATGGAAAAAAACCCAAAAATGCTCTGATTGAGTCTTAGGTCAAAGAGCCCAAACATCTCTCAGAGTCTTTCTCTCAGAAGCTGAGGAAATTACTGTTTTGGTTGCTCGTTTAAACTCCATGTGTATGATGACTAACAAAACTCGCCAAAATAAGATTTCAATTATAGTGACCAGAAAACTGCTCAGATGCTAACTAAACATGGAAATGCTTTAGATGTGCCTGAAAACCCAGAGTTTTTACTCTACATCAGAGAACTCTACAGTGTTTAGGAAATTTAGCTCACCATCTGCACGTGGGACAGGGAAACATAATCATCCCTTTATAGATAGAAAAGGCTTAGTGAAGGTAACAAATTGTCCTGAAGTCACACTGGAGGTATCTTGACAGAGTGCTTATTTGAAAAGCTCAAGTTGTCTACAGGTAAAATTTGCCTTGGGAATTTGGTCAATTCTTCTTTCATCCCACTTAATTTCCATAAAAACAGAGGTAGCATTAGTTCTGGAAATCAGCTATCAGTAAGACAGATCAGACCTTTGGACTTCTTCTTTGATTTCAAGTTGGGGAAATCCCTTTCTGCTTAATATTTGTGGCCTTCCTCAGTGAGGATTCTAGTCTTGAAAACCAAGTGTGAGATAGGCACTGTCTTGTAAGTAAAGCCCGGTATGATCCTCTTTTCCTTCCCTGCCCCGCAAATCCTTGCTGGAAGACAGAGCCAGAGGAAGAGGCCTGCCAGGAGTGCTTAGAGATGCCTTCCTGCTGTAACTAGAGCTGGCTTTGTCTGGATCATCTTCATTTCTGAGAAACGATGGCTTGACAGATGGAAGGACTTAATGACTTCTACAAACAAGGACAAAAGCAACAGCAGCAATTATCAGGAAGGAGAGAGGGAAATACTTCAAAAGTGCTGTTGCTTCTGCTGCTGTAAATGTGGAGCATGATATATGTGGTAATTTGTGCTTTGTTTTCCCAGCTATTTCATTATACATTTACTGTTTTCAGACATACACAGTAGCCAAGTACTCTGGAATGTTTAAAACGAAAAGTGATGCACTCTCCTTTCCCAGCTCACTCAGCCGAAAAGACCAAATTCCTTGACTGTGGAAGGGCAAAATGATAGATATGATGGATTGCACACAATTCAAGATGTGAACAGTGAAGCAAAACACCTGCTCAGAAATATATCTCTGGGATGAACTCCTGCAGAAATTAGCTCTGTTTCAGGGGTGGAGAGGTATTCACATGCATTTACTGCAGTTAAAGTTGGCAAAGAAACACTTTCTATTTCTTTAACATGTGAATTGCAGAAATGGATTTTCTAAATGAAAGATTTCCACCACTAAATCCTTTTAAGTGTGTCCTAGTTCCCACAAGACAGCTTGGAAATTGCTCGGAGGCAACAGACACTTATTTCAATGTGTAATATTCAGTGAACCTTTCAAAATATCCTTAATAATAAAACCCCCGAGTGTGGACATCAGACTAATATAGGTGATTTATTGATTACATTTTCTCTGAAATATGAACTGGACTGGTTGAGTCAGTGCCCCTGCAAACCTGAGAAATGCAAACTATAGAGGGGTGATTAGAGAATATTAAGAGAAACACCTGCCTCAGGAAATTAACAGGTGTTTGAATCCTCTTCTGTAAGCAAGTAGCAGAAGTAATGATTTAAATCCCTGGCCTACGTGCACCTCTGCTGTACAAGAGGATCATAGCCACAATTTTGGTGGTGAGAAAAAAGTTAACCCAATCAAGAGTGGTAATTGATCTATGCAATAGATCTGTGAAACACCGCTGTGATCATGACTTACCTCTCCAGTTTTCAGTGGGGTTACTGGAGGTGAATATTAGCCTGTGGGATATGGGCTAGCCTCATGACTGCCTCTTTTTTATCCAAAAATGGAATAACATTGAGATGGTTTATTGGCTCTGAGCTTGATCTTGGAAAAGAGGTAAGGCATAAGTTCAGTTCAATACATACAGCAGTGAAAGGGAGTCTATGTTTGTCTGAATACTGTCAAATTGTTTTTTCTGGAAAATTCTGAACATTAAAATTCTTAACATACAGACTATTGAGTTTAGAGAAGAGAATGCACTTAGTGCCTATGACTTTAAAGGTTGAATCATAGAGTGGGCTTTTATCTTGCCGTTGGTTAGAGACAGGGAAAATAGTTCCACATTTGGAAAGGGTGTCACCTTAAAATGAAATCAGTGGATCTGTGAAGAAGTTTTTAGTAACTAAAGAAAATGCGGAAAAGTTTGAATTCTATGAGTGAGAGACACAACATTAATTAGGTTTTTAAATAAATGTCCTGTGATGTATCTGCCCATCTGTGATTGTAACCAAATGAAACAGAAGACTGCAATGTGCAGTTCTCCTCTATATGCTTCCAAGAAATTAACAAAAGATTTCCAAAACAGTCCTCTAGAAGGATGACAGAAGCCAGTGTTTGCATGTTACTATTTTGTAAGATGGTTTATTGAAGTTGATCAAGTTTCTGTGCAGAACTTGTTTTAGCACAGTTTGAACATGCTGAACTTTTACCTGTTCAGAAGACTGGATATCAACTACCTTGAACATGTCCCTAATCCATGCACACCTAGGTTCTAAACTTGACCTTCATGTTCAGTGTTTGGGCACCTGACGAGCCTTTCTGGGCTCCTGTCCCCTCATCTACACAATTTAATGCATTTCAAAAGGATGTTTGTGGGATTAGGCAGGCAATGTATGCTTGTGCTGTTTTCTATCTCAGTGCTACAATTTAATGTTTTGAGCCTAAAGTACAAATACACAAGTACATTACCAACATACCACCATTTCCTTGATACATAAATGAATATTACACAGCTTCTGAAGACACAGAAAAACTAAATTTATTCTAACACCCTCTGCAATGCAAAACAGATTACAAACTTTACCTTCTTCATATTTCTTCTATATGGAATTCTTTTCTTGGCAAATACTTCTGTAGCCATGCAAGTTGCTATCCTGTGTGCACCTACCTATTTAATGGTGTAGTGACAACTGAGAGCCGACCTTTCTTGACCATAATGACTCCAAAAAAGCCATCCTGAATCAATTAATAGTGTAACTTTAATTTTGAGACACTTTGCCATTGAGAAAACAATCAGTCTGGTGGCATTGAGCCAAGTGTCATACAGCCTACCAGAGGAGTAGTAGATTGGCATAAGGAGTAATTTATTTATATCACATTAACATCAAGAGAATGGGTTTCAATGGGAACAGTGACCTCAATGAAAAGACCAAATGTAAACCTTGCACACTTACACCAAGACAGTTCCTATAACCAGCAGTGTCCAAGACAGAAAGTTATATCCATATGCCTTTATTTAATCAGGTATCCCATTCACAAGCGTGGCTATTGGGAATAAAGGTTACAGTAAACCCTGCAAGAATTCCCACCAACCTTACTAATTGAGGTGTGGCAGGAGCAAGACAGAGCCTCTCTCAATATCCAAGTCATAAATGACCACATTACCAGGAAGTATCCCTTCTAAAAAGAATGAGCAGGAGATAGCAAGGTTACTTTTTTGCCTTCTTTAAAGAGACCTTTTTCACACTCCCTTAGGACAGTCCCGATATATGATGGAATGTGACAATGATTATGCTGACATGTTTCAATTGAGTTTAAAATCTCTGTTGACAGAAGGAAAAGTTCCAGCAAAACCTCAACTCTGGATATGAGGAGAGCAGAATTCAGGCTCCTCAGGGATTTAGGAAGGTCCTCAGAGGAAATGTCACTTGGTCTGTTCAACCTGGAGAAGAGGAGACTGTGGGGAGGCCTCATCTCAGTTACAACTTGCTCATGAGGGGAAGAGAAATGTCAGACACTGATCTCTGCTCTGTGGTGTCAGTGACAGGATCCAAGGGAACAGGCTGAAGTTGTGTCAGGGGAGGTTTAGGTTGGATATAGGAAAAATCTTCCNCTGACATGTTTCAATTGAGTTTAAAATCTCTGTTGACAGAAGGAAAAGTTCCAGCAAAACCTCAACTCTGGATATGAGGAGAGCAGAATTCAGGCTCCTCAGGGATTTAGGAAGGTCCTCAGAGGAAATGTCACTTGGTCTGTTCAACCTGGAGAAGAGGAGACTGTGGGGAGGCCTCATCTCAGTTACAACTTGCTCATGAGGGGAAGAGAAATGTCAGACACTGATCTCTGCTCTGTGGTGTCAGTGACAGGATCCAAGGGAACAGGCTGAAGTTGTGTCAGGGGAGGTTTAGGTTGGATATAGGAAAAATCTTCCTTGCCCAGAGGGTGGTTGGGCACTGGAACAGACTGCCCAGGGAAGTGGTCACAGCACCAGCCTGACAGAGTTCAGGAAGTGTTTGGTCAATACTCTTGGGCACGTGGGATGACTCTTGGGATGTCCTGTGCAGGGCCAGGAGCTGGACTCAATGATCCCTGTGGGTCCCTTCCAACTCAGCATATTCTCTGACTCTGTGATTCTGTGATATTGTGCAATGCTGTCTGGTTGATACAGAGCTGTATGTCTTCTCCAGGTAAAGGACGTTGATCCCCAAGGTTTTGGCAGAGGATGTTGTCCATAATCTTATTTTTCCCAATGCATTTCAACAGTTCTTTGCTTAAAAAATCATGTTTGTCAAGTGAACTTAATGTTAGCATGTCTATAAAATAGCTTGCAGACCTAGGTGTTTGGGAAGTAGCAATAATATGGCAGTCTGGATCAAACCAGAAAAATGTTTTGGATTACTTTTTAGGTCTGAATGATGCTTTTTCATAGATCTCCTTTTTATTCATATTTTATTCTACCCTCAGGTCAAGACTTCTATAATTTAATTTCATTTTGAATATTTCAGCTTTAATATGTACCTAGAAAGCTTACGTGAGAGGTGCATTATGTAACTGCTCTTGGATATAAATGCTCATTTCCATCACTGAAGTCTTGAAAGCTTGTGAGGTGCTTGCATGTCACAGCTGTTTTTTGCAGCACAGGGTAATATGTCTTTCTGAAAACAGAATCTTTTAAGTACCAGCTAATACATATTGCTAGATACTGCTGTTATTAGAATGCATAGTGTGAGTTCAAGGTAGAAATAAATACATTAAAAGAAAATAATTAATGATTATTAGTCATGGTTACAAGCAACCTAACAAATAGTTGTCCTCTATAATTGCTTGTTTCAGAAAATGTCTGCTGACCATCCCTTATTTTTCATTTTGATGGGTGTAGTCTCCCCTACTGCTCCCCAATATAATGCGCGACTCAGCCCAATCTTTGGATAATTATCTGAGGATAGCAGCATTACACTTCACTGAGCATTTTTTCCTTTGCAAAAGGGATTATGAGTATTTTACCAAAAGAAGTACTGCAAAGCTTCCTTACAGTTCAATGTGGTATTACTCTGTTTTATAATCTATACTACAGAACAGTGCCTATGCACACACATATATTAAACTCTGCAAAATATTTAAATTCATGCTGGAGTTACTGTGAAGTAAATAATATTTGTCAAATTCTTTTATAATCCTGTCCTGTAAGAGATTGCACGAGAGTAGCTTTCTTTGCCCCATTTACTAGATGAGTGTAATAGCTGGAGTCCGGTCATTTTTGGTGCTAGACTTAAATGAGATTCTTAGAGTTATTCACATGTATTAATACATCTGCTGTATCTGAAGAGAGAGAGTTATTCTCTAATTAAAGTCAAAATTAGGATTTTTTTCATTGACTTCTGCAGTAGCAGGATAAAGTCCCGTGATTATGTATATGTGGTAGAGTAGAAGACATTCTTACTCATAAATGTTTTCAGACCCCTGCACGATCAATAGGGTGATACAGTAATTGGTAAAATCCTTTCTAAGGCAATAATTTTCCCTGGATTTTTTTTTCCCCCTTCACCCACCATGAACACCAACCTGTAATACCTAATCTCTACAAGAACAAGGATATTATTAAACCTAGTTAAAATTTGGCAAATTATGCAGAAAAAATGCTTTATTGTAGGTTTCAGGCTAGCTTAGTTTTCCCAGGTTTTAAAACAATCTTTCAATTCACAAAGTAACCAATACCCTTTTATTATCAAGCTGTATATTTTTATGTTTTCTTCAAAATAACCTCCAAAAATGCAGTCAAACCCCCCCCAAAACCCACTTTTTCTGTTTGTTTTATACATACTTTCATTATATGGGTAAGTGGAAAAGTAGAACTGAGTAAGGATCAGTTTTCCTGCAAGATTCCCAGCCTATAAATGAAACAAAGCCTCAACAAAAAGACCTTTTTCAAAAATTGATTTTTCACCCTCACTCCCCCTTTTACTATTGTAGTCCTAAACTAGCTCCTAATCAAACAAGTTCAGAAGGTTTTTCTTCAAACAGTGCCCTGCAGGAATGAGAAATACATTTCAGTAGTGAGAACAGCTCTCTTCATGCTTGACTTTTGTCATATCTACTGAAATCTTCTTGGCCAAAGTTTAAAGCCATGAAGAAATGTTTGCAATATTGCAAGAAGGTAACATGTAACAAGGAATTCTCATAATAGAGGTAAACTCGGCAAGCAGAATCATCATACAAAGCATTAGGACCAGAGTAAATATGCTTAAAATAAAATAATGTTTCTTTATTAATAATATCTGCCAGAATTTAATACATTAAATTGTTAATACATTTAATACATTAAATAATGTTAAATGTCTCCATTGCCTTTTTTTTCCTTGTAGTGATGATCAAAAAAATGAAAAAAATGCTTCAAAATATTTTCAATATTTTGAAAATAGGCAGAGCAATGCACATCACTCTTTCATGTACACTTAACAGGGAATCAGGAGTATTTCCAAGATGTCTAACCAAGCTGGGAGAGGGGATGGGCAAGTAGCAACTCCAATTCCTGAAATAAAGAAAAATGCAACCTTCTGAGATTGAAGCAGTAGGAATAAGAGACTGCAGAAAATGCTAGGTGTGCTTTCCCTTCACTGCAACTTTCCCCCTCTCCAGTAATTTTCTGAGACTTACCCTCTGTCTGCTCTTTTGGTGTTTTGAAACAGAATCTGAAAATCAAGGCATCCTGTCTTGGTTTAGTCAAGTGCTTTGTACTTAGCAACACAGGAAGGAATGTCTGTATCCACTAAAGAAGTGTTAACTGTCCCTCTCCTGTGGTGACAGGTAGCTTCATTAGTGAGTGAAGATATGTGCCTGTACAGTTGGATTTTCTGTGCATGATGAGATGGTTAATCCTGGGCAAGGAACTGAGTCCTATTTAGTCAGGAGCAGTTCACTTCTTTACCCCCTGAAGTCCTACCAGCATTTTAACCAACAACTCACAGAGCTTTTACAGGCTCTAAGTAGTGCCATCTACTTTAACAGAACCTAAAGGAAGAAACTGTTTTTTCCCAACACATGTGCACTCACATGAGAATATTGGGAGCACTCAGCGGTTATTTAGGTTTTGCATTGAATATGATAAAGGTCCAGGGATCCAAGGAGTCTCTTTAGCTAGAGAGATTTTTGGGTCAGGTTATTTAAAACAAAAACATAAAAGAAAAAGAATAAACACAGACATAGCACATTGTGAAGCCATAGAAAGGCTACCAGAGCAGCAGCAGTTCACTTGGAAGGACAGGTCAGTTCCCACATGAGGTCTGAGGTTCAGGAGTGGCACAAGTTTGGTCCATGAAGTCCTATGCAGTCTTGGAAAAAAAACAGCTGAAATCCTCAAATATTTCTGATCTTACATAACTGAAAGGTTGACTGCGTCTGGCTTAAAAGATCCCAGCTCCTTCCTCGTTGCCTTTCAAAGAGTGTGGTCCCTTTCCTCATGCTTTTGCTTGCCCCTTTCATCTCCCCAACATTTCATCCCTGAATGGCCGGGATCATTCAAGAGACATTGCCAACTGCAATGGTTTGTAATCAATTAACCTCCAAAAGGCCAGGTAATTCAGATGAAGAATAGGTGAAGTGTGCAACAAGGCACTGTAAACAAAGTCATTACTTTTTCATTCTGAAACATGAGTTAATTTTCTATTAATTTGCTTTTATTGCACTTTTTTTTTCTAGGAGTCAACAGGAGAATTTTAAAATTATGGTGAGAGGCAAAAATAAATAAAATGAATGATAGTATTGTCCATTAATTTAGTGTTGCTCCAGAAGGCAAAAGGAGTTTGATTTGAGAGCAAATGTAAAATGAAAAGAAAACAAAGAAACAATCTCACAAATGTGGTACATGATTCTTCCTCCGCAACTTTATTTTTTAGTTAGGACAAGTTTTAATTACTTTTTTGCAGTCTTACAGTGTACACAAGCACAGCAATTCCTTTTAACATCTTTTCCTAGAGACAGCAGGTTAAATTCTGAGCCATAACAAAGGATGCCTTACTCTGTACCCTGTTCCTTCACCCTCAAAGAAGTATTACTGGCTCAGTTCAATTCAATGTCAAATCTCAGCATGGGACTTCTAGCAGTTTATTTTTTCTGTGACTAAGCTCTCCATCCAGGTTACATAAAACCTCACACCTTCCATGATTTCCACTATCCATAAAGCTCTAGTAAAAGAAAATGAGGAAATACTTCACCCAAATGCTTCAGTACCATATCTGGAAATTAATTTCCTCTTCTGAGAAGAGAAGTAAACTACAGAACTTTCCTTTGTTTTTCTTTACAGCTAAATCTGCTGGAAGTCCATAGATAAATGAAACCTAAATAGCCTTCATAATTTATGGGGCTTGAATTTTTAATCTATTACATGCATCCTTTAGCATCCCCACACTTTTTAAAAGCTCCCCTGTTCTTCCTGACTTAAGAAGGAAAGTTCCTAAAACAAAAAACACTTCAAAACCCAAGGGGCTAGCTAAACAAAAATATCCCACTGCCCTTTTCTCCCCACCAATACTAACATGAATGACTTCTGTTTTAAGACGCCGTTTATATAAATGTCATTACAGCCATGAAGGAAATTAAAAGGAAATTAAAGCAGTTGAATATGCAGCCTCTTTTCAAAATTCTGAATGGTGGTGTAGTTCAAGCCTATCTCTGGCAAAAATTAAACCTTTCAGTGGAATGTAGAGGCAGAAAACCCTGGTCTGGGGTTGTAAAAAGGAAGAGGTTTGCCATAAAAGAGAAGGGAAACTGAATCATGCTGGCAATAAAGGCAGAATTTTGTTTGCACAGATTTCTCCTTCTGTAGGCTGACAGTCTAAGATGACAGTGGTTGCTGTAGGAAACTGTTTTCTACTAAGAGGAGTATCTATTTAGCATGAAAAGAAGAAATTCAAGGAAGTTTGGTTAACATGGGTAACGAAGAACCAAGATATAACAGCAGGAAAACTGCCTCGAGATTAATGTTGGTACCCACAGGTGAATAATCAAGACAGTAGGAGGAAAGAGCTGATAAAAAAAGCAAGCCATATGGGTTGACACTTTGTCATACATTTATAGGCATGTCAATCCCATTAGTCACATGTTCTTTTGAACATGCCAGATGAAAAATGTAATTGAACATTTTGCTTTCAGTTATTTTTGAGTAAGTCCAAAGCCTTTCTTAGTTATCCCATGGAATTACTGCAGATTTACTCCCAGAGAGATGGCAGCACAATCTGCTTCATTTGTTCATGAAGAGATATACAAGCACCTGTCACCTCTTGCTTTCTCTGGCAACCTCAGCAACAGAGGAAAGTGCTGGCACTGGATAATGTAGAAAGCTTCAGAGTAAACCTCTTTCATTACTAACTACTGGGAAAACATTCTTCAATTATTCACTAAGTCTAAAGGGATAGAACAATTGTGAAAGGCTATTTTTATCCTGTTGGAGAAAAGCAGTTTTCTCAGGGAAAACAAAAAATAAAATAAAAGCTGAGTACTGACTGCATTTCCCCACCTATGTCCTGTAAAAGGCACTGTAAATTTGGGCAGAGGAGTGAACACTGTGTAACCCCAGGCCTGGCCTCCCTTTTAGCAATAGACTTTCCCAACACTGATTGACAGGAAGGGAGAGCCATTTTCTAAAACTGGGAACAGCAGTCACTGCTTCTGCTGGGATTCTGGAAGGGTGAAGGTCACAAAATTATGGAACAGTTGAGATGGGAAAGGACATCTGTTGTGAAAAACCCCCCACTGATGCATTTTCTAGAGCTGGTTGCCCAGGACCACATCCAGGCATGTTTTAATATCACCAAGGTTGGAGATTCCTCCGGTAAACCTGTGCCAGTGTCCAGTCACTTCTGCAGTAAAAATGTGTTTCCTTGTGTGACATGTGACTCAGGGATTGCACTGGTTGAGGAATTGTTGCACCTTGGCCAGGATACCAAAAATTTCTGGGCAGGAGTTCCAAGAGTTTGTTTTCAGTCCATTGCTTTGGAACAGTTTATGGGACCCTGAGCATGTCCCTTGCACTCTCCATCTTGTCTCTAATTGGGGATCTTATCCTTTGTTCATTTTTAATGAGTTACTGGGCTCAGGGTAACAGGTGCCAGGATGTGGACGCACAAGCACAGGGGATCTCTCTGAACAGGTACTGAAACTAGAATAAGAATTAAGAGACCTTCCCTTTTCATACAGCATTTGGATGTCTCCTGAACACTCTCTAATCAAGACTCACACACATGCTCAGTATCTTCTGTGTTCCTCTAGAAACACTTCAAACAGGAATCTGAAGAGTATTGTATGACGAGATAATGTGACACGTAGACACTAAGAAAAAAGCTTTCCAAATTGGAACTTGGGTAGTGAAAATGCAGCACAGATATGCAGGAGTTTTTGCTAGTTAATGCATAAGATTTATTAGGAGTTGGAAGAGAGATGGTATTAGCTCTGAAGCTGGGTGAGGATAGGGGAATATAGACCTCATCCTGCCAAGAACAAAGCTGATTTGCTCTGACTTGCTACAAGAAAGTAGCCAGTACAGAGGGAAAACAATTGAGGGTCAAAGAAAATAAGAAATTATGACTGCTTGGTTTAGGGGACCCTTTTAGAGGTCATTTGCTTCTCCAGTGGTCTGGGCATTTATGACTGTATCTTTAATAGCTGCACTCTAGGACCTATAATTTCCCCTTCCTCATTTATAGAGCTATCCTCTGCCTTTGTCCTTTCCTCACCTGTAGTCATAATACCCAACTATGACTATGTATCGATTACACTGAGATGTAAATTATTTTTTCAAGGTGGTGTGAAGGGATTGAAAACAACCTGGGTCATTTGTTTTAAAATTTCATTTTAATTATGTTATTCTTATCTTGAATTCCCATACCATCCAATTACCTGTGCAAATTTTAATGTGGTCTCTAAATATAAGCTTTCTCCTCCTCACTATTATTAAAAACAGTTATTAGTTTCATAAAACTTAGCACATAATTAGCAAAAAAGTATCACAGTCCTGCTGGCTCATCAGCTTCTGCATTGGGTTTATTATGGGATTAAAAATAAAGTTCTAAGCATTTACCAAATACCTACAAATAGTGCTTGTCAGTGCTACCCATTTTGGGGAAAAAACATACTGCTACTTTTGGAAACACTTGTAATGAATGTTTTCCTCATTAGCAACAGGATTTGGTAAAACATGCTACTTTTGATCTTGAGCAGTTCACAGGAGACTCTTCTTAGCCTTGTTTCCCAGGGAAATGAAGCTCTCCTGCTCACTGTCTGTCTGTTTAATCAGCTGGAGGGAAAAGAGCATCTGTTTGTATCCTGTATGAGTAGGAAACTGCCCTGTCATGTCAAGTGGTTTAGGCACTATGGCATTCATGTGCAATGTGAATTGTCTGTGCCTGAGCTGCAGAAAAGCTTTGGTTGGAGCCTGGACCTTCAAAGGCTGAGGCCCTGCCATGGGGAAGGTGGGCTGTTTGTGGGCTCAGGGTCTTTCTGGCACTCGTCTAACTTATTTGGGATATTTTGGAGAGCTCAAGATCTTCCTTCCAGAAGTAGACAGATGTGCATAATTCTCCCAGCTTTGGAGAAGGTCAGAGAGTGTTTGGGAGACCAAGATTGCAGGAGAACAGGATTGTAGGGTGCTGTGCAAAGCAAGGCAGTCCTGCCATACTACTAGAGCTTTTTATGCCAAAGATAGTCAATGAGACACAAATCCTCCAGTGTTCAAATACTGCACACTTCCTTCCAAGTTTGCTTTAACAAAATGAACAAGTGGTCACAGCTGCTACTGTATTTGTGATTCCATGTGAACCCACAGGCGTGCCTGTAGCCATTTGGTAAATCATAGAGAATTTACATGTCTTCTGCTGAGGGGTAAAACATCCACACCTAATGGAGACAAAGAACACACAGACAATAATCAGACAATATAACAAATGTGCATATTTCATAGCCACACTTCCACTCAAGGAGTGTTTGTGTACCCATGGTCTTACACTGATGAGTTTGACACTGAAATACCACCAAAGATCCAAGATTAGAGTATCCTGTGAGTTTGAGCATGAAGATTAAAGATTCTTTTGTAATACACTCCAAGAACTTGGAATGTTATAGTTCCAGGACTCATTGACCCTCCATTTAATTTCATGACCATTTCAGACCCCTGAGATCACTGTCTTTGGTATTAGGCCTTGTACCTTTTCTGCACTTTAGGACTGAGTATCACTTGAGGTTACTGTGGATCTGCATACTTAACAGCTTTCCCTTTGACAATTTAGAATCAATTGTATCATGGGAATGACTAGATTTCTAAAAACATCTTGTGTGTTTACATTTGCAAAAGAAATTGAGCTTTTGAAAAGCACATCAGTGAAATTTTAAAAGTCTATAGGCAGCTCTACCTTACAGTCTTCAATGCACAGACTATAATGTAATAGATCCTAAAATTTTCAGACACTGACTGTGTCACAGCCTGGCTCTTTCAAACAACACCATTAAGGTAGTGGGACTTCTTTCAGTTTCTTCCAGCAAGCATTCCTTTCATCTCAGTTGAAAGCCTTTTCCTATCATTTTCTCTTAATAATCTTCAATAAAGGACTGCATATCTCCAGCCATGTTTTTTTCTGGATGACTCCCCAGTGTATCCATACTACAAGCACTCCAGGAACAAACTCAGCATAAAAAGCTCACATATCCCTGTAGAGCTTTTCCAAACCCTCTGCTTTCAGATACCATTAGTGCCCGTCTAAGCACAAGCCACTTGTCAGATGGCAGAAGTATACAGCAAAATCAGTGCCTCGATTCAGGTTAGCCTGACCCTTGTCCTGGGCCTTGTCACTCCCAGCTTCTTCTCTAATCATTTGGAGAGAGGCAAATGGTCTCCCTTATTAGTTGTCTCATTATTTTAATGCAGCCCAGAGTTCTTTTCACAGTGACCCAACATTCCTTCTCCTACTTCAGCATCTTTACCACAAGGCTTTATATTGATTTGCTGTCATAGGCTTTCTTTTTTGAGCATCTTAGCCTCATAGTTAGTTCTCAAGCTCACTCAGTATGGCTTTAGAGGCTCCAGGTTGTTTATTGATGTGTGTGTTGAGGTTTTCTTCCCTCCTGCCTAGTATATGATCAAAGCAATCAATAAATGAGTGCTGTTATTATATTTCCAAACTCTTTGAGGATCTGTTGCAGAGCAGGCATTGCCTGCTTAATTGATGAAAGCAAAGCTAAAAAGAGCCTCTTTGGTGGCACATATAGATACTTGAGAAGTGGAAAAAGGAAGAGACATTCCTTTTCCCTCACGACCTTGAAGTACAACTTGAAAGGTTTCTATTCTGTCTCTCACTGGCAACCTTTTAACTCAGAGACCTCTGACTTACCTGCATCCACAGCTATACCACTATACTCCAGGTTGGCAGGATAAGCAAAGTACAGTATCCTCTGTATTGTTTTTCTTCAAAACTCTTCAATTGGCAAGCAAAAAATTGAGATTACTCGTCTAACTATGTGTTCTGTGAAAAGAGCTGAAATTCTTGCAAAAATTACAAAATTAAATAGCCAAGCATAGCTGAATTAGTGCTTAATATTGAAGGAATTAGGAGTTCAAAAGAACATGATTTGCATAATTTATAATTGCAACAGCCAGCTTATAATATATTTTCTTGTGTAACTTCTTAGGCTTTTGAAGACCTTGATCACTCTGAAAATAATCCCACCAAAGCTTTTTCTTTATAAACCTATGGATTTTAGATCAACTCCGAAGTGTAATTAACTTGGGAAAAAGCCCACCCACCTGATTGACAGCTCTTAGCTGGAACAGCAGAAATTAATTTCATACGTTTTTTGATTCCATTATTGTGTCTGTGACATTACTTAGGGCCTCAGAGCTGGACTTCCAGCTTTGATTTCCCATCTCAGTTCAGCAAGTGCTTTGCCAAGTGCACTGTTCAGACATTTTGTAGGTACAGGGCAAGTCCCTCCTAACCTATCTTTACTGATCCCAATGCTTTACCTCTAACGTGAAAAAATTGCCTCCGAGCAGAATGGGCAGGTTGGGAGGATTTCATTAGCATATACCTGGGTGATGCATGTTGCCCAGACCTACCTTCTCAATATTTTATTAAAAATTGAACTTCCTGTGACAGTGATCTCTCAGGAATGCTAAACTTTAGGCCTGTGGCAGTTAAAATCTATAGGGCTGCTCACGGGCATAAGTGCTTCCACGGGATCACGGCCTCTGGGGGTTCATTGGCAGGGGTACTTGATGGAGATTAATAGCAAGGAGCCCTAGAGGCCAAATTAATTTTCCTCATGGAGCATAGGAAGCAAGATTGTAGCTTTTTTTTTTTTTTTTGGTATGAAATACTATTGAATAAAACAATTTGTCCTGCCAAAGCTCCAAATGGCTGTCAGAAAAGTAGCGTTACATTTATTTTTAGCCTGTTTTCCTAAGGAAATATGGCTTCTTTGATCATGCTGTATGCATGAGTGTGTGTGAAACAATATGTGTATAACTGCTTAAATGTCTGATTTTGTCCCTCTTCCACCATAATATTGCTGACGGGGCAATTTCAACCACATTCTTGACAGTAGTACAGAGGTCCCAAGGAAATTATTTTCTACAGTGTGAAAATAGAAAGGCAGGTAAAAACAAGAGACCCATTTACTTTCCTCCCATGAGAGAGAGGCTGTAGCAAGAGCTTGTTGCTTATTAGACATCTGAGAGGGCACATTGTTCAAAGTGATGGCATAAATCCATATGAAGGCAACTTCTTTTCTTTCTGCTGGTCACAAATCTACTGATTTTATTCACAGATATTGCTCTTTCCCTCTTTCAAGATCCATACGACTTTCTGGAGTCTTTTCTTAGACTGCTTGAAAGGTCACAGTTCTTTAATAACAACTTGCATGAAAGAGTTCAAAAGTCCCTGGATAGGGTATTGAAATGAGAAATATCAACTTTGATTTGGCCATGAAGCAAAGGACTTCTCTATATACCTCTGTTCCCCCTTCACACTTTACTGTGCTTAGAATATTTCCTCTTTAGAGAGAGGGAAACTCTACCCTGTAGACAGAGTAATCTGGCTCTGCCTGATTTAGGTTCTTCTCGTGCTCCAAAGTTGGAAATTTTAATGATCCAAGGACATATTTTTATGTGGCAAAGGGATTTTTTCTTTTAAATTTGGGAAAGTAGTTTATAATTTACACCCCTTACCACTGTGTTTGCTACACAGCTGGAAAGGTTTCCCTTTAAAATATATGAATTTGAGATGGAGTGGATCTTCCTCTTGCACTGAAAGAACCTGTTCCCCAGCCTGGTGTAACTGATTGTGCAAAATGATACAGTCAAAATTAAAACATGCCTTCAGCGGGTTCCTGCAGGATATGGAATTATCAAAACATATACTTGGAAAGGCACTAGAGCACACAGCTTAAATACCTTTGTTGGATTCTCAATGATATTTAAGCATTTTGAGATCTGTGTGCACTTAACTACATTTTCCCAGTGGAATACCCACAAAGGTGGTCTTTACAGGGCTAAACTTACTAAATTCTACACGCAGTGGTGAGCCTTCCCAGCAGCAGAGTGGATATCTTGTGCCTTCTAATGTAGCCAGCTAAAGCAGGATTTATGAAAAGAAACAGACTGAACCTCTTAAATCCAAACTACTACATGTGAACAGAGGATATAAAATGAAAGCAGCAGCCCCCAAATGATTCTGTGTTGTACCATATACTATTTTTCTCCAGAGGCTGAATGGGAGTAGGTAAAAATAGAGATAATTCAAATAAGAAAATAAGGTGTCACTCTTCATGAAAAAGCTAATATAAAATGTAATTTCTGTCCCAAAAGAGATTGATTTTTTGACACTTGGTCCCAGGTCAGGAAAGAATAAAACTGAAATATCAAAATTTTTCACAGGGATAAAAAGTTATATGAAAAAGTGGAGTTTGGAAATGTCAAACTGGTTTGATTCGTTTCATGCTGATACCATACTGTGCTCTGGTCTATAGGAGTGGTAGTTCTACATCACTGAAAGATGCTTTTCTTAAGGCTTTCCTCTTGCTTACCTCAAATTCCTCTGCAAGGAACTTCAGTCTTTCATTTGGTTGCAATACCATGGGATCTGGTGTGCCCAGCTGTGACTGATCAATGCTAATATTCTCTTGATTTCAAGATGCACAGGGGAACATATAATTTTTCCAAAATAATTTTTTCCCCAGGGAAAATGTTCATTCAGGTATCAGAGAAGACATGGAATAAACAGAATTTTCTAAACTGATTGTATTTAGCTTGTGCAGTCAGAGTGAAGCCAGACTGCCCGTGTGGCCAAACAGTGGAAACGTGATTCCTTTGTGATGGATCGTGGGGGCATTTACACTCTCCAGCTGGGCTATAATACCTTTTCCTTGAGATATTTGTTAATGAAGAAGATTTATCATTTCTGTGTGACCCAGAGAGTGCTGAAAAACACAACCCCTGCATGTTTGTTTGAACTTGCAGGTTGTTTTTCTTCATTTGCAGTCCTCTGCAAACATTTCTTGTAAACACCTGCATCAATGAACTTCCTTAGTAAAATCCAAACAAGCAAACAGATAAATAAGGCAAATAGAGTATGTAAAATAATTAATTTCCCTCAGATAGCCAGAAATGCTTAGGAAAAACAAAATTTCTGTTTGAGTCCTCCTCGATGATGCACAGGAAATTACCACCTTTCTTATACTGGCAACTGGCTTTTCAGAATTCAAACTGCTTCACATCCTATACAAATGGCCAGCACTGTACCAAATGCCAGTGATTGTTGCTTATGTACCAGGGCCTTCTCTGAAAACAAATGTGGGACTTTTTTTACATCTATAAACTCCAAAGAATTCTGACACTGGCAAGATCATCAATTTATTCAGCATTCAGAAGACAGTAATTTATCCCATCCTAGACTTGCAGGTGAAAATGTTTTTTTCCATTTAGGAGAGTGTTGGAAACTGATGGAAATGGTTGCTCTTAAAAAATAGTAAAATAAAAATTATTGTATAAATTCAGTAATATAGAAAATGGCTCATTTTCTATAGTAAAAAGTTTTTCTAAAGTAAAAAGTTTATCTGAACTGCTTCTCATGACCTCTGTGTAAGATGCAGAACTGGTGACCTTAAATTAAAATTAATTTCAGTACAGTTTAGTCAAATAGGCAGAAATAAGACTTTCTATGCCTTGGCTAAAAATCAACATATATACTCTTATTTCGTGCATTGTATTAAAGAAGGACCTCTGTCTAGACCCTAAGGAGACATGCATGAGCATGTCTTAGAATTAAGTTCTTATTTAATATCCTACGATAATTTATTATTACCAGGTGCACAGAAATACAATGGCAAGATATTTTGGGCACTTCAAATAATTGAAAATAAGTTTGGGAATCTGGTCTCAATCTTTTTCACCTACTAATTAATTTAATTCGAAGTCATGATCTTTTTTATTGATTGTATTTTAAAGCACTTTAGCAGTAATTATTTGTTCTGTGGACCTACTCAGCCAATTGCAGTGTAAGAATCAAAACTTATTTGCACACTGCTTGTTGAAGTATTACAGCAATATCTTAGGCTGGGAGCTTGGTGGAAGCCTTGGTCTATGTATTTCTCCAAAACCATTTTGAAAAACTAGCTAATGAACAAGGGCAAAATCCTGGGGGAGTCTGTGTATTCCCCACACTCTTGCAGTGCAATTGAATGACTGCAAGTGCAAAATGAGCACTGAGCTTTAAAAGAAACCTAATCTGGGTGGGAGCAGGTACAAAAACAAGGCCAGACATTACTATCTAGGCAGGTTTCTTAGTGATGTCCAAGTCAGCATAAGTTTCTCACGGCTTAACCTTTCTGGTGTGATGTTTGTTGTTAACTTATTTGTTAGGGCTTATTTTTAATTCAACATAGAGGGCCTTTTTTTTCCATGGAAGTAAATACTCCATCCCAGGCTGGCAAATTTTAACTTCACCTGTCCTCCTGCCTTGTATTTTCACAGGTAGGTCTGTACTTCTGCTTTTGTTCCTTTGGGGGAAATAATCCTTTCAGATTTTTTTTCCAATTAACATGTTATTTTTATTTCAATCATTCAGTCATGGGTCATTTCTCTATATTGCATTATCTGATTGAGTTTACTGTTCAATTTCCTGGCTTCTTTCTCTCTCTCTCTCTCAAAAAAAAAAATCTTATCTGATTGTGGTTGAAATTCTGAGGAAAAAGACAAACAAAACCCCATCACCTATTCTTAGGGAAATAACAATATATAATTTGATGCAGGTCATTAGATCATTGGGGGGTTTTTGTTTCCTGTGGAGATGGAAAAAATTTATTTTTATTAATTTAAAAATCTCTGCAAACCACATTTTCAAGTCTCAAATTCTTCACTGCATTGCCATCTTTCCCCTAAGAAGGGGCAATATGTTTTTCTTACATTTTGTGCTAAATGTTATACAAGATGTTATAAGCAATTGAAGCCTTTTCACATTTTTAAGGGCAGCCTTCAGTGGGACTACTCAGTGTTTTTATGGGGATTTGTGTGCTATCTACCATCTTTCTGAGCCAAAAATCATGACTGGAAGCAGGTCAGTGTTTCCCAGGATTCGTCCAGATTCATTCAGTCCAGGAAAAGACTGAAAACTGCCAGGCTCTGAAGTACTGATGCCTCTTTAAACACCACTAGGCAGGGATCTCTTGGCCATCAGGGCACACATTCAGCTGAACAGGACAAGTCTGTGTGGCAGATTCATGACTGGTGTAAGCACATATCATATTTCTGGTGGCAGTTAATTTCTTCTTGCCACATAAGCAAAATCATTATTATTTCCTACTTTTAGGATGAAGAAGATGAAAAATATATATCTATCACTGTGAATTTACAAGTCCTGGTCCATAAATCATCCCCATGCTGAAGGTACCTCTTTTTTCAGTCCTATCTTTTTTATCTTAATTTAGCAAGGGAGACAAGTAGGTATTACTAAAGATTACATTGCCAGCTATATTTGTGCCCCTTTATAGGAAGAAAAAGTTACTTTCATTTGGCTTCACAAAATTTCAGGTTTTGGTACCTGAGTTAATTTCTTACACATAATACCTGAATATTTGGTTTTGCTTGCAAATAATTGCCTTATAAAGCAGGAGGAGGGCTTCTATTCTGAGGACAACTGGTAATTTATCTCTATTTTCAAATCTTTCTATATAAACTAAACAGATATTAAAATATTTATGCAAGGTGCACTTGCTACTCTGATCATCCCTCCACTAATTTGATTAATCCTAATAATAAATGCCTAAAGAGGAGATTTTGGTAGTACAAAGAGTTAGTTAAGTTAATAATTCTTGATCTGTTACCATTCAATTCTAATTTACATTTAATAATTACATGAATATCAGAACCCCACCCAAACCCAAAACAAAATAATATATCTGTGCCTTGAAAGATCACCCTGAAGCTGCCAGTTTTGCATCCTGCAATCTGACTTGTGTTCCTGCTTGTTCAAGGGTGCACTGAGGTAGTGGGACATTGCAATAGCTTTTCACTAAGCACTGCCCAGGCACAGACTTTCCCCTATAACTGGATGATTAAATCCAGTTTTCCTTTCGAGCGCTCTTTGGGAGATGCCTTGGCTGGTCACATGGCTCCTTGCGGTCTGGAGCACATCTGCATTGCAATCCCCATTCTGTGTGACTCAGAACAATTTACACATAGTTATTTCCTGTTGAAGCTGAGTGTCCTTGTCAGCATCTGTAAAAAGCCAAGCACTCCTGGGTGTGTTTTGAACATGTGTGTAACAGGGAAACTCCTTACAGACAGGGTCAAGATATTCATCACTTCTCTAACAACACCTGTGAGGACCTGTTTTGAAGGAGAAAGGGTGTTGTGTTTTTAGCCAAAAATTTGCTTCTCATCTTTTCAATCAAGCCTGAGGTTTTGAAATTCCTGCTGATTTGATGAGGCAACTTCAGTGACAAATGGAACAAATCCAAGTTCTGCTAATTCTGTTGCTGTCTTCCTCTCTGACAGCCATTATTAGAGTTTGCATTTAATTTTATCCAGCTCACGTGCTCTACCTGGCAATGCCCTGGTGCTGTGTACTTTCCAGGGAGAATAAGGGAACAGTTGTGCAGCCATTCTGTTCCAGACAGATAGAGCACAAGGCAGCTCTGCCATTTTTGTGAGGAAGGTTTAGAGGTCACCAATTCAGCCCTGGATGTCAGTGACGAAATACTTGGCATTTCCCTGTTGCCATTCATTCAGACAAAGGCATCCATTCTCCTAATTTTAATTAATTAATACTCCTTGTAATTAGTCATTGTTAATCTTTTCTGTTAATGGATTAGCAATCATTATGAAGTGCAAAAGTTGCTGAAGTTTTACAAATTTTAAATGATTTCATGTGGGGAAAGGAGGCTGTACTTTAGTACAAACCATTTTTGTCTTTTCTGGTAAACACAATGGACATTTCTCAGAGTGACAAAGTGACACCCAAAGCAGAGAGACCCACACAGGATCCCTGCAGCATCTACCTTCGAATTCGTGCTTTAACCTCGCATTTATGACAGGATCACAGTAGTTCAGCTGCTGTTTTGCTGCTTTCTGGCCAGTGCTCCTGAGACCAGCTGTATATGCCTGGTTTGGCCTCTCTCCCTTAGACTGCAGGCCCTCTGGCACAGGGAAAGTCTTGCATTGTGTAGGGTTTCTGTACTCTGTAGCACCACAGGCTTTAATTCAAGCCTGAAAACAATTAAATTTTGTGGCTTTGTTTAAGTTACAGGACCTGGGAGTGCTTCCCAGTGCTCCTGGGACTGGGTAAATATTTTGATGCATCCAAGTTCTTTCTTTTGCCAGCGTTTGAGGAATACAATGCCCATATGGCAGGGAAAAGCAATTAGTCTGCAATGGCATGTTCTGGTCTAGATGATCAAAGAATTGGGATACTGAATATGTTGGAGGTTGTATCTACTTAGAATACCTTATACAAAGGTCATCACTATTTTTAATTATAATGATACAGTTGGAAATAAGTATTATTAAACATTCAGTGAAACATAACCTTTTGACAAAACAAAGGTTTTTTATAATGATAAAAAGTAAAGAAAAGCAGCATTCATCTTCTGATAAATTATATTATTTGATTTAATAAAAATTGCTTATAAAAAACATCATAATTCGAGCTTTAAAATGGAGAGCCATATTTTAACACTAATATATCTAGGTATTGCACAACGCCATGGTGAATAAACAGCATTTTAAAGAGCTATAGCAAAAAAATAATAGTAATAAATTTAAAAAGTGCAAGTCATCACTTTCAAGTGCATGGATTTCATCCAAAGCCCACTGTAGTGAATGGAAAGACTGCCATTGACTACTGAGTTCTGAGTTAGGTGATGTGGCTTGAAATACTAGACCATTGATTTCAATTACAAATGTGTGTCTACCATACTCCTCATAGTCCCCAACAGGGAAAAAATAAAATCAATCAACCGGAGAGAAAAATGTACATTTGTTTTGAACTCGTGCCACTTAATTCCCCATGAGTATTACTTGAAGTGATCATTTTCTTTTTGTGTGTGTGTCAGGCCTGGTACTTTTCATTAATATAAGGCAGAAGAGTGTTAAGTGGTTTCCAGAATATACAGGAGGACAAGCACATCCTTTCCATGATCTATGCCCCTCTTGTGCTGTGTTTTCAAAACAAACACAGAGAGAAAGCATCTCCCGACTCAAAGAGGAAGCATCCAACAAGTGCCTTTTGTCCTAACGTGCTGGATCACCTTGTGCAGGCTCTGAAATTGTTTTCATAACCCTGCAGTGTTATCCTTGCAACCTTCTAACATCTGAACCTACAACCCAAAGAGAGATTGTATCTCTGCACCTTCTCCTCTCTCTCTGCAAGTCAGGGCTCCATACCTTCTCTGCCTATTGTCCTGCAGGAAATGGGGACATCTTCCCAAATCTCCTGAGTGTTCTTGCAATTTATTCCCTCCATGGAGGGTCTGATACAATGCCTGTGGGGAATTTTCCTGAGCTTTGAGCTGCAGTGAGTGGTAAAGTGAGGGGTACTTTGATAAAGTCTCAGACTTCCCTGCTGGAAATGCTGGAGTAGGACGTTATTCTTTTTCCTGCAGTTTGGCTAAGGAAGGAGGTGGGCAGGAGGTGGGACAGTTTCCTACTACCTCAGCACCCAGCTGTAAAGAACTGGAGTTCTTCTAGGTAAGTGCAGAAGCAGGATTTAATCAACTGCAAGAAATGGCTGAGATGCTCAGGACAATAAATGGTGTTTTGGGGTGGAAAAGTGGGTCTTAAATTTAGGCTGGATATTAGAAACAAAATAGGGAAGAGGGAGGAGAAAGGTTTGCAATCCATCTCACTGCTTCCTTCCCATGTATCCAAAAAAACCCTGTTAAATATTTTCAGCAGCCACAAGATGCATCCAAGAAAAACTATTCATGTGTATTTGTTTCAGCTTTTAAGAAACCACTAGATAGCTCTACTTTACAGTGTGAATTTACAACTGGGGAGGAATATTTATCATGTCTCTCTTTTTCCTATTGCACAGATACACTCACAGACTAGTTTCTGGTTTATTTTCTTATCAAATTTCCCATTTGCACAATAGCTGTGTGCTTTTTTCACATTTCCAGCAGTGCTGGCAGTAAGATAGTGGCCGGTAGTCTGAGGCCCATTGACAGCAAGCCTTAAAACAGCCTTACACAAAGCATGTGGCAGTTGAATTGCAGTGGCTACAACATGGTCTTGGTGGGCTAGGGACTGTATTTGTCCTTCCCTTCCTCCTGCAAACAGCTCCTGCTACATCCCTCGAGGTGCTGAGCAATCACCATTTTAGGAATTGCTTTCCTATGGCTCCAGAATTGTTCCCTGGGCTTTGTACCGTGATGTGAACCCCTAACAGAATTCAGATGAGCGAAGGAAAGGAGTTAACCTTGAACCTCTCCTAAATGTCTTGCTCATTCTCTAAGTGTACAATTTTCTGCTTCCCTTCCCAAAGGTTCTTTGTTTACAGTTACATAATTGATAGCTTAACCCTCTGTCCCCTCAGACCATTTTAAAATCCAATATAAATAACACCTCAGAAACAACCTCCTGTGGCCTTCTACTCTTGGCAGCAGAAACTGGGTGTGGGCAGCCTTTGCTTTATGTACTATATAGAAATGTTTTACAAACTGTTCTTAAAATCTCCTGCCATCCATTTAAGTGTAGCTTCCAGTTCCCTAGACATGGGGCTCCTTTCAGCACTTCATGCTCTCTTTAAGAGTTCCTTTTCCATGAGACACATAGTGAGTAATCCTACCGGAGGAAAACAACACGGACAATTTTTGGGATTTTTGCTTGTTTGGTTGTCTGATTATCTTTCAAACTTTTTTTTTTTTTTTTTTTAGGGAGATGGGAATATGCTGTTGTGTCCAAAGACAGTTAAAAATGATCCATGGGGATTCAGCTGCTGTGGCTTATATCTGGATTTTTTTTTTCATATTTTACAACACTTGGGACTGTACTACAAAGAAAGAACACTTTTAGCAAAACGTGCACAACTCTATACAGACACTAAAAATACTTTTAGTAAAAGAAAAGTAACACGTACATGGAATAGGCTTACTCATCATCTATGAAAGGGCTTGCAGATCTGTAGAAGGGAGAGGTCCCAGATTCTGTAGGTTACTGTGGAAAGAAACATTGGTAGTTCAATAAGATCTCCAGACACTGTACAACAAGATAGATGTATTGAGAGACACTTCACCATAGGAGGCTGAGGAACTGCAAAGGTCCTCAAAAGAGAACATGATAAAGCAAACTGTTTAGCACAGTGGGACAGCTGCAGAAGCCTGAGTGCCTGTGAAGGATGACTTAAGAAAGGAGAATATCCATCTTGTTTACTCTTTTTCACTTGCTTCAGTTTGCTGGAGGGTGCTGCCCCTTTCCTCCCTGACCCACAATGCTCTGCAATGCCTATTTGAGGCATTCCTTTAGCTTCAACAAAAACAAACAAACAAACAAACAAAAACAAAAACAAAAACAAAAAAACCCAAAACCAAGCAAAAAAAATATTTTCACTGCTTGGAAAGCTTCACGCTTTGAGTCAGTTTTCCTCCCCTGCTGCTGCTGCTGCCTTCTCCCCCTCTGTGCAGTGCAGTACGTGAGTAAGTGAAACCGTTGATGAATTGCAGAAGGTTAAAATGTAGGTATCGGTACTTTGTAGTCTCTTGAGCAGCATTTGATTGCTTGTCCTCAATGTCATCAGGGAATTCATAAAAGCTTTCTTGCAGGCCTCTTCACACCACAGTCATGGTGGATACTTGGCTTGTTGGTGACCTCTTGAAATTAATAGCAAATGAATTCATTATGGTCCCATGGGCGGAGGCAGGGGGAGAGCAGTGATTTATGTATTCTCGATGAAGCCCTTTTAATACCACAACACAAGCTGTCCGAGCTGCTGTTAAATTAGATACACTGCAAAGCTCTGAATCAGAGCATCAACTGCTTTGTACTGTGCCATGTTCTGCTAGTTTTGAAAGATGCTTTAGATTTCTTTTTGTGCATTTTCTATATTCAAATCTGTCGTCACTTTCAAAGTCAGATCTTCCCCTTCTTCTTCTCTGTTTCCATGAACCATTTGGGATACTTGTGAATCTGTGCACAATAGGCTCCACATTTGCAAGAGTTCTATCTGGTAGTTTAACCTTTCAGATCCATTTGACAGTCTTTGCTAACTGGAAAATACTGCTTTCAAACCAGGCTGAAAACCGGTCTTATTTATCAGTATTATTTATCAGTGTGCAGATGGTAACATGTTTTCAGCTTGCATAAATGTGGAAAGGAAAGGGTAAAACTCCCATAGCCTTCGGTGCCAAACTGTCATTTTAAAAAGGAAGAGAACAGAGAAAAGATTGCTTTAACATGATATATGCTGATCAAGGCAAAATTTACTGTTTGTTACACACTAAACAAGTCACATAAGGAAATAAAAAGCATTACATACAGTCTTCTTTTATCTGCCATGCTGCACACACATTCTTACTATCTTGTGTGTCCCAAGGGTAAAAAAAAATCAGTGAAGAACTGGAAAACACCAAAAAAGGAAAAGATAAAAGCTTGGACTGTGTATGGGTTTTGTGTTCTTTTTCTTAAATTTTCAGTGAGAACTATTCTCTACCTTCTTACAATGCATATGGAGAGGAAATTCAAGAGTTAAATAACTGATTTTAATGACTAACATATTTTTTAGGGGAAACATTCTAGTCTCTTTTTCTTGATATCCAGATTCTGAATTAGCTGGGGGTGTCCAAATAATGAATTTTCTGTGAAAGTATCTTAGACCAGGGAAAGCAATAATGTCCATGTGGTATATGCCTGTGATGATGGGATTCTGACAATGTGAGCTTACAAATTCCTGTAAGTACTGAGGATTCTACAGCTGACAGGCTGCCAGACTTCACTGTGAGAGCAGAGCTCCCTGAGCATCTCAGCTGCCTGTTGTGAGTCAGTGCACAGGCACTGGCACCAGCCAGTTCTGTATCTGGCATGAGGCTGACCACATGCAATTGTTAAAATCTGTGTATCACCCATTTAGATGCAACACCACTGAGTGAGTATCAGTGGTTGCCAAAGCCGGGAAGCAGATTAGGCAGATTCTCCTTTTATTCTCCTTCCCTCCATCCTTTTTTTTGTTTTCTGTTTGTTTTGGGTTGTTTTTAGTCTGAGCTTAAATGCTAAGAGACTAGCTTGTCTGTATCCTATGCAGAAGATGTGGGAAATGAAAACATGCCCCTCCTGAAAGTTTTCTGCTAGTAGACCAAAGAATCGTTCAGAGAAGTAGGGATATTTTTGGATTTTCAAGCTAGTTAATTTTTTTACTTATTAAAGCCTAGAGATAATGTTTTCTGAAGTTATTAATAAAATCTTCAGGTGTCGTGTTCTTGAGACGGCCAACTGTGAACTCATAATTCTTTAGGGCCTTTTACCCCCTTCCCTACATCTGATTCCTCACTGTAGAACTTTGTGACAGCCCCTCCTTAGTGCACTGGGAAACCTGAAGATCTTTTCATCTGCTTTAGATTTTGATCATTCAGATCCAAAAAAAAGAAAGTGACAAAGACCCTTGGCCAGATAAACATGCTGGGAAAGGCCTAGGAAAGTCAGACAAATGCCAGATGCTATAATGTATACAGTATAAGCCATACGAAGGGATCAACTCCCTTAGGGAACAAAAAAACCCCAAACAAAACCAGGGAGAAGGAAAAGAAGTTTAATTCTGGTTAAAATAAAATAAATATATAATGTTTTATTTTAAAAACACCAAAAAAACAGTCTTTCTCTCAAAAGTAGTTATTAGAAAACAAAAATTTTCCAACTAGCTCTTATCCCAAACGAGTTAACAGGTGGGTCTCTATTGGCATTACTGAATGATCTTTGTGATTCTGATTGACAATCAATTTTTTACAGACTGGTCCTTATCACTATGATTTTTACTTCAGAAAAATGTGACTTCTAAGAAGTGAAGACATCATCTAAGAACTGCCACTAACTAATGAGAGGGATGGGAAATTGAGACACCAATAACTGAAATTAAGTATCATTATTTGGATCTTTATTTCACCACTAATTGTGCCCATGACATGAGTGCTTTTAGGTAGAAAGCTGGTATTTCAGAGAGCAGGAGTATGACTGGGAGGAATGTATTGTCATTCACTCCTGGTAATTCAGGCTATCCTTAGAAGAGCAGAGTGCTTCAGTGGAAAGAAGTCAGGTGCTTAAAAAGGAAAAATTATCAGGATTTTTTGCTTTTGGCTCTCCTTCTGCAGTTTCCAGTGCCTTGCTTTCTACCCATTTTTCTTGTAGCTGGGAAGTGTGCTACGGCATTTTCATTAGGTGTCGGTACAACTTCCTTAAAACTTCTACCCAAGCTAAAGGTCTTTGGTGATTGGCAAGCTCAGTTGCTTGTAAGAATTGCTTCTTCACCCATTTAAGTTAAAATGATCTGAATTTTCCAAAGCACTTAAAACAGCAGGTCCTTAATAACCCCAGTTCCTTTTGCCTGAGACAAGAGAATTCACATGAGTGGTTCAGCAGGCAGAGATAAGGAGAGCAAAAAGCTGTGCAGCACAGCTGGAGAGAGGGGAGGTCAGTCATTTGTTCAGCTGGTAGAAAGACAGCGTGAAAGGGTGTGTGAGCAGACCTGCAACACTCAAGGACAGTTGTAAGGTTGGATGTGGAGCATTTTGGGATTTAAAGTCTTGTTGGTGGTAGCTCCTGTCAGAGAAGTACTTGGGTGCACTGGCACCAGTGCAGCAGCTTCCACTTGGGTGGAGCCTTCTTTGGGAATGGTCTTTGGGTTTTGCCGGGAAGGGGATTGAAGAGCCCTGCTCCAGGAGTCTTGGATGGGCATTCCTGTATTCTTAACCCATATGGTTCTCCAAAAAATGTGAAGCAGATTTCTCTGTTGAAAGAACAAAACCTTTATATGCATCTTGTGAGATCACCTTTTCTTTTTGTACTTTGCTTTCCAAGTTTTGGCCCTTCATTCTGAAGCTGCTGCTGGAAAGTTAATTGTGCACTACCTCTGCTTTCTCCAGAGTTCTGCTTGGTGGTGTGGTTTATTGAGGACTCTGCAGTATAACTTATCAAATATATACACTAAAAAATATTTAGAAATACTACCTTCTTTTTTTTCTTCACAATACTTTTCTAAGGACACATCAGAAGTGCTTAAAATCCACTAGGTTTCATGATTTTGACCACTAGATATTGCAGGCAGAAGTATAAGAAACACTTATACATGTTTCTTGTAGTGTGAGAAACAAGACTTGTGATTCTGTTTACCAACAGCATGTTAATTGCAGGCTGTTGATGTATTTGTAAGGTCTTGTTTAATCAGGGTTAGTTAATCCTAAATTACATACAATCAAGACAATATTAAATTGCTTAAGGTTTAGCTTCCCGTCTCCTGCATTTACATACAGTGAGCAGAATAATGTTCAGTCATTCTGCAGCATCTGATCTGAAGGAGGAGGAATTCAGCTGGTACTGTGCCTCTTAAAGTTTTACTGTCATATTCAAGTTTATTAATGTTTAGCCTACTTAGGGAACATTAATATGGAGTCGTAAGATAACTCTGTCCTGTTAACAAATTAATCAAGCACTAAATATGCTTTAATGAAGGATCTACAGAGAATATATGTGAAAGCTTGCTAGTGGCATGAGATTTGTGTAACAGAGATACAGACCCTGAGCAAATGAGTGCCATGTTACAATTTCTCTGCATGCCTGTCTGCCTGGTACACCACGAGTGAGCATCTGTAGGTTTTCTTCAGAGTTTTATCTGAATTTTGGGCAGGCTTGCATTGCTTTCACACACCCACACACACATGTACACTGTATTCATTTCCCAAACAATTACTGTGACATGGCACACAGAGCACTATGACTGAGTTCCACGGCAGCCAGCAGCTGAAGATGCCTCACACTCAGTAGCTGGGTGTTGTGACAAATAAGCAATACTTACGAGAGGGAGGGTTATAACTTCCTATGCTATTAACTATAGCTCATTCATATGCAGACTATTGTCAAAAATCAATGAAACTAGTATCACACAGAAGCTGTATATTGATATTCATTTTCCTCTGGAATATGGCTATATTTTATATCCCTTTCATTTTAGGCAGCCAGCTCTTTGGCTTGTGCAACTCAATACAGTTTCAATGAAACTGCAGGGTGATGGATATATATTTATACACACATACACACACATAGGCACACAGGCACATCCATATGTTTTCATCTTGGACTAGATTTTTTCCTATGAAAATTCTGTAAAGTAGTGCTGTACACAGTATAGCAGAATGTCTGAAGGGATAATTTGTATTAATTGTTCCTGGTCATATCGTGTACTTTACAGTCACTACTGCTTTTCTTAGCAGCATCCACCACGATTTTAATAATTTTTTTCAAGGCTGTCTTTTCTCTGAGAGGAGAATTTTGCACCCTATTGGCTTTTTAAGAATTATAGCTGACTGCAAAAGGTTTGGTAAAATGTCAGTGTGATCTTCATAAACTTTCCATCATTCGCCTTTTCCCTTTTTATTGCCTTTTCACTTCTCACTTGTCTTTTCCCAATCCACAGCCCTTTGTTTTTCTCTTGATAACTGGGGTTTTCCAGCCAACACCCAATCCACTTAACAGATGGCTGGCAGGCAGAAACCAGATGTGTAGTGAGTCCTTGTCCAACATTATGACTTTGGCTGAGTTGCATTCATGGCTTTTCTAGGCAAGGATCCCAGATTTCAAGAACCCTGCCTCCATCGTCTCTTGGCTTCTCCTGTGCTGTACCAGGGGGACTGATACACAAACTGGGCTGATGGGGACTGATACAGCTTATGCAGAAAGACTTCCATTTGAGAAAAGGGCAATCTCTGACAAACTCATCTCAGGAGGAGTCAGGTTTCTCTTTAAATATCCTTCATCCATGTTAGAAAGTTTCTGAAGCAATAACAATATTCAGGAAGCTTGAATGGTATGGCCTTCACCAAACTCTTGCTGGAATGTACCCATAACCTTGACTGCCTGCTATATGAGTTATAATAAATGATGTGCAGTTAGTTTCAGGAAATCTCCTGCTTCTCAAAGCTGACTAGATAAAGCCCTCCTCATGCTTCCCTGCTCTGACCATTGTAAATGTACAGGAAAATTAACACAGCTGTTAGTGTATAAAAGCAAGTTCATGTAATATAGAACAGTTTGCACACCCTTGACCAGGGGAATTTTTAAAACATTTTTTTGGCAAAAAAGTGTAAAAGCTCATGTTTATATTGAGTATCACAGCTGCCATGATAATTTAAATAATTTATTTTAAATAACTTATTGTTGCAGATGTCTCTAAGAAGTCTTAGATGGTTATTTCGGAACTATATTTGTGAGAACTGCCCAATTTTGCATCAATATACAATTTACCGGGCCTTTGTCTTTGTTACAAAGTGTCCTCCATAAAATGAAATTTAATTCATCTCTTTTCATGTCTAAATGCCTCATAGTTGTCATAGAACTGTGAAAGATGATCCTGTCTTTGGTCAAAACTAAATAATGGAGTCTCTGAAAACTCAAGGATAGAAACCTTGGAAGTCTGGGTCTGAATTTGGCACAGCAAAATCTGAAACTTGTCAACTACTATAGTGGTTATTGCAAGCTAATGAACAGTCAGTATCGTAGAGGACAACAGGAAACTGTTGCACTAAATCAAATGCAAAAGGAAGCTGAAAGAAAAGTAATTTCTTTCATAGAATAAATCAGAGCAGCTTCATTCCATTAAAGCAATATCACTCTAAAGGAAGTAAATCCAGCCTGGTGAATAGAAAATCTCTAATATGTTCCTGGCTTCTGACCAGTTCCTCTCCTGGCCAGTAACTCACTGACTCACTGGCAGAGCTGTCATGCTTACCTAGCAGAGTGAGAAAGGCCCTAATAAGTTGAAACTGCTGGATTTTGTAAACTGGTTCATCAATGCACAGATGGCTGACTACAATAAAATATCTACTTTACATCTGTGGTAATGATTTGAAGAAATTCTTTTCTTCTGTGACCAGAGGAACTGGTTATGGTGTGCTGTACTTTCCTCTTTTGCCCCATCTTCCATTTCACCATGCCCTAGTAAGACCCTGTTGCTTGATTTCATTACCATTCCTGACAGTTCTAGTCCCCTCCCACAAGCAGCATACTCACCCCAAACTTCCAAATGGTGCACTGTTAATTTATGTGATATTCTATGATATGACACATCCACTTTAGCTACACAAGGTATGAGTGCAGATGAGAGCAGCTGACAGGTTAGAGCCCATGTAGCCCAAGTAGTAGTCTGGGAAAGTTTAATGGATGTACAAGAGAAAACTGCATTTTTCCATCTTTCAGGATTCAAACCCTGCTCATCAGCAGTTAAACCTTTGTGACAAAGCAGAACATGATGCCTTCCTATGAATCTTAATGGATTGCATTTGCTCCTCAGCAGTGTTTACAGTGAGCATGATTTTATACATGATTTGTTAATTAAGCAAATTAGTGTTAACAGCTTTCTCAAAACCCCATTACCTTTATATCAATTGACTTTTTACAAATTAACATGATTAATTTAAAAAGCATGAAAAATGAGAAACAAGACTAAGAATATAAGGATAAAGCTTGAGGTCACTATTTCTGGATGTGGAAACAGTTTCTTATATGAAATTTTCATTGACATTACACAACAAAAGGAAAAAATACTGAGAGAGAAAAATACAGTCGACCGTGTCAACTTACACTCAGCTTTTCATTGGCTTTAAAACCCCATGAGAAAATTCAGTGTAAAGCCAATCCTGACTGAGAGCTAAGATTTAAGAGCTCCTACCAAAAAGTAAAAAATAAAATTAAAAAAAAAAAATCAAAATGACCACCAACACCAAAAAGTCAACACACAAACAATGATTATGAATTCTAATGGTAAAGCAAAATTTTGCTGGGTGAAACCCGGAGCAGCCTGATTTGGCTTGCATCTTGGCCCTGCTTTGAGTAGAGCAGGTGGACCAGACGATTTCCATAGGTCCCTTATGTCGCACGCGGACACAAAGGAAGACACGTATACTCACGCTCTCACAGCAGGTGAAAGGCCAAGAAGAAGGTGGCCTCTTTATTCAGACAGTTATATACCTTCTTAAAAATCACTGTGGATTGGATGGTGGGTATTACCACCCCTCAATCACCCTGGTCAAAGGAAATATCCATCAAACATCTCCGCCCAGGAGAAAGAATGAAAACAATAAGGACAGTTAGACAAACATAGCTGTGTTTGTGTGAGTATTTGTGAAGAGTGTGTGAGAACTTCTATCACAGAATTAAAAACATCTAAGCACTGCAGAAATCAGGGTGACACCCTTGTAACCTATTGTCTGAATTTAAGTATGTTTTCTCAGTGGTGAGGGCTGAGCTTGGGAACATGCATAAAAAGGGAAATGGAATTCTTTTCCATTGCTTTAGTATGGTAAAGGAGAATTCAGTCCTCAGGCAACAAAGGGTAGTGACCCAAGCTTCTGTGGTTTCAGCTGGAGGAAAGGAAGGAAAGAATGGGGATGTTTTGCCTGATAATATTGCTTTTGTAGACCGGGAACCACAGACCTCTGTGTGTCGGCTGCTGAACACATTCATAATGTGAGAAGAGCTCTGCCTTGAAGAGCTTACAATTTAAGTATGAACCAGAAATGACAGGAGCAATATCTGTATTGTTCAGGTAACTAAAGTGAATTAACTTCAGGTTAACCAGGAAGTCAAGAGAACTGAGTTTAGTTGTCGTAATCTATGTCCATCATTCGAAACAGGAGACCATTTTTCCGCTTCAAGTTTCATCAATCAAGTGTGTAAGAAATACCAGAAAAAACATAGTTCTCCTGTACTTATTCAGTACATTTCAGTTTTCCATTTGACCTTGTGTTCATTCAGTTTTCCACATCATTTTGTATAATTATTCACACAACATCCTGTTGTTAGTCTGGCTATCTCAGAAATTTATAGAGGAGTGAAAAACCTGTATATAATAGAAAGCATATCCTTGTCAAAAATTTGCTTGGGGACTCTGGAACCAGAAGAGGTCCTGAAACTGCTTTTAACTTTGGCTTTTCACTGACAATGAAACGTCTATGCATATGTGGAAAGAACTGTAGAATTTCTGTCTGCTCTGTGTGTTTATTTCTCATTTTATTTTTGCAGTATATTAAAGACCAGCTATGGTATTAAGATTCAGCAGTTCTGTATGTATTTGCTGACCCACTTTTACTTACAATAGAAATGTCTGACAGCTGAAGCTTTTCTATATCTTTAAAAAGTCAAAGAGTTAATATCTGGTTGGATATCGTACATGTTGTGAACACCTATAGGACCTTTTACATTCAGATTCCAAAGGCAAGTATTAACCTTTTAACAGCAGGTCAGTCCCATTTGGACATATTTTTAGCAAAGAGTGTAACACAACGTTGCTAACAAGTAGCCTAGTCCTCTTTGGGTTGACTAACGACAATAGAATATTAAACAAGTGAATAAATGAAATACAAATGTTCCTGACTTTGCCAATCTCATCTACAGATGGCTTTAATTCCCCTTCCTATTCCTAGACGCCTTCATTATGGTAGTACTCATGAGTCTGTCTTTTTCTGAATTACAAAAAGATGGAGTAAAGCCACCCAGTCACATTTGTTCTTATATTCTTGTTTTTACCTTTGTCTTTCTTTCTCTCAGAAGTTCATTAACAGTTTGCTCTCACAGTTCCTGCAGAGGTCTTGATACCTCTAGTCATGCCAAGTAGAAGTCTCATGATTCATCTCGTATGTGGTCAAGATTTTGTCCTTTTTCTTGGAGCACACATTCTCTTGTATAGTGACTGTGGATTGTGCGTCCAATGAGGTCCCAAGTTTCAACACTAATCAAAATAGTGGTAACATTTAGAACCAATCCTGTGAGCAGTATCTTAGTAATTTTTGTGGTTGGTTGCATCTCTTCAGATCAGTGAAAATTCTGCTCATAATCAGCTGAGGCAGGGGCTTCATTATTGCTGTAAGTTTATAAATTCTTGACACCAACTATGATCTGCAAAAAAAAGGTCATTCACATCAATACTCATACAGCTACATGAAGAAAAAGTTTCATCATATAAAGGACAGGATATTTTACCAGAGAGCTGAGAGTGTGAACTGAGGTGTATCATCATTGTCATACAGTAATGCAGAGAAGTGAAAATGACCCCTAAAGTATTTTGAGTACCTCTTTATTTATTAAAATCTAATAGTCTGACAGAGCAATGTGTATTGGGTTAAAGAGAAGGTATCTTGTTTTTGAATTGCTATGGAAGTGGAAGAACCAAGGCTGGATATTAATTTTATTTTATTTTTTCATTGTTTACTTTAGAAGGCTTCATCATTTGTTCAAACACCCATTCAAAGCTCCATCCTACCATATAATACCTGAACAAAGCTCCTACTAGGAAGCATCCAGGCTGTGGCAGCTTCTGCTGAGATACCACTCACAGTTATGGTTCTAGTAAACCATAACTGCCTAAGTGCAGTAAATTTTAATTTGAGGGTCTGTGGGTCAAATTCTGTAAAGGAGAGCACAAGTGGAATAATCAATTGAGTATCTAAGGTGAGGCTGAAGGAAAAAACAGTGCAGCAGAACCTGTGGCTTGCAATGCAACTAGAAGGGCTTTAAATTTCCTGTGAAGCAGTTCTTTAAAAACAAAGCAATGCAGTGCAAGGGGCATTGATACTGTCTTATTCAAACAGAAATATAAAATAGAAGAGAAATGGACATAGTACAGACAAAAAAAGACCTCTAGTTGTTCTAAATTCTCTTGTCCCATTTTAAATGCCAGTAAGTTTGTTGTCTTCCTAAGGACTCTTGTGGTGTAGGGCTAAGCATCACTTTCTGATGGAAACTTGTTCTTTTAAAAAAATGTCCAGCTGGCCACCATTGTCATTTTTGTTTGACAATATGGGTGAAACACACCACTGCACTTCCTCCTTATGTATTCCCAACCAGAGGAGTGTTTGTTTGCATAGCATTAATCCCTCTGTAACCTGAAGTGGAGGGAATCAGCTCACACTGAGCACTGTGCTACTGCAGAGTGACTGAGTCCAGGATCTAACCCATCTCACTTAAAGCAACACCCACTGTGTTCATACAACTGCAGTATGGGCTTATCCTGAGTAAAGCCCTAGGAAAGATTTAAAGATTTTCCTCATATCTTGTGTCTTGGGAGTTATAAAATGAAAAGAAAAAGGGGGAATCCAGGGCAAGGATGTGTTTCTGGGAATTGCAGCCAGCAGTGTGTCAGTGAAGTTTTATTTTGTTATTCATATCTCTTCATTTGAAATCGTAAATCATGCTCCAAGGCAGCAGGCCTTGAAAGGAATTGGCCACAGTGCTTACTTCTTTTCCCTTCATTGATGAAACAGCCCCCTTCCAGTTTAAATACTAACTCCTGATCATGCAAATCCAGGCAGATCAAAAAGACAGCAGAAGTGAAGTACTTGCTGATGCCTCCTGCCAGATTTTAATGGCATTAGCTGTAGGGAAAGGATCTTTTTCCAGAAAAGCCATCACTGCATGGGACCACAGCAGAGTGACCCCAGATTTTCAGCAGTGTAGCTAAAAGCAGTTTGTCCCTCTATGGTTATCACCCATATGTGCCAAAATCCTACTCATTTACACGTCTCATAGGTCAAATAGGTCCCTCATTGGATTTTTTTTTCTAATTGCCCGCTTGATTTTACAGGGAACATGGTTCATGAATCCTACTAGGTACTTGTGACAATTGCTAGGTATCTAAATACTTTAAAAAGAATTTCTTCTCCTCAGTCTTGCTAGAGGAGTTCAAGAGCTTATTTCCCTTTTTCCCCCACTTCTCCTCCACCTCAAAGACTCAAGGAATTAAGGTGAGAAGTCCTTCTTGACAAGTTATTGTTGCTTTTGTTGTTAACAACTAACACAATTATGTACAGGGTTTCAGGGAGCATTAGAGGAAGGGGGATTTCTGTGAGCTCCAGCAGAAAAGCTTTATTGTGCAACATAGGCAAATATAACAGGGTCACTTGCTCTACTTTTCATAATGTTTTGGCTATTCCTTGGTGGCAGTAAGGAGATTTGGATTCTGTGTTAGAGGTTATGAAAGATATCCTATGTCACCATGGAAAGCTATTTAGGACACATTTCTAAAGTTCTAATTTTTTAAGATGCTTTCTTCCATTTCAGAAGATGAATCCAATAAACTGAGTCTGGAAAAAGGGAACAAAATTATCAAACTATTTTGAAGGCTTTGACCTTAGTCTCCCTGTTCTATAGTTTTTCCAAATATAATATGTCAGTTTTTCGCAGACCTGGTAACATAAGTGGCATTCAGAAGGAAGTTAGGCCATAGATGAAACTGTAAATCTGTTTTTGGAAACACCAAGACTAGAATACCTCTCACTGTTTTGCTTTTGATATAATATTTTTGGTCTCACTGCTAATGCATTTCCATCCACTGAGTTCTAAATTATTTCACCAACATCCTGTCCTATATTTTAGGAGTGAACAAAACTTTTCAGCCACATTAATGAATAAATGCTCATATAAAACTGAACTGAATCAAATATCAGGGATAATCAGCAAGAATATTTTGTCCTGAGACTTTGCCAGGACTGCAAGAGAGGAAGCATTGTCAACAATGGCCCCCTTTTGCTTCTACCCTAAATCCTGACCTTTCTTATACATACAAAGCTTTATGATTCAGATTAATTTCTCTGACTTTAGACAGTTTAAATAAGGTGTTATTTAAAATTACTTGAATCACAGTCTGGGCATATCATCATTGACAATACAACTTGCTCCAGCTGTCTGGGTTTCACACTTAGTCACCTCATTTAAGTGTTTAAAGCTGGATAAACTGATTCCACCTGAACAGAGCATTCTCAGGACATTTTCATTAGGGAACATATACTGACGTTCTATATTGAACTTTCTGTGAGGAGAGCATATGATGGACATCATTAATCATGGATTCATGAAAAAAGGTCTGAACATTGCTCTTCAATTAGTATAATTATTTTTATGTGGAATTAGGAAATTAATGACAGGCTGATCCAGAGCACTTTGGTGTTTAAAAACAGTAATACTAGAAGTAGTTTGATCATGTCAAATGCAAACACCTTATGAATATTCCATTTTGTGTCTTCTTCTACCTTATTTTTCTCAGTGATTCTGCCTTCTGACAAAGAAATATTTGTTCTACATAGCAATTCAAAGAGACCCAGGAAAGAAAAAGAAATACAGTAATTGACTTTTATTGTCATTGTCAGTGGAAAAAACAGGTATCGTTATAAAGACTTCAAAGATTTTTGGGGAAAAAAAATTCCAGCAGTTGTCAGCTGTCAGTGATATGTCAATAGGAACACTTTTACTTCAGAGCATGCCTTGGCTTGCTGCAGGAAAGTTAATATTTTAAAATCAGATTTGCAATAACACAAGCTATGGAGTTTGACAAGGTATTGAGGGAGCAGAACCAAACCACTGTAGTGGTTTGTTCTTGTTTTTTTGTTTTACTTTTTTTTTGACTTATGAAAGCCCATTTTAAATTACAGTGAGGTAGGACCCCAGAAAACATACCCAGTCAGACCTGTGCTAGCTCTGTGCTGTGCTAGGGTAGAAGTTTCTATAAAGGTTAAATTATAAATTCTATAATTTTCTATTTAAAAATTCAGTAATATGCTGCTGAGGAGACCAGAAAGGAAGAGATTTAAAGACAAAGAATGCTAAGTGATCTTAGATATCATCTAATAGCAAATCGGTAAAAAACATGATTCACCAATGTAAGTAAAATTAAACTTGAAGTTATTTTATTAACTTTTCCTATTTATGGATGCAGGAAAAATTTTTTTCTTTATTACCAATTTTAATAATTTTATTCACTTGATCTACAGGGTGACTCCCCCACCAGCCCCCCTCACTCCCATTCCACTTCAGCGGCCCCAGTGTTAGTGCACGATCATCTCCAGGGGAAATAGAGATGAATAAAGGAAATGAACAATAATATAATGTCAGAAATAGCAATGAGGTACTAGCTGTAAACCCCCACTGATGATTACATCTTTGCACCCTGGGATGGAATTTACTCGCTCTGATATTTCCTGATTCTAAAATGGATACATTTTAGCCTCAACTCTTTTTATACCTCTTTGTGGTCCAATTTCATATACAATCAAGATGTTAATGTAATATTTTTAGTCTCTTGTCCTAGGTAATTTTCTTATCCATTTTTAATGGGATTACCATAGACTATGGCATGTTTTCCATCTGAATATGAAATTTTAACTGTGTATTGAGCTGCATTAGCAAAAGCTCAGCCAGCAGGCAGAGGTGAAAGATCGATCCCCTCTATTCAGTGCTTTTTAGAGCGCTTCTGGAGGATAAGGTCCCGTTTGGATCTTCCCCGTGTAGGAAAGATGCTGATTAACTGGATGGACTTCAGAGGTGAATCACCAAGATGAGTGAGTGCCTGGATATGCTAGAAGAGGTTTTTCTTCAGTCTGGAGAGGAAAAAACTAAGGGTAGTATCTTCTGTCCTCATCTTCTCCAGAATCACCCATTAGGGAGTTAAATCAGACTATTCTCAAATTACCAGGTTTTGAGAGGAGTTGAATACAAGCTGCAGCAAGTCAAACTGTGTTGGATATGAAGGAAAAAATAAATAAATTATGATGGTGGTTCAACCCTATGTCAGGATGACCAGAGAAGCTGTAGAGATTCCATCCTTAAAAATATTAAAAAATAAGTTAATTGGAATGTTTCCAAAAACCAAAAGAAAGAGTGTTGCAGTATATTGGTTTTGCCTTACTACACAAGAGATTAAGAAAAGATAACAAAACCACACAAACATTTTCAACAAAGAATATGACAGGAAAAAAATGTTAAATTTTATTCCAGATTTTTAACAAGGCTTTTCCTTGTCTCTAATAACAATGCTGATATCTGGTATATCAGCTGCAATGTGTCCTAACACCTTTCCACCCCAAACTTAGAGCTCTAACTTTTCGTGCTACATATAGATGACACCTAGACCAGAGTTTAAATCTTTTTTTCTTCTCAGGAAAGACAAGCAATAACAGATGGTTCCAATTAAAAAAACAGCAGGAGAATTTTTTTTTTTTTAACCGAGCAATCTGGGTCATGAGCAAATATGTTTTTTTCTTCCTGCTTCATCTTGAAATTGCAAAGAATTTAGAAAAAAGTCATAACTGGAGATCTGTAAGATAAGAAATGTAACTAAGCCTAGTAGGAGTCAAGCTGCTTTAAAAGACCTTTAAACAGATGGAAGAATGGAATGAAACCTAAGGCGATACCAAATATCCTTTGGAAAACTGAGGAATATATTAATTCCTCAGTGACTGGTGTATTCCACTGTTACCCCAATGATTTGGATAATCTGATACTAAAATGAAATTTGTCCATAAAGTTTGTCCAATATAAAGACTTGGGAGAAACTACTGATTTTCTGTTCCTAAGCAGAACGCAAGAATCATCAGTACACCTCACAAAGGGCAAACACACCAAAATAAGTATTGCTTTTTCAGTCCCCAAACCACTCACAGAAATAGTACTAAGATTTATTTTATTATTCAGTGTAACACTCTCTGAAAGGAGTGTCTTCATGGTTGAGGGCTGGTTGTGCAGGTGACAAAGGATTCCTGGTGCTCTTGCTGAAGTCATCTCAGTTACGAAAGGGGCAGAAATCAGTGGCGAGAGGCCTGGGTTCAAATCTGATTTTTGATGCAATTCTTTGTATCAGCTACTGAATATTCAGGACATCTTGGCTAATTAGTACCTATTTCTTCGACCAAGGAGCAGTATTGGTTTGTACAGATGACAGAAATGGCTTTCTGCTATCACAAAAGAAAACTGCTTTCTAACTCCAAAGGGCTAGAAGTCTTGGTATCTAAGATGCCAGGCTTGCAGCTGGGGTCAAGCCAGACTAGCAATCAATCCCATGTATAAAGCATTTACTATGTTCTGCTCTTAATGAGAAACAATCCACTTAACACCGGAAAATAAATATATAGATAAAAGTAGTTATTTAAATTATGAATAGGGCCAGCAATTTTAAAATGGTGCTTTATGTAATTAATGTTTAGCAACTAATAAATTTCTTTACTAGTAATTAAACAGTAATTAAATAATTTCCTCAGGAATGTGTTTACTAATGGTATTTCTGGATATTCATTTTCCTCTTAAATGTTTCATAACTGTTGTTGAGTAATTAATGTTCACTAATTAATTTTGAAGTAAGAGTCCTGACCCTTCCAGCAGTCTAGGAATGGAATTCCCTTAGCTGATGTGTATTCATTTAAAGCTATTCATAGTAAGACCAAAATACAGTATAGCTTAGAGGGGACAAAATGCCAGAACCTTCTAGTTCTGAAACCTCTGGATTCTCAGTGAGTTCCCAGAGTCAGGGCTGCAAGGATTTGGGTTCTGGACCTGTGCTTATGCTGGGAGTGACTTGGGGCTGAGCTGCTGCTCCAGTGTGGCATCCATCCAGGTGCCTTTAAGTCATTGCAGTTCACAGCTCAAAAGAAGTGGCTGAAAAATTACAGTGTTTCTGAGCTGAGTTTTTTCATGTCTCCCAAGCTCGGTGGAAGCCTCTCTCCCTCTCCTCCCTAGATTGTTGTGGAGTGGGAGCTTCCCTAAGGCTGGGGGTAGTCAGTGCCAAGGAGTGCTCCCAGCACCTGCAGCTGCAGGCAGACCCTGGTGCAAAGGTCTCCCAGGCAGCCTTGGAGGATGGATGCACAGACTTTGCAGTGCCCAGCAGCAGCAGCAGCTGCATTTAAAAGGTACCTCTGCTTTGTATAACACCATGTATGGAGAGTCAGTGTGTGTGTGGTACCATTGGCCTCACTTCCTAAAAACCACAGCAAGGCTCACTTATCCAGACATTACTATAAGGTTTGGTAAAATCAAGCTACTTTCAATTAATTATTTCAGACTTAAAAGTATTTTTAAAAGAACAAGTATTTTGAAAAGTATTTTGGAAGAACAAGCTGAGGCTCCAATTTTACAGGGTCAAATCTTATTTTCGTTAACAATGGCTTTAGAAGGGTCAAAAAGCTCTGAGTTGGTCAATATTACAAGACCACAAGTAGCAAAATGAATGAGTTATAGCTGCTTGAATGCACATGACCTGTCTGTGCTCAGTGGTAATTGACTTCAGAGTGACAATTTGTGGGCATTAAGTCAGAGCATGTTCATAGCCCATGGATGTTCTCAGTGGCAGAGCATCCTATTTAAAGTGCATCTTTTCAATCCATGCATATCTGGTGCAGTCAGGAACTAATGAACTACTGAAACCATCATAAATCTTGAAGAAATAGTAAGAAAATACAGAATAATGATTCCTTCCTACCATTCAATTGAAAAACACAGTTTGGCTTCATTATGGCCCCATGATATTCACAGGCAAAATAAGGGAAGGAAATAATGTGAACCTAGTTAGAAAAGTAGGCACAATTCTGCTTTTATTCATGCTGAGGTAAATCTGGAGCCACTCATGTACACACTGAAGGTGGCCTTTATTTTTAATTGCTGTATTTTAGTGCTATTTATTCAGCACAAAAAGGGAAGGAGTCAACCTGGGAAGCAGAGGTGGTGATATCTGCAAGCTAATACTATACTATGAAAAATGTGTCTTTATAAGAGGAAAGAAAATACTAATGACTTAGTTGGAAAAATAATTAAAGGATATTGGTGACATTTTTGTCAATTGCAAACATTTATTTTACTTGCTTTCAGTTTATGAAACAATGACTAATTTCAGCAATTAATTGCTGTGATGGAGAACTGTGTATTTGAAGTTGACATACCCCTTAATTTTACATTATGCTTCATGAACCTAGTAATTTTAAATGAGTATCATTTAATTCTGAGGACAATGAATGAAATAAAGGAGGCCTGGGAAGTTTTGATGCAATACAGAGGAGTTTCGTCCATTCCAATCAGGCCTATATTATTATTTTTCTTCTGGTGTTTTTCTAATATCTTATTCCTCAAAAGTTGCTGAGAAGCCATTCCTACAGAAGGCTGCAAAATGCTCAAATTGCCAGTTGGGAAGTGCAGCTCTGCTTTCTGATCCTGCCTCAGCTTTGAGTCATCTGTGGGTGACTGCAGCACGCTGTGAATGTTGGCTGTGTCCCTGCAGGGAGGGGGGAGGCAGCTTTGTCACAGTGGCGCTGCTTCTCCCCCAGAGCCTTCCCTGGCATTCCCAGGGCAGGACAGGCAAGCCCTCTCAGGAGGAACTCCGCAGAAATGAGGGAGTGTAACATAAATAAGGTCCCAGCAGCACAAGATGACCTTTGCTGGGGGAACAGGACAGGGATGTGACTCCACCACAGGCAAACAGAATAGCAAAGACTCGTCAGGTGAGACAGGCAGAGGGCAACCAGAGAAATGGAAATGAAGTGATAGATCAAGTGGCAGCAAAGGCTAGCAACACATATTGGATTAAAAATATAGGTTTGCCGAGTCTCAGGTGAATCTGGTAAACCTAAAATAATCTGCCTATCTAGCCCTCCTCTAATGTGACCCCAGTAGGATTCTGTGTGGGAGCAAGGAGAGAAGCAGGGAAAGGAAGCAGCAGCTGGTGATCAGAGAAATGCTAAATTTTCTTTGTGCCATTTATGCAAGTCTGTGCAGCCAGCACAGAAAATCCCATGACAGGTTTGCCCAGTAAACTAACACAAATCACATATTTTTTCAAAGTGTGGATTTTTTTTAAGTAGCTCCTCCTTCCCAAAATCCAGAGATGAATATAATTGTGGATATCCATGAAAGTCATGTAGGAGTGACTAGCAAAAGTGAAGGAGCTTTTATGCATTCAGATGAAGAACTGCACAATACAGAGCTGAGATCTTGCTGCCAGAGTTAGGCTGTCACTATAACTGAGAGCAAAGTGTGTGCATTTAACAGGCTGCCCTGTGCTTTCCAGGTATGTTCATTTACTCCTTTGGGTGATTTATGTGCAAATGAGACCTAAAGCCTCATAAAGAGAGACTGGGTGGAGAGACTGCAAAGTGTTGGGCACACTATATCCCTGGGAGAACATGCACTTTGAAGGTGCACTTTGTGTAAAGTGTTTTGCCAGTGTTAGCCTGCCCTCTAGGTGCTAGATTTCTCTTTGAGATATATTGCACAGGTGGCATGTATAGGCTGGATCTGTGTGTGTGTGTGTGTGTGTGTGTGTGTGTGTGTTTCCAAGACACAGCATTTGTTTAAAATCAAATTCTCTACCCAGAATTGGTCTTGCAGAACCAAGCTGCTTTATGCTGTGCTCCTTGTCACAGGTGCCTTTGAGGAAGTGTTGGAGTAAGTGCTTTCCAGGCAGCCTGAGAAGTATGGGGAACTTGCAGCAAGAATGAAATCATGGTTGTAGTAACAATAATAATAGTTAATAGTGAAGCAATATGATGCATGAACAAAATTAACTTCCTGTACTTCCAAAATTATATATTTTTACCATCTTTACCTTTAAAGACCGTAATTTTTCATCTCCATCTGCTTCATGGATACATAAGACAAGATCAGTCTTTAAATTTGAGAACCAACAGAAGGTCAGCTGTCAAGGCAGTTATCGAGCCAAGAGGTATAAAACTTGATGAGCCAAATATAATTTGGCACTATTATTTCAAAAAAACTTGAATTCTGTGCATCAGCTAAATACCATAAAGATTTAGCTGAGCAGAGAGAGAAACACTTCTTGGTTTTTCCTATGTCATGATTAAAGTAGAGATAATGTGCTTGTGTGATATTACTGTTGTTTTTTGAAGTTTTAATGGATTCAGATTCATGGGATTACAGAGGTGGCTCAAGCCAATGATCAGTTAGCCAAATTCATTCAAGTATTGCTTTGGAGAAAGAAAGGATAGTCTTGGGAGAAAAGTGGAAGTTTATAACATCAAGAAATTTCTCTTAGATCTGTTCTCTGCTCTTGTACTTCTTTGCTGCAATGTCACTTAGTTGACTTGTGTCTCAGTCAAGGTTTTTGAATCGGTACATGAGCTTTGTTTGAAGTTCCTCTGCTACTGCTTTTTACAGCCTGATGTTCTGCAGGGCTTCACCAATTTTATACATGGATGTACTGCCCTGGTAGAGAAGGAGGAAGACAAGATCATTCTGCTATGGACAGGTCTGCTCTGAGCCCAGCTTTCTCTGCATCCAAATTGAGTTAATCAGCTTGTTGATATTTATGTTTTGGAAATAAACTGGAAAATAAGGATAAAGTTAATGAGGACAGATAGTAATGAGGGATGAAAACCATGCTACAACTTTGCCTCTCTTGGGAGGGGGTGTTACACAGAGGGCACTGTGTTGTTGATGTATGTGCATAAGGAGAGTGGTGAAGAAAAACAGAATCAAAAAATCTGGGGAAGAAATGGGGTAAATTGAAAGGCCTCTGCTGTCACAGACTGTACTGCAACTCCTAACATTTAAATTTCTCCTCTGACCTTGAACTTTGCATGCATGCTTTTCTGGTATAATAGAGAATCTTAGGTCTGCAGTAGAGGGAAAGAAAATAACTCTTAGCTGATTACTATTTGTTGCCAAACACTAGCAGAGGTTTTCCAGCATTTGAGAACTGGGCACTGCGTGTATCTGAAATACATTTAATGCCACAACCTCTGGTTTATTAATGTACGAGTACTTCTGACTTCTGTGAGGCCTTTCTTGCTGGAGAAATATCATCATGCTTCGGCATTGCCTGTTGCTTGGTAATTAGTCTGCTTTTCTGTCAAGGAAGACATGTGAGTTTGAATCCTTGTTAGGAAAGGAACTGATTAGATCTAGCTCTTAGTTTATACAATACTTATTCTGCATAGTGGATGAATTTAGGAGACATCATTGAAATGCAAAAGGTACCAATGCCAGCTTCTCTGGCAAAGTTTTATACAGAGCTCAACATGTGTTCTGGGTGTATTCATCAGATGTACAGCTTTTGGCAGGGGAACCATGTGTCTAATGTTCCTGGGGATCTAGGCTTCCAGGTCATACACTGTTATGATGAAGAAATTCCTCTTCAAGCTCAGCAGTAGAAATCTGAATGCCCAAGAGATCTAAAATTGATCACTGTGTGTCCACTGATGACTGGAGGAAGAAGTGGTATCTGAAATCAGGGATCAAGGGCTGTGGTTCTGGAGTTGGAAGCACATGTTCCAGTGTGCTGAAGTACATTCACAGATCCAGCCATCAATGTTTACCATGAAAGTGTATTAAAGCAACAGCATTTGAATCATACCTTCTCAAGTCATTTAAGTATATTAGTACAGGAGTTATTTTACTTAAGTATATTAGTATATTAAGTATATTAGGTTTCAGTGGTTTTCCTATCAGCGGTCAAACTTTCTGGGAATATTCAGTCTGACTGTAATCAGAGGCTTTTTGTGAGTAACAGGCCCTTACAAACCAAGTGCTAATTATCTGAGGGATGAATGAGTCCTAACAGAGTGATAAATGGATATGTCTGTCAGGGATACTCCAGTACATGTCAACTTGAAGTTCATCAGATTCCCTACTTATTGTATTCCCTGGTAATGCTGAATTACAGTCTCTTTAGGTGCAGATGTTGGACATGCATTGGGTTTGACACTGCCACTATGAGATCTTTGTATTTTAAATGTTGCTTTAGGCTTAAAAGAAGAACTATGTCAGCACAAGTCTTCACAGCTTGGCAGACAGCTCTAGATTCCCTTTGTCAGTCAGGTCTTCTGAAGCACCCAGCTTTGAAAAAAAAGGTGTCTTCTCAGAGGCACACTGAGCTGAGCCCCAGGATCCTTATTCTGTGCCAGATTTCTACATTGCAGCGTCTCATGAGTCATGCAGGTGATTGAGTGCCCCCTGACATGAAGCACAACGGGTTTTGTACAGCTTCAGGTTTCCATTTGCTGTGAATAATAAACCATTAGGTGTGTCCTGTAATGATCACTGAGGTAATATTGTTTTTAAATAAACTTTTTAATTTTGCCAAGTTACAGTTTTTCATTAAACAACCACCAAGAGTCACTAGGATTTCCATTCCTTGCAGCTCAGGTTTATTTTTTCCCCTCTTGGCCATTTTTGAACTGCAGTGAAATTTTAACAGGCTCTCTTGAGGTCCACAAAAGTATGTAAAGTTCAGCTGCTCCCTGGTGTCCAATTCAAGAATCCCTAGAATAATTCTGTTTGGTAAGCAGCACAGTAATTCTCATTCCCTAATTGCCCCTGTTCCCTCATCATATGTCTTGAGGGAAGAGTAATCCTTGATGAATGATAAATTTCCCTTCATGGAGTTTTACTGCATGGTTTAAGGTCCCTCTCAGAGAACTTGTTGATTATAAATCACATGCAATTTCTGTCAAAGCTTGGGGATCTTGAGTTGATGATAACTTCTTGACTTTTTTGAAATCAAGCAAAAATGTTGGAAACAAAATTCTTTGCAAGAAGGAATCAGCTGCGTTGTTGATGTCTCCTGTAGCCTAAAAGGACGTTGTTAGCTGTCCTTTTCTGAGATGAGAGAGCTTTTAGGCTGCTGGTAATGTATGGTCTCAGACAGACAGGATCAGGCATGCCATAATTTTCAGTCTTTAAAATAGCTATGTTGCTCTGACAGTTCCATGGGATATATATCCTTTACAAAACAAAGAAAACAATTTCACTTTGATCAATACAAATGCCATAGGAGGAGATTCCTCTTTCCAGAAAATCAGCTTCCTCTGAGGGGAAAAAAAAAACAAACTTGCAAAAGGCTTGTGATATTTTCATACAGAAACATGAACTTTCCTGTTCTGGTTAATTATGAAAAAGTCATTGAAGGTGAAACTGTCATAGCTATGAAAGAATGCTTGGCTTCAGACCTGAGAAAGGAAGAAGTGCACTTTTATATTTAGTGGTAACTCAATGAATAATAAGTCTTGCTTTATCAGTGCTTAGATATGGAAAAAAACAGCAAGAAAATAATATCTAAAATATTTGAAAATCAAATATATCTAAACAAAGCTATTTTTTGGAGGGAATGTGCTCATTATATGGAAAACTGGGAGCTGATTGTGCAACTTTTAATGCAACATGGCCATGATTTTATCTTGTTTATTTAGATTTGTGGAAAGATTGTTGTTTTATGTGGTGTGCACAAGGATTATGATAGCCTATATATACACAGATTCATTCTATGTAGAATATACTTGAAAAAATTAAACATTTTATAGTGATTAAAAAAGATATTCTTGGTCAGGTTGTAGCCCAACACCTAGCATTCAGAAAAAACCAAATCAATCAAATCAACATTGTGTTCCTTAAATTTATGCATTATAGTTTCTGGTTAATATCAACAATAAATTGATGTCCATTTAGGGAAATGGGAATCAGCAGCCTTCTTGAAGCAATTACAAAAACTCAATACAGTTGAAGAAAGTCACCCTTCCAACTGTATTTTCCTCTTACAGCACAGATCTCAGAAGTTTGAAAAGTTCATTTAGTGCTTATCATTTTTTCAGACATCTTTAACAAATTTTACCAAAAGTTGTGTAATGAGAAAAGGTAATTAAAAGCAAAAGAATTTTAATTTCTGATGTTGCTTTTGATTGTTTCATGAGTGACTGGCATGAATTTAGAAGCTTAATTATGAGCTTCTGCCAGCCTGCAGATGTACAGGTTCTCCTTGTGACTCTGATCTGCTGACTGATTTATTCCTCCCCTTCTCTCTTTGGTGAGAGTTCGGGTTCGTTCAAACAGAATAATTTCAAAGTGATTAAACTCAGTTTCCAGTGCTGCAGGTAGAAAATTTTCACCATTTTCTGCTTAGTTAAATTACATCACCTTGGAGTAACTGGCTAGAGAATAAGCTTGTACAACCACTTTACTACAAGAGGTATTTTAGTGATGAGAGTAAAACCGTGGCTGGAAAAAGGAATATTCCAGTTATTCATCTAGGGGCAGTCTCACCAGTTTTGATGAGCTATGTACCTCGAGCTATATTTTTTCACTTACTGTTAATCTCTTTAGGACAGTACTAATACCTGAGTTGCACTAATACAAGCTGGATAGGAACACGTTGCTGAACTAGAACTCTGCTCTGTAGCATGGAGGGGAGGTGGAGGGAGGGGAGGGTTGTGGGGGAAAAGTTAGAACCTGGGGGTCTAAATAATGCTTTTGAAAGTGATCACTTAAGAAAAAAATTTATTTTTCTAAGAGAATACCTTTTCAGTAAATGTTGATTATATATATATATATATACACACACACACACATATATATATATATGGTCTGTTGAGTGATTCTAAAAATACTAAGTTTGTTTACTGCATTTTCCAAACTAACATGTCTTTAGAACCTTTGAGCCTCCCATCTCATGCCCAAGGAAATTAGCCTGTTGAATTCTTGGTTTACTTCAGGTCTGCTCACAGTTTTCCACCCCTCACATCTCCCGCATTTAAACATCCACACTGTCAGCAATGGGCAGGGCTAGGGCATTTCATGCAGGCTGGGAAATATTTTCAGCCCCACTAAAACAAGTCCCATGTAGCCATTCCCCCTCATCTCCTGGGCTTTCAAAGAACACCTCAGCAGATTTGTACCCCACATTCACCAATCTCCAAAGGCTCACTTTTGCTGCAAAACTCCCCGCTCTGCCTTGTCTTGGCATACATCTGCCTCATGGCATATCCTGTTCCTCTTAGGAGAGATCCAGCTGCAAATTACCCTGACACAGGGGAGTTCTCTGCTGGTGCCTCATTAGTGCAGCTGCAGCAATGCCAGCAAAATCCACTAACTTCACATATAGGACATACTTATCATCATTCAAGACAGGCTGCACCCATCTAAAGACTAAACTTCCTTCATGGTGGAATTCTTTTATTCAGGAGTGCCACAGCCAGAATTGTTGGGAGTATGAGCCTTCTAAAGCACAGCACCCATTTACAGGGCCATTTGCCAGTGATCAACAGCATAAATCTGAGAGCATGGCTCTCATGGGAGCCAGCTGTTGGGTTTGCAGCTTGTTCGGAACACATTTTATCTAGGAGAGGGTGGGGGTTTTTTCCTATATTGCAACACATCTTTCTGTTTACGGGGCATCTCATACTGCAGATATCTATACATTAGAAATTAATGAAGGCTGAGTTAAAATTACCAAAATAGCACTTAATATTTATAAACACTTATGTTCATTATGAATGTGTTATTTGTACATATAATCTCCTCCAGCTGAGGGAATATGTATATTTCTAAATTTTTTTTCATGGGGATTGCTGGTTTTAATTTTTTTGCCACCTTTTTCTCTCCTACAAGTTATTTCCTTTTTTTAAAGCAAGTCCATGCTTTATGGGTGTAAGGATAAGGCTCATGGACAATCTTGTATGATCTATGGGAACAAGGATCTAGAGACAGCTTGAAGGTAAGAGCCAGGGCTAAAAGGCAAGAGTCAACCAGCAGTTGGATCAGCAGTTGTGGGACTAAAGTAGCTGAGAGCCATGGAGGTGAAGGACCAGATGAATTGAAAGATTGAATAAAGCCTACTTTTTCCAATGACTAGTCATGCCAATGGTCAGATTCCTTTCCCAGCTGCAAGGGCAGACCACCAAACGCATAGTCATAAACTTATTGATGTTTAATAATTTGAGACTTGAATTTAGCTGATAAGATAGAGAACTGCAGCAAGTAATAAGTATCCCAAGAGCCAAACACCACACCTGGCACCTGCCCCTCTCTGGTGACTGTACATTGATGCCCTCTGTGAATTGCCCCTCCTCCCTAGGTTATGACTTGGGTGTAAATTTCTTGCTGTGGGTGATCTCATCCCTGGTCAGACAATGTGAATCCTTCTCCCAAACATTGTGGAGAAATGTCAGTCAGGATGTAAGCAGTAGCTTATCCTGTCACTGTTCTACCCTGCTGTAGGTCATGCCTTTAAAACAAAAGGATGTCATGGAGATTACTGTAGGCAAGGTAACACCATGCCTGTGAATGGTTCCCTTGTGCCTCTCAGAGAAGGAATAAAGAAACCCCTTATGCTCAGTTGAATAGGACCTCACTCAAGAAATAAACCTTTTTCACACTCCCCTCAAATTTTAGGCATGAGAATGGTCATGCTACAGTTTACATAGCTGAAAAAAAAGCTTAAATTCCTTTTGTTGGCATTGTTAGCACCTCTTCTCTGCATCCTTTAGAAGTAGTTTTGTTAGATTACTGCGGCATTTACCTTTGCACTGATGGCTAATCAATGCTATGCTACTCATGATATTTAAAATTAATAAAAAGGTTTGGTTCTGGGTTTACCCAATTGTCTGAATGATGGGTTTCTTTTCTCTCTCATGCTTTTAGCAAGAGGGCTTAGATTTGTATTTTTCATTTTTCTGTAGAAAAAATTAGTCCAATGCTGGCTAAAAAAATTTTTACCCAAGGCTCTGCTTCATAGAACAGTGACTGCTTTGAGATTTGTGGGACCTTGATACTTTTCAAATGATGCAAATTTTAATTGTTTCTGGACATTTAAAGAGTTAAGTTGAATGTGTTTTCAGGCTTGTGCACAACAATTTTACGGCACATAAGTAAAAATCGGTAATAAAAATGAAATTTTTCTCATAGCTATGCATGTCCGTCACCGTGCTGCTCAGTTCCTGAGCACCGGGCACAAGGAGCAAAGAGCTCCCTGGATTGTGCTTGACCTCCAGAATGAACTGGAGCCATCTGAACTCTGGCCTGAATTAAGCAGTTGTCAGCAACTCCATACATTGTGGCTAACACCATCCTGCTCACTGGTCCTTGATCCTTTCTGTAGTCAAAGATACCAGCTCTGAATCAGCTGTTGGGAAAGCTGTCCTAATCCATAGACATGCAACATGGAATGAACGTTCATTAGGAGAACAAAGCCACATTTTAGTCTTCAGTTAAGTGTATTAAGTGTTGCAGGAAAAAGAAAACTAAGGTTTAACTTCCAAAGCCAGAAAAAGGTGTTTCCTCAGTTTTTTTTTCTGTTGCCCAGAAAGGTGAGCTGCTTAATTCTGAAGAGCCATAAGACAAATGTCAGTCATTAAAAATAAGAATAATTTAAAAAAAGAAACCAAAACACAAACCTGATGAGTATTCCATAAAATTTTCTTACATGTTTTCCTGTTGTTTTTTTTTCCTCTTCCATATAGTACAAATGGAGACATGGGTATTTATAGTACAAAGTAGAAATATATATTTTCATATAGGAAAGAATTCAAAACATCTGAAACAGCTTTAGTTTTTTAACTCTTATTTTGACAGTTTTGTGCTTCAGCTACATTTTACTTCTAGAGTGGAAGTGTCAGGCATGTAAGAGAAAAGGAAAGCTTATCTCAAAAAAACCTTCTGGGTATTTGTTTGTCTTCTGAAACGGCAACTTCCAAAATAAGTGCTTATAATAGTCTTGCAAAAGTGCTACTTAAGTCTACAGGTCAGAGCACATAATAACTTTCTGGGGTGAAATTCTTGAAATTCATTACTCTAAGCAGTCATGTCAGGTCCAGCAATATGTAGTTTTGAAGCATGAAAAAAGGTTTCCTGGACTGAGACTTCATTTGTGTAAAGTGTTAGTGGGTCAGTAAACTTATCTTCCAAACAAAGTAGAAGATTTTCCCACATCCTCTCATGCAGTTTTCAAAATATGTTCATATTCAGAGCAGTGATTTAAGCCAAAATGTCTGGAACAGGTATTAAAGGCAGTGATGTTTACCTGACTTTTTATTATCATGGTTTGACGCAGTCTTCTCTTTGGTAGAAGATGTGTTTGAAGGGGTAATTTAGCATGAACAAAGATGGTGATGAGCTGCAGAAAATGCAAAGATTCAGATCTTTGCAGCTGGCTGCCTCCTGTGTTGCTGGTGTGATTTTTGGAACATGGGTTGCTTTTGAATATCTGCCACCAACAGATCACATGTTTGGAACCCTAGAAATGTGCAATACACAATTGTATCTCCCCAAAGAGGGATGAAATCTGGAATTTGACAACTTTTTTTAAAAGTATAACATATGAGAGATAATGCAATAGGCTGGGATGGCAAGACCAAAGTGAAGCTACAAATAAAAACGTGGAAAGTTGTGGGGTTTTTTTAATCCAATCATTTGTATTGTGCTCCATTAGGCATCTGTCTTTGGTGGCTGCTCAGGATTTGTAAAGATGGACATCTATGGACATGAGTATTGCTTAGGTTGCACTTTTCATCACTAGAGCTATTACTGAAATATTAGATGCTGATCACTCCAAACATTTGCAGCTTCAAAATTTGTTTGATAGCCCAAAACAAATGAAGAAGAAAAATCCACAAAGCTAGAATTGTTTCCAAATGTCTCGGGTTTTTTTTTCAGATTAAAACCTGAATTTTTAACTTGGGGAAGATACGTAGGCTTGAGAGAGTGTGATGTTGCATGCATGGTTGTGAGAACAAAAATTAAACCCTAGCTCAAGTGATTCAAAACACCACTTTAATTCAGTCTGAGGGAAAAGGGTCATTACTGCTGAGCCTGTTTCCTCAACCACAAGGGTTCATGTCCTTTGGTTATTGCCAGAACATTCTGAGCCTTTCCAGTTTATTTACATTTTTGGTAAACAGAAGTGTAATTCAGATGCAAAGGGCCTCTGCTGACATGAAATATCACTGGTTGGAAACTTCTCTGCCTACCTCTGTTGTTACAGCTGCAGAGTCAGTCATGTCATTTTTGAGAACACCATGTAAAGGGCTTCTCACCAGCACTTGGTGTTTCCCTGATGCCATGTCATTTCACAGCTGGGAGCTGGCAAATGTACTGTGATTTTAACAGGTGGATACCTGTGAGAAATACCCTTTGCATTCATGGCTACAGTGTGAATTATAAAATTAAGAGAGACACAGAACTGTCCAGCTGGCTGTCCAGAAAATTTGTCTTTAGAAGCAAAGACTGGGGATACTTTGTAATACAGCACAATATTTAAACATTTTCTTATTTTTCATGATGCAAATCATAGAAAGTCCATTGGTTTGGTGTTTGTTCAATCTCATCCAATTTTATTCAGCAAGAGCTACAAGGGCTGTCATTCCTTATCTTTTATGTCTGGAGTATACGTAGCTTTTCTGTGTCTTAATCCTTTATACCATTTTTGGTTTGACACTTCCTGAACTGCTATAAGTGAAATCCACTTTTGGCTTAAATAGCAGGTACAGTTACTGAAGAAATAAGGATAAAACACAGTCTTAAAGCACAGTGTCAGACCTGTTAATTGCTTGGCTTCAAAGCATATTGATTGACAATATTACTGCTCTGATTTCCAAGTCAACACGGTCCCAAGAGGAGTCTATCATGGAGAGAACAGATTATCCAACAATAAAGGCTGCAGCAAGGGCAGCTTCTTTTTTTACCTCATGAAACCTTTTTCAAACTGTGATGAGGTGGCCTCCCAGATCTTGTGAGAGAAGAAATTAAGGTATATCCTAGCTTCCTGCTATGTATCCCCAACACCAGAATGGGCTGATGGGTCAAGGGTTAAAAACCTCCACGGAGCTACAGGACAGGGGAGCTCAGACTCTCTGGGATGCAGGTTTTTGCTACTACTAGCTTCCCTACAAGGAATGGAAGTTATCTGTAGGACTTCTTCCAAGAAGTCTGTCCACAAGGACAGCCAAAAGGAAAAAGGAAAATTCAGACTGGCTGTCTCATCACATACCTCCAAGTGGAAGGTAGAGGCTTGTCAGTGGGTGCCAGACTGAAAAGCAGAAAGAAAGGGAACAGCCCAGTTTCACGAGCAGGCTGTGACAGGGAGGCAGGTGACATTTTCATTTAAATGGTTGTTTTCATTGCAAATACCTGTTTCCATGGCTGCTTCATGCACTTTTAAAATATTTTTTGACTACAGAACAGACTGGAAAATTCTGTAGTTTTCAATTGCAGAAAACGAATAAAATAAATTATAATGAAAACCATATTTCACCTTTGTTATTACTATTTTGAATCTTACAGCAAAAGTTAATATGTTCCAAATAAGTCTCATGGCTGATACTGCAGTTTGTGAACCAAAGGAGTAGAGCTGGGTTGTCATGGAGCCAATGACTCTGCTGATTGCCCAGAACCTTCTCACTGGGTATCTTGGGTCTCATAGCAGCCTAGTGGTGAAAGAGGGTTACATCAACTCTTGGAAATGCTGGTACATCTCTCTTGTGGGCTAGAAGCAGAAAAAA